>CM038470.1:47493481-47872236 GCA_021464415.1 Lonicera japonica
TGTTACTAAGAAATCTCAATTTACAAATACTATACATGTTTAATAACTAATATTAATAACAGAAGCTTTTAACGTATGTCTGCCAAATGTCTTAACGTATGCCTGCCAATTGTTCATTTTCTCTCTCTTCCTCCGTTTAGTTGTGTTCCCTCTATCTTTTCAAAAATTTAGACATAACTATTTAGTTTCATCTTTCTTATATATATATATATATAATTTAGCTTCCTCTTTTTTATAGTTTCCTCTAACTTTTTGCCCCTCTCAATGTAAGTTTTCTCTTCCCTTACTTAGTAGTTTTTTTCTTAAAATCTAACATCATAGATTGAGTCATTGATTTTTTACTGTTTCATTCTTCAATCAGGCCTCCTTTTTTGGTGAGAAAACTAACAATCTCTTTCAACATCAACACACAAGGTTAGTATTTTATTTTTTATATGATTGTCGAACTTGAGCTTCTCCAGGTTTGTAGTTTGTAAGTTTGTTCTTTACTTAAAGATGAATGTACTGTTTTTTATAGATAATTCCGTTAATTGTTTATTTATTGATGCTCTTTTCTTAATTAAACAATGTATCAATAGACTAGCATGCACTTCTACAATGAGTATTGACCTTATTAATTTTTTTGCTTCCCCACATAAAAGACATGGTGCCATAACATTTGACTCGGGGGATTATACTATATATTATCTACCAATTGCGTCAACTCTGTTGTATTATGCGATCTAAATTTAGTGTTTTATATATTTATTTATGAATTTATTATTATTAAATTACTTTTAACCGTGAGCCCATGAGTATTTTAGTTATTTACAGTTGTTGTTGCTTTTAATTTTGCAACAAGTTTTTTACTTTGAACAAACTTCTTTTTTTTTATTAGAGAGAGAGACAGTTTATAATTTTGAATGTTACTATATATTGTCTACAAATTGCGTCATCTATGTTGTATTATGAGATCTAAATTTAGTGTTTTATTTGTTTATTTATTATTATTAGATTATTTTTAACCATGAGCACATGAGTATTTTAGTTATTTATGGTTGTTGCTTTTACTTTTGCAACAAGTTTTTTACTTTGAGCGGACTTTTTTTTTTCAGTTAGAGAGAGACGGTTTATGATTTTAAATGTTAAGTTTTTCTTTTAAATTGGGGAGATTTAAATACAGAGGATTTTCATGGCCTTTCAAAATATCTAGAGTTCGTATTGTCATGGACTTTCAAAAATCTCTACGGTTCTTAGTTTCATAGATTTTCAAAACTAACCCCATTTTCCCATTTGAACTCTTTTAAAATTGCATTTCAAAATTACCGCTACCTTCCTACATTTTAGAAATTGTATTTAAATAAAACTCTACCCCCAACCTTATTCACTGTTTCATTCATCAATTGCTATTCCATAGTTCCTTCTTTTTAAAAAAAAAAAAAAAAACAAAAAAACTCTAGATTCAATAAAGTTAGCCTCATTAATTTAAGAATTGGAATTATCGATCTTCACTACAGTATCTTCATTGATCAAAAATATTACGTATGCATATAGATTGCTTCAACCTGCGCGCTCAAAAGAAAAACTATATATATTTTTGGGGTGAGTCATAATTATTAATTAAATAAAAAAGTTAATATTTAATTGTGGCAAACAACATAAAAGAGGAGAACTTAGAAGTTGTTTGCACCAAAATAAATATACTATTTTTAAAAGTACAAACTTAAACATTATTATGTGTTATTTCAGTTTTCATTTTGTTAATTACTAATAATGTTGAATGCAGATTATTACAAACCATTGCTTCTCCGTTTATTATTCGACTTGATTTTTGGGTTTTACTTAATGAAATATGTCGAAAATTAAATCTCCCCCCACCAATTTATGGGTGCATCCTCGAGGATGAGTTCTTTAGATCATATGTAGAAATAAAACCTTTCGTTAGAGATGAAAATTGTGTTGCACATTGGGGCTTTTCAACGTCAATTCAACGTGCTGAAAATACCGTTGTACGATCCGCAATCAATTTCCTGAAGTTTAATCATAACTTCATAATTGAAGATGACAATTTTTAGGATATACAGTACCACAAGTTCAATTTCGAGAGAGTTGAAAGTACTTTTGATGCGTTGATGCTAGAGTACGAGAAAGTTAAAAAAAGTTAGAGAAAATTGATAGCATCTCTTAAATTTCCAGTTTTTTTAATTTATGTTACTTTAGTATTGAACATGTTATCTTAGTTTGTTTAGATATGTTTGAGTTTTTTTTTTTTAATGAACTTTGTGTAAACTACATGGTTTTGTAATTATTTTAAATTTCTATCTTATAATTTTGATCTTCATATGTTTTATTGTGCATAAATTTTATCATTGTACTATTGGTTTAATTTATTTTCTGTAATATTATACCAATATATAATGGTTATACAATTAGTTTTTTAATTTACACTTTAAATGGATTTAATATTAGGTCATGAAAAGAATAATTTATCAATTTTAAATTTTTTTAAAAATATATAAGCAATTGTGATAAAGCTTAAATATACACCAGTACATTAATCTGACTAGTTCCAATAATACTTATAAAAAATACAAAATGATTTATTTTAAATTTTGTAATCATTAATTTGAAAGTTACTTATTATTAAATTAGATTAATTATATTCAAATATTTATACCTTTAATTTATATATTTTTATAAAACAAATTTATCGCCTAAAATTTCTTATAATATATATATATATATAATCTAATAACTAATATGAATTACAGAGTCCTCTTACCGAGAACTGACATTTGTCAATTCCTCCTTTTTCCCTTTCTCCCTTTGAAATTTAAAATCTAATAACTAATATTAATAACAGAGTCCTCTTACCAAGAACTGACATTTGTCAATTCTTGGTTTCTATATACCTATTGGTTTCTGTCAACACATTAAATTTCGTTTTCAGTTTGAAGATGATTAAATTCTCTCTATTTCAGTAAGTGCTTCTTTTCTTTTCCTTTTTCCTTTTTGTTCTCCATTTTGCTCTCTCTTTTTTGGTGTTGTTGTCTTAATCTTTGAAGAGTAGACAATATATCCTGCATGTGGTAAATCTCTCTAACTAAACTAAAACCAAATCAATTACTTTCTGTAAAAGACGGAATGTGTAGGTTAAAGAGATTGAGAAAGAAGTGGGATATATATATATCAAACAGAGAATGAGAGGGAGGGAATTCAAGCATTCCTCTCTCTCTCTCTCTCTCTCTCTTTATATATATATATATGTCTATGTATATGTACATTAAACACAGAATTTCAACGGAATAATTTGGAGATATTTTTGAATGAAATAGAATTGCCACTACTATTCAATCAGTAGTGATCATAGTTAACAAAGGGCCCAAAAGAGAAATTGGAGGGAGTAGGGGATGCATGGATGGGTAAATTTTAGAGAGAGAATATTATATATACATATATATATATATATATATATATCTAATATAATAACTTATATAGAACTGACATTTGCAATTTTATCCCATGATCGAGTTCTTTATCTTGACAGAAGAAAGCACAAGCAAAATGTATATTGTGCCTATAGCTACATTTGGTTTAGGAGCAGGGGCGTTTCCACGTAGGTACTAGGGAGTGCGGCCGCACTCCCGAGATTCGACAAATTATTTAAAAAAAAAATAAAAAAATAGGGACTTATATGCATAGTTTTATAGTTGAGGGACTTTTGAGAAATGAAGTTAACTTAAAAAAGAGGAGAGAGATCCCGAGAGATCACCTCTCCCTTGTATTCCCACACGCAGCAATACAGCTCTCCTTTCTTTATCTCATTTCTTTTGCTATTCTCTGCTCTCTCATGGCTCACCTTCACCAAGTGGACTGCATCACGCATTCACGCTGTCAGTGCTCACGCCTCACCAAGGAAGGCTGACGCCTGGACCAGGACGAGTGGAGGACTCTCACTGCTCGCGGCTGGACAGTGGACATCAGGAGCAACCGAGCAAGGTTAGAACACCATTTTTTCCCTTTTCTTTTCCTTTTATTTTTATAGCGAAAAATGCTAATTTTTCTATGATATATACTATGAATCATGAATAGATATATCATATATGATCTCAATATATGTGTAATTGTGTAAAATTAGTTGGAGCTTGATTTTAGGGCTTAATTTTGTAGGGTTGATTTTAGGCTTAATTTTGTAGGGTTGAATTTATGGCTTAATTTTATAGGGCTTAATCTTATTGGAGCTTGGTTTTATGGCTTAATTTTGTAGGGTTGATTTTAGGGCTTAATTTGAGTTCATTCAAATTGTGGCGCACCCCCAGGTTGAAATTCCTGGCTACGCCACTGTTTGGGAGGTTTTGGTTTTTACTTACAGAATTCGTAATTTTCCTCCAAAATTTAGTACTCCCCCGATCTTGTTTTTAAGGTTACTCTAATTACAACATAATCAGTTTCTTTCCATTCGTGACTTTCTTTTTATAAAAGAAAATTGTGGCAAATTTTTCATGAAACAATTTCGAAATTCCAACCCAACGAGCACTTAGTGGCACAAATTGGAACTTTCCAACATTTATGAAATAGTGGTAGGGGTGTAAACGGATCGGATACGGACCGGATACTACACTATCCATTATTCCTATCCTTTTCAAAATTTACTATCAAAATCCTTATCTATATCCCTTCGGGTACTATATTAAACTATTCTTAGCCTTATCCTATCGGATATCTCGGATTCGGATAATATCCCTGTCCATTTTTCTATATAATTATATACATATCTTTTAATTTTTTTTCTAACCTAAAAATTAGCTCAATCTTAAAATATATTTGATTATATGATTTTTCAATTAAAATGACACATTATACAAGTTGTAATTCGAGAAGTATAACGAAATATCGCAAAACATATTAAAATAATAACTAACGTCTTATATCAAACTTTTAACTTAAATAATTTTTTTTTCTTCTTGTATAACCCAATAAGATTTAATTTAAAATTATAATTTAACCACGTAGATCAAAATGAAAAATCAAAGTTAAAAATCTCTACAATTTTAAATTTGATATGATCTCGTACATTTAATGCTAGTAAATCACATATATATGTTGCAAATAGTTTTTCAACTTTTTTTCTTTTTTGGTTTAATTTAACTTTTTTTGGTAAATTGGGCCATCTTGTGCACACTGAAATAAATGTCCGTTTTTTTTAAATGAGGAGATAGATAGATATATATATATATATACTAAATTATATCGAATGCGAATATTCGCAAATATGAATAATCCACCTCGGATACAGATTATCCAGGTCGAATACTATCACTATCCATATCCCTATCCATTTTTTTGGATATTTATAAACACTATCCAAATCCTCTTTTTCGAATATCCATTCAGATAAATATCCATGAAATACGTAATCGAATTCAGAACGGATTCGAATTTTCGAATATCCATTTACACCCCTAAATAGTGGTTAGTAGAGAACATAGGATATATATCAAGGATATAATGACGCGTTAATTATATTTTCTAAATAAAGCAGAATATGTTTTCCATTTGTATTTCCTGATATTTCCTATTGTTATAATTTTTTTAAATCATCATGAAAAGTTTTACATATAGAGACCAACAGGAGATATAAATATACGAGTCCATTTCCTATACGGATTACTGTTCACGGATGAACAGTACAGATTGGTCCATTTGGCACGCTTCCCGATGGAATTTTTTGATGAAATTTTGTGGGGATGTTCTTCATCGTGTCTAGAACATCTCCACCAAATTTCATCAAAAAATTCAACCGAAAAGTGGGTTAACTACGTGATTGAAAAATATTGGTCCAGAAATAGATTTATAAAATCCAATATTTTTCAATCATGCACGTAGTTAACCCACTTCCCGGTTGAATTTTTTGATGAAATTTGGTGGAGATGTTCTAGACACGATGAAGAACATCCCCACAAAATTTCATCAAAAAATTCCATCGGGAAGCGTGCCAAATGGACCAATCCGTACTGTTCATCCGTGAACAGTAATCCGCACCTGAAATTTCCCCATAAATATACTATTATTTATTTTATATTATGAGGAGAGAAGTGAGGATATTTATTATATGTAGTGACGATATATAGTTATATATATGTATATATATAGAGACCAACAGTAGATGGGGATCAAGAAACCAACATATATAGAGAGAGATGGGGTCCCCAGATTTCGGGCAGTTTTTGGGAAATTAAACCCACCATGAAACTACCAGAAAACTGCTTTGCACACATGGCGAAGAATAACTATTTTTTGATATATATATATATATATATATTTTTAAATTATTTATTGTGGGCTACCGCCTAACGGTATGTGATTATACTTGCATTTTAATATCCATGTGTTAAAATTTTACCCTTTCGTTTCTTCTTCATTATTATCTCAGAAAACTCAACTCTAATTGAATAATGCTCTAACATAATAATAAATTGTACGATCTTTTTTAACAAATAGTTGGAGCACTAATTAAATAAATAAAAACGCACCAATTCATCTAAGCATGTGATGCGAAATCAATTTGTTCAAAAAAAGTAATACAAAGTTTAAATAAAAATAGCATTTCCGATTTGAATAATCTCAAGTCAAAGTTTAAGTAACTTGATTCTACAGTTCTATTCTACATGACATATGTAAAATTGGTTATTAATGTAAATAAATAAATGGAAGAAGAGAAGCAAAATTCAATAAAGGGTAATGCAATTAGAATTCTAACTTTTCTAACTGTTACAAAAACTCCTTTTGTCGCAATGCAAATTCTCATTTACTTAAGCAACTGAGTTATTGAATTCCTTATATTGTGTATAATTTATTAAAAGTTAGTCTTTAAGATGCTGACAGTGGAGACCATATATACCAATAATTAATAAAAACAAATCCCAAAGTGCCTACATTTAAATTTAAATGAAACTTATTAAACATATATGATATATGATGTAATTTTAATTGTGTTAGTGATTAGTTTTATTTAATATATATTTACTTTATAATTTAATTTACTTTTTTTTAAAATCTTTTCTTTTTGATGGACAATAAGATGGTTGGTATTAATCATTTTAAAAAGGTTATGTATAAGTTAGATTTTAGATTAAATGCAGGTGGCATAAGTGGGTGTCTTTCACAACTTATTTTATAAATAATTAATAGTATTAATATGTTACATTTTAGATAGAAAATCTCTCTTTATAGGTAGAAAGCAAAAGATGGTTTCTCCCATGTAGGTTCCAATTTGTCTCATTTTTCAAAAAAATAATAAAAAATTGTTAACTTAATAACATTTTCCACAACTGATAGATAATATTTTTGCAAATTTTACTGCATTTAGATATTTAATAATCAACCAATTGTATTTGTTGGTTTCGAAGAAAAATATTTTAATATCAATAGCTTTACACTTTTAAAAAATGGTATAGTAATAAATGTAATGTAAGTTATTATAAAAAAATAAAAAATAAAACCTTTTTCCCTATAATTGAAGTTGAACGATTTTAAATTTGTTAATTTAATGCTCTATTTCGTGCTATTATTTGGTCATTTAATTAACCACATTTACTATATTTTTTTTGCAGCATCAAAACTTTCTTTTAACTTTGACTCATTGAGCAATATGGTCTACACTTGAAGGACATATTCAAATTGAAAAAAGTAAGCTTCCTTCTAATATTTTACTCACAAGATGGTCAAGTTGTGACTATATATGTTTGCGGTAAAAGTTATTCAATAACTTCCAAGTTAACAACACATAAATATCTTTCAAAGTGAGTCTTTTTTAATTATTGTGACAAATTGTAGTAAGTCTCTTTCATAATACGAAAAAAATAACACACATAAATATTGTAATGACAAAATCTTATTATTATTTGCAGGAAAATAGATAGACCATAAATGAAGCCCCAATAGTACCACTGCAAAATTCTAGACTGCACATGTGTAATGAAGATTTTCAAACTTCTACAGCAAAAACAACTCTTCAAAGCTACCCATTTTTCTTTTTAACATTTTTACCTTTAACTCCCAAAAAGTTATACACGCTTCTATTTATCTTTTATTTGCTATTTAACTTTTATTATTACATGTACATTTTAATACAACCAATATTTTTGGCTTTTAATTTAATATTGTGCTATATGTACTAACTATTGTTATAAACTAATCAAACGTAAGCATAAAACGTCCGTGCATAATACCAATATTCTAAACTAATTTTTATAACCCTCACTTAATAACCTACAGCCATCATAACTATTTCTTTTGTGCATGCAATTTCCAAACTTTAAACAAAACCATACACACACACACATATATATGGAAACTAGCAAAGGGGCCCCATTAAAACAAAGCCACCCAACAAGAATTTTGGTGGACACGTTGCTAAATTGATGACTCCTCTCTTTATATTTTAACAAAATGCCCCATAAATTATCATCTTAAAAATCACCAAAAATAACTCCAATTTTCACGTGCACCCACATCTCATATATTTACTAGAAATATAGTATTAATTTAATTTTTATAAAAAAATACAGGATGTCACACTATTATTCACTCACTTTCTTTCAAGCTGAAAAACCCAGTAAAAACAACGCTTCTTGATGTAAATCCTAATGGTACTTTTGAAAGTTGTGAGAGAATCAATAATGAGATAAAGAATGGGAGAGAACTTGGGTGAAACCCAATTGGTTTAACGGCAAAAACCAACTGGGCATCAATTATTAGAATGTGAGCTAAAAAGGACTTCTTTCTCTTATATATATATAATTAAATATAATAATAATAAAATTGTGTATTATTGTGTCATGTATCTTCTCCCTTTACCCTATCCTCATGGCTGTTCTCTCTCTCTCTCTCCTCTCTTCTCCTCTCAATTTTCTACAACATGTTCATCTCTTTCTACCCCTTCTTCAATTTTCTTTCACATGTCCTTTATTTTCTCCAAATTTTTTTAAAAAAAGGAAAAATGATGAGGTAACTATCTGGAAGTTTTATAAATTTACGGATGAATTTCATCCACAGGTCAACTAGCTAAACAAAATTTTAAATTAAGTTTTCGATAATTACCTAATTTCACCTCATCTTTATATTACTAACTTTTAAACCCATATAAAAACAGTAACTTCCACTTTATAATTTGATTCGTTCTTTTAGTAGTTAAAATAATTACTTTTATATAAGAAAAAAATTGATTGAATACAACATATTTATGGAGTAGATTTTTTTAGATATTTCAAATTAAGAGTTCAATTTGTTTTTTAACAAAATTACAATATCAAGTACAGGGACCTAATGCTTAAAATATAAACAAAAAAACACAATCCAATGGTAAAGTATTATGTTGACTTTTAATTTAAAGAGAAAATACACACACATATATATAGCAACGGAAATTTTAATAAAAGGCTTCCTTACTAAAAACTCCCTAATGAGAATTATATATAATTTAATATTTTAAAATTATCTTAAAAATAGAAGAAGTTATATGTGGGCATATCCTATATCTAACTAGAATAATAGAAAATCCAAGTTAATATTGACATGATTGATGAATTTGTGCAGGAGGTAAAATAGATTTTAATGAAGTATTTATTTCTTGGAAGTGGGTTTATTTCTCTCCTTTCCTCTCCAACTAAAATCGTGTCTGCTCTCCCTCTCTCTCTTCACAAAATCTAGACATAATCATTTAAGTTTTCTCTTTTCTTTTCTCTCTCTTCCTCTCCTACTAAAAGTCGTGTCATATCTTTTTATTTTCGAAAAATTTAGACATAACTATTTCCTTTTTCTTATACATATTTAGTTTCCTCTTTCATATAATAGCCTCACCACTTCCTTCATATATTTAGTTTCCGAATGTGATGCTAGCAGAATCCCAAAATAATTGCTTAATCTTCAATTGTAGTAATTTCAATTGGTAAAGTTGTTTTTTTTTCCCCAATAATTCTATTTTGTTTCTTTGTTCTTTGATTATTTTATTTTATTCCTTTTCTCATTTTATCTCTGTAAAATTGTCATCAAATTTTTCAATCTTTTGTTATCGAAATGGCAAGGCTATTCCTATCTCTCTTTTCCTCCAACTTACTCTCTTCGTAGGAGTCCTTTTAATTGGTAAGCTTTTCTATTTGTTTATCTCTTTTTTTTATAAAGTTTAAACTTGAGTTGTTTTATTTGGTTTCTTCATTATTGTATATTACGTTGTTTCACTATTAAATACATATAGTAATGACGAAAAAGAACAAAAGACGGAAATGCTTGCAAAACGAGTGCGTTGCTCAAAATAAGTATCTTTCATAATACGAAATAAATAAACACATGAATATTGTAATGATAAATATTATTATTATTTGTAGGAAAGTAGATAGACCATAAATGAAGCCTCAATACCATTGCGAAATCCCAGTCTTCAAATATGTAATAAAGATTTTCAGATTTCTACAACAATCTCTTCAAAGCTAGCCTTTTTCTTTTAGGTGATTTTGTTTCTATCTACCATATCTTGCAGTTAATCCATGCTGTTAAGTTAATCCGCATTATTTAATAAGTTAATATACTAGCGCGGATAGACTGACAAAAAAAATTATTAATTTAATTTTATAAATATTATTTTGAATAATAATTTAAAACTAAAATATCCACTAAATTAATAAGTAAAACCACTTTATAAATTTAGATTCTAATATTAAGGAATGGGTAATTCTTAATTAACTTTAAAGTAAAATAACGCAAACAAAGATGAGGCCCCAAAAAGTTCGTCAACAAATAAAATTACACTGGTGGTCTCTGTATTTAATCATCAAGGCAAATTTTCAGAGAGAGAAAGGAAGAGCTAAGGGAATAACAATTGCAGGGAATTTTTCGATCTCACAAGATTGGGAGCCGGTGGTGATTCAGAAGAAGGCTCTGACTGCCGCCGCTTGTAAGGACGAGAAAGCCGTCAACGCGGCTCATCGTTTCGGTGCTGAGATCGAAACCATCCGAAAGTCAACTGTTGGGACAAATAAGGCTGCCTCTAGTGGCACCTCTTTGAACACCAAGAAACTTGCCGAAGATACAAAGAATCTTGCCCATGAAAAGGTACCAACCGAATTGAAGAAAAGCATCATGCATGCTCGATTGGATAAGAAACTGACACAGACTCAACTTGCTCAGATGATAAATGAGGAGCCACAAATCATACAATAGAATGAATCTGGAAAAGCAATACCTAATCAACAGATTATCACCAAATTTGAGAGGATCCTTAGTGTCAATCTGCGAGGGAAAAAGTAGTTAAACCTTTTGCAATGTCTATATGAGTCATAAAAAATGAAGTGGTGTACAAAAATCATTCTCCCTACCAAAAGAAAAACCTCTTATGTTATGCTTGCCTGTTAGAAAAACTGATGGATATAGCTATTAATGTGACTTGTGAATCTTTGCTTTTGCTTGTGAAAAGCTTTAAAACTGCTCCAAATATGTTAGCATGGTCGACGTTTTGCGTTGTTATATTATGTTTTCTCTTTTGAGAAAAAAAAACCCAATTCTTTAATGTTCTTATAATTAATGGAATATGGTTTGACAAGAACACATAATCGTATTAAAAAAATTGAGAACCGATTTAATTGTTGTTTGTGCAAAATTTAAGAAATTAAGGTTTTACAAAGTACTCTTTTTCCTCACCGGTGCAATCCTTCTTTATCGATGCTAGCTTCATAAATGCAATTTTTTCCACCATGGAAATCACAGCTAAATTGTAGAAAGAGAAATTTGATTTATCTTGTTGTTTGATGCGGAACACACCAAGGCCGCTGTGAAACTCACGGTTGCAAACTCACGTTGGTTGCTTCCTCTTTATTAGTGTTGGTTGCTTCTGGGGGTGTTTTCGGTTTCCATCGAGGTAGAGATTGGGGTATCCCAAACCCTCCCCAAACTTTATAATTTGGTTTTGGTTCGGTTCGATTCGGTTTCGATTTTCATACCTATGGAACCCAAACCCTGCCCAAATTATTTGGGTTCGGTCCAGTTCGGTCTCATTCGGTTTTTATAAAAAGACGACTTCCGCACAAATTTAGTGAAGGTAAAAATATTTTTCCACTTTGTCAATCAACTAAAACATGGGCAAAAAGCTATGCAATCCTACTTTTTATTTAAGAAGGTTATTATGGGGACAAATTTAGGTTAAATTTGTTATGACAGTTTGATTGTAGTTGAGAATTTTTTTCTACATTATTAATAGGTTCTCCTTTTTTTATTTTGTATATATTGTTTTCCTCTTAATGTGCAATTTTAATCATGATATTTGGTTGTCATTCACAATGTATCATAATGATCTTTCAAAAACATTGTTCACATTAATACGTTCACCTCTTTTTACTAACATTTTTTTTTAAAAAAATAAAAATTCGATTTTTTCGGTCCAATTCGAGTACCCCAAACCTGAATCGACCTAAATCAATCGATTTCGGTTCGGAAAACTTCGGATCGCAATAGATCTGTTTGGTTTGTTTGTTCGGTTTTCGGATTTCTAAAATACTAGCTCCTAGTTGCTTTCTCTTTATTGGTTTAGGGTTTTTTGTCCTAGTATTATTAATTTGTCAAATATAAAGAATTTCAACCTAGAGTTTGTATTTTTCTTCGAAAAAATACGCATTAATTTCTTTTTTCCTCCCGTAAAGCATTACTTGCTTAGCTATTTATCTTTTATTTGTTATTTGTATGTTATTATTACATACACGTTTTAATGCAACCTCAATTTCTTGCTTTCTATTTAATATTGTACTACTTTTACTAAATAATATTATAAACTAATCAAATGTGGCCATAAAACCCACGTGCATCGCACGAGGCTACAAAAGGCAGTCACCAATAAATTACGTACGCCAAATCAGAAAAGCCTCATCTTTTAACAAAAAAAAAAAAAAAATATTCAAGATCAAAGACCAGTGAAACACTTGCTATTTCCACTCGCCGATCGGCGAAATTTTTGGGTTTTCTTCTTAAAACGCTGCTGAGATTGTAAGTGGAATGAGTAAACGATTTATTCTTCCGAAAGCCAAAAACGAAAACTCAGATGACTCGGTCCGATTCCACCCTCGACGACCAAAATCCCCACCACCACAACCCAGGTAAGTAGCACTAACAAAAAAGTACCCTAATTTCTATAACAAACTCTTCTCTTTATTAGTCTACTAAGTTTCAGTGCCAAATTTGGTTGAAATAATAATAATAATAATAATAATAATAATAATAATAATAATAATAATAATAATAATAATAATAATAATAATAATAATAATAATAATGATGTTGTTTCCCTACACCCATTTATGTAATTTTATAAAGTGAATTGCCTTTTGGATTATTTTAGCATTTGTGTTCTTTGATGTTTGAGTTGATGCCCTCAAGAATTCGGTATTTAAAAATTGCTACCCATTTAAGTAATTTTATAAAGTTGATATGCCTTTTGTTCTCAAGGCTTTGTTTAATGACGTCATGAAAAATGATAAGAAAAATGATGATTGATTTTTTGTTCTCAAGGCTTTGTTTAATGACTTCATGAAAAATGATAAGAAAAACACTTGATTTTGTATAAAAAGTTGGAAAATAAGTTGAGTTGTGTGATGATATGCGCATTCGTAGGTTGAGTTGTCTCCATCCTTCATTTATTTATTTATTTTTGAAAATTTTTTCAAGATTTTTTTCTATGGAAAAAGCGGCAAAGTAAGAACATCTCACTACATGTCTCAACTTATTTTCTAATTTCTCACAACAATCAACTATTTTTATTGTCCATTTCCATGTTATCAAAGGGATCCTTATATTTGGTTTGGTTTTTTGGCCTCCTATTGTTGATCACTGAATGCTGAACTCGGAATGTTGAACAAATGGTATTTTTTAATTTTATCCTTATTATTGTGATATATCAATAGCTAACGAATGAAAAGAATAGGAGCACAAGTGGAATAAAATTTCATTAAAAGTTAAATTAAGCATTGTATTTGCCTCTTAGTGCTGAATATTGTATTTGCCCCTTAATACTGAATGCTGACTTTGAATTTAACTGTTAAGAAATGAGGAAACAAACACCAATTTCTACTTCTTAATGCCTAACAGACTTCCATTTCGCATTAAGTGGTAAAAACAAAACACCACCTTAGATTGAAGGTTGGGTTTCCATGTTATAATCTAGTTCTTTGAGTTGATTGCCGGTGATTTGTTATCTGTTTATCTTGTTATTTGACTTGGTTCTACTTGGGTGATAGTCCCTCGGTCTTAAATTAATTGTCACACTTCCCTTTTTGGAATGTCTCTATATAAAGGTCACATCCTCTTTTGGGACATAATCAATGTCCAAATCACACCGTAGAAAATAAGTTCTATCTTTTACCATTGATTTTATGTTGAAATTTATGAATGAAAGTAAGAAAGTCAGATTGTGACTTTTCATTTGAGACTGAGATGGAGGGAGTACAAGTAAACTTTCTTGTTTCTTGGATAAATTTTTGATTTGTTCTGTTGAATCTACTTGTTTTCCTTGCATGGGCAGTGCCACTTACACGTAGAATATAAGAAACACTTACAAATGACTCCGTGGTAAGGAATTATTCAACCCTTGCTGAAGGCAAGAGCTTAAAATCTTGTTGCGCCATATATAAATTATATATATATATATATCTAGGGAAAGGTAGGCAGGCACGTAAGAAACTGTTGTATCAGTGGGTTGAAATCATTTTAAGATTTTTTTATGATCTCACGATGATGAAAGGAAGAAATTGGAATTCGTTGTTTTTCAAGATTGAACATTCAATTATTAATAAATTTCAACATACTCAATGGTTAAGAACAAAACTTGTTTACTGTCATGAGATTATGTACCCTCATTATGCCCGTAAAATGAAGCTGGATTCTTAATCTAGGACATTCAAAAAAAGGAGCGGCGGACTCTTAATTTGCGATGGAGTAAAAAATAAGGTAAATAATTTTTAGGAGTAGTTGGCATTAAAGGCTATTTTGAGACCAGTTTCATAATTGTGCATTTTATAGGCTTCAAGACATAAGATGTTTAGTTTATAGATTGATTAATCTATCTTAGATACTCCCTTTTGGTTTCGCTTCATTGATTAATCTATTTTTATTACTAGCTGTTTGTTTGGTCATTTGGACAAGTTCTTAGTATTAGTTTATTGGAATAGAAAAATTGAATCCTTTTCCTTTATCTTCAGTTCAACAACGGAGAGTTGTAATACTAAACAACCATGCTGAGAAGCTTGTTGGAGTACTTGATGAAACCGGTTCTAAGGAGCTTGTGATTATATGCCATGGATTTAGGTCCTTGAAGGTTGGTGATTGTGATTCGATTATTCAAGTTTCTGTTTTTGGCTTTACCTTTTTTCGTTTCCTTTCTTATTATGATGTTTTATTATATTCCTCTATGCTAACTAAGATAACTACGATATTTATTTTTATGATTTTGGGGTGAACATATATATTGCATGTGAGAAAGGGTTATCTGGTTGGTTTTTTTTTTTTTTTATTTACATGGACTGGAATGCATATAAATTTGCTAGCAGAAATGGTCTACCAAGTACTTCGGTAGGTTATTGCCGGGTTGATAACCCCCTGACTGGTGGAGTTTGTCAATGGGGCAACTCTAAACAAGGAAATGTTAAAGAAAATTAGAGGACCAGCAGTCCAGTAATTTGCGTGTTGTGTTTGAATAAAACGTGCAATATAGTGTGGCATTGTTTTTGGGCCAAACAGGAAGTCCAAATGCTGACCGATGTAAAGTGATTGTAACATTTGCAGTCAAATATAAATGTGTTTATGACACAGATTGATTCCTGTTGTTTTCTAACTCAATCCAAATATTGTACTCCCTCTGTCTGAAATTAAAAGTCCAATTATCCTCCTCGGGATGTCTCAAATGAGGAGCATGGTGCATTTGGCAAGAGAGAAACACGAGGGTTTTTGAAGACAAATCAAATGAAGCCGCTGGAATCTGGCTTAAAATCAAGCTGTTATCATCTATTTGGGCTAGCTCTTCTAGTTTATTTGTCAACCTTTCTATTTCTGTTATTTGTTCTAATTTGGGTGCAGCTATCCAGTGATGGAGATGTGTTTGGAGCTGGTTTGCTGTTTTTTTTCTTCATGTTTTCCCTCAGTTAGCTAGAGGTTTTAAGGGGCTTGGTGGACTGCTGGTTCACCAAGATTGCTCTCATCTTTGTAATGCTTTAATTATTTTATTTTAATAAAGCATTTTGTTTCGGATAAAAAAAAATAAAATGAAGGGATGTACCAAACTACACAATAGAAAATAATTTGTACTATTGACCGTTGATTAGTTTGAACTTAATGTTTTCTTAAAAGTACCAAAGACAAAGCGGGGTTATTAATTTGAGAAGGGAATAGCATATACAATTATCCATTCATGTATTATGAGATTGCGCCGTTATCTTTTTTCCTCTTTGTTGTGGTAAAAAGGCTGTTTGGGAATTTAGATTGGAGGTGTGATTCCCAAATTTTTTACGTTGGCTATATTGGTGGACTCAGTGGGTTAAAAAACTAAGGAGAGGGTAAAAGGTTGTTTGGGTTACAAATTAAGAGGAGGGTAAAGGTGTTTTCAGAGGTGTATTACGTTAGTTTGATGCAGAATGTTTGGTTTGAAAGAGAAAGAAAGATCTTAAAAAAAAAAAAAAAAAGAAGAAGAGTAAAGACATTTATGAATATCTCTTCTATTTTTCATTCTTGAATGAAATAATTATGCTACTTTATTGTGTAGGTTTTTCTTTTTAGCTTTGATGTAGCGCTATTTTAATTTTGTATTTGTTCTTTCTTGGTGTACGAGTTTGTCCTACTTACACAAGTAATTCTTCAAAAAAAAAAAAAAATTAAAAATAATGTCAGAGAATTATGAAATATATACTCTCTCAATTTATACCGTTATAAAATGTGAGGAGAGCTTTTGTTTGGTATGTAAAATTAGGAAATTACCCTTCACGCTGCGAAAATCACAGTAGAGTAATGCTTCAACAGGGAGTTGAACCCACGAATTGCACATTTATTGCATGTGCCACAGATTATAGTTCCAAACTAGAAGTCCACCTTTCCTCTTTTGTGGGGTGTCTCACCTTGGAACATGCCAAGTATTGCGAGAGTAAATTAGTTTTATTCTTGACCATTGATTGCGTTGAAAATATTTTTATTCTAGGAGTTGAATTGTTTGGCTAACCTTTTCTCTACTAATTAAATTATAGGATCGGATTCCTATGGTGAACCTTGCTGCTGCTTTTGTGAACCAGAGAATTAGTGCCTTCCGTTTCGACTTTCCGGGTAATGGGTATGGTATTGCCATTAAGCTCTGGTGAAATTGGACAATAATAAGTTCCCAATT
The DNA here is from genome assembly GCA_021464415.1 of Lonicera japonica. Taxonomy (NCBI): domain Eukaryota; kingdom Viridiplantae; phylum Streptophyta; class Magnoliopsida; order Dipsacales; family Caprifoliaceae; genus Lonicera; species Lonicera japonica. The sequence continues at coordinate 47,510,865 of CM038470.1, forward strand.
TTTTTTTCTTAGTACAAGTAATAATCCTAAACTAATCTTAGAGTGTGGGGGAAGAGCCGCTAATCGGGAAAGTGGGGTTACATCACAAATCATTCTCTTATATGCTGCCACAACAAATTTATTCCGAAGAATGGAACCCGTGACCTCTCACTAGTTGAGAGACATAGTGACCAACTTGGCTAGCCCAAGTTGGTTAGTTCCCAAGTGTTTTTAAGTCAGATGAACAAATTCTTTTCCGAGCATGTAGCTCTATCTAGGTGTTTATAAAGTAGTGCTACATTTACCGCATGCATTACATGAGTTGTACCCTGTGTTTTCAATTGCTCGCAAAGTCGCAATTGCCTTTTTTTTTTATGAGAAAACAACATTGCTTAGGGTAGATATTTTTTCCCAAATTGCGTTTGTTTGGTGACGTGGCACATAATTGCACGCTAAGCTCACTCTTTTTATGCTATTGGGGACGTTGCGTATGCTGTTTGGGACTACTTAAAAAAAATAAAAGACAGCTGTGAGTATACGATGTGCACCTAAACTCCCGCCATTCAAAACACTCACTCTCTGCTTGCTCAAAACATCGTAAACTCTCTATTTCTACTCATAAAGACATAAATCCTTCCTATCTCTCTCTCTGCTGCTTGATCTCTGCTCAGATACTCTTAGTCCCTATTCTCTGCTTGTATTTGATATATATATAATTATGGAAATTACATGTCCCGAATAACTTACACTACGCAATTCCAGAACCAAACTGCTATGTTTTAAGCTATCGCAATTGGAAACACTGGTTGTAGCCAAGGCGGACCTAGCATTTCCCCGGGGGGGGGGGGGGATTAGAAATGTTGATTTATTTTTCAAGGTACTTAAAAAAGAACAAGAAGAATTGCTTGTAACAGGTTTAAACCCTGGCAAAAGAACAAGGTATTCCTTTGCTTAACCACCGAACTATCTTTCATTATTATTAAAGTTTTCTCCTCAAATTATATTGTGGGCAGTGCACACATTACATCTGCAATTAATCTAATATCATATATAGGTAACCCTCTTGGCCCCAATAGGTCTGCCCTTGGTTATACCTTTTAAAGGTACAACCCATATAATGTACCCGGTAAGAATAGGTAGTAAGATTATCTAGTAAGAAAAGCATTTTCCTTATCCTTAAAGCCAGGTGCCATGTACTTTTCTTTTGAATATTTAGAGGCTCGATTCCTTGGTTCTAGCTTTAGGAATCTAAATACTAATTTTGGTAAAATTACTTTTTCGTATATATATATATATATTTTTTTTTTATAAGAAACAAGATTTCACTGCAATAAAGAAAGAGGATGTACAAATGAGAGCAAAAAAAGCCCAATGGATGAGGAATCCATTGAGACTAAACCAACTACCACCTGCTAACAACCACAGTAGCAACAGACCCTGGGCACAAAAACAAATCCTAATACAAAAAGCTATCACAATCTAGACCAAACAAGAAACAATCAACAGAGTTAAAAATATTCAAGGCTCTAGCCCATAGCCCAACTAGGAAAATACAGTGATTCCACACTTCGTCTGGGGAGCTATATCTATCATCAAACACTTCTATTCTCTAGCCAGACTGACCATGCTATTGCCATCAATAGGAGCCTCCAAATGCACTTCGATCTTCTTCCAGAATGCTTAAAAGACCATTTAATAGCCATGGTCTCAGCCCATTTCCGAGGAAGAACACCCACTAAACCAAACAAATTGAACAATCTACTCCATAGAACTTGAGTGAATTTGCAATGGAGAAAAATATGATTAATGGACGGAGAACACACCAGGAAGGAGACAAACAAATATAAGGCCTCCACTTTTGGATTAAGTCACACGTATTCACTCTACCCAATAAAGCAAGCCAAGCAAACACCTTAATCTTAGATGGGATACCACGCTTCCAGATGTAGTTAAATTGTGGGAAAGGGACTATATCTTGCAGACTAGATAAGAAGTCAAAGAAAGATTTACAAGAAAACTCCCCGGAATGATGAGCGGTCCAAACCCTTTTGTCTGACATATTTTGGTTGAGGCCGACGTCAAGTAAAAGGTGAAGCAACAATAAGTATTCCGACAATTCCCTATCATTGAAGTTTCTAAAGAAGCTAAGATCCCAGGAGAAAACATTGTCCAAAGACCAAGAAACAACGGAATGAATTTTCAAGTTGCGGTTATTTGAGAGATGGAACATTATGGGGAAAGACACTTTCAAAGGACAAGCCCCAATCCATGTGTCTTCCCAAAATCGAATTGAATCCCCTTTCCCCACCATGAGCCTAATGTTTTGTACAAAAGAACTCCTTACTTTTGCAATTGATTTCCAAGGAGAACGGAGAGAGCATTTGACATCAATGTTGGCATCCCACCCATTAGCGTGGAGACCATATTTACTCTCAATAATTTCGTGCCAAAGTGATTCTTTTTCACGTGGAAATATCCATAGCCATTTTCCAAGTAGAGCCTCATTTCTTTTCAATAAGTTTCCCACTCCCAAACACCCGTTCTTTTTTGATTTCGAAACCACATCCCAACTCACCAAGTGACTTCCTTTCCCCTCTCCCTTTCCTTCCCAAAAGAAGTCTCTCATTAACTTTTCCAGAATTAAAGCTGGTTTGTTAGGGATTCTAAAAAGAGAAAGTAAATTGGAATACTACCCAAAACTGCTTGTAACAAAACCAACCTTCCCCCCCTAGATAAGTACCCTCTGTGCCATCACAGGATTCCAAAAGGACATACTAGATGCTTATTTTATTAGTTGCTTAGTACATTTGGTTTCCTTAGTGATAAACTTTGTCAGAGTATCCTCCAAGTTACTGCGAGTTTAGGGCCAGTATTACTGTAACTTATTAACTTGAATTGCAGCAGAAATATGCTTATTGTTTAAAATTTTGAGGTATTTGTTTGAATTACTTGACAGTGAAAGCGAAGGTTCATTTCAATATGGTAACTACCGTAGAGAAGCTGATGATCTACTTGCTGTAGTGCAATACTTTAAAGCGCAGAAACGCATTGTAACTGCAATTATTGGGCACAGTAAAGGTTTGCCACTTGTACTTTTTAAGGGAACACTAGTTTCAACCTAATCAATGGCCAAGAATGCAACTTATTTTCTATCATGAGATTTGGTCCATTGAAAGTCCGAAAAAGGAAATGAATAATGAGACTATCAATTTGAAATCTATGGAGTATGTATGAGAATCATACTTATCAGTCGGGGAGAGGCTGATGTATAAAGTTACAAGAAGTTGGACAAGGTTGGAATGTTTTTGTTACATACTGCCCCAATCCAAAATTAAGAGTCCAATTTCACTCTTACAGCTTTTTTTCTAAGAACATATGAAATTCATCCTAGTCAATGGTTCAGATCAAAACTTTTTTGGGTCCCGGCCATTGTAGCATGTGTGTCGCCCAGGGCTTAAGGGGCATGATGACTTGACGTCATCCTCACCTTCCTCCGGCTTATCACCAGCTTGAGATTGCGTACGTTGATTATGTCCTAGAAAAGAAACTGCACTCTTAATATGCGAAATCCTAAAAAGGAATAGTGGACTCTTAATTGGGTCGTAGGGAGTATTTATTTATATCGGGATTAAATTAAAGGATTACATATAATGGACATCTATTCCTGGCCTCCTTAAGTAGCTTAAATTTATGCAACTATTATTCATGAGGCACTTATCAAGACTTGTCTTACAATTGGACCTTCTTGGTCCTTTCACTTGTTTGTGTTTAATTTTTTTTATTTACTATCTTTTTTCATGAGGAATAAATGAATAATACTCTCTAGAAGCTACTTTTTTCCGAATATTAGGTCTATTTAAATCATGTATCTTAGCGGATGGTTTTTTATTGTATTTTAATTTTTTGCAGGAGGAAATGTGGCACTCTTATATGCTTCAAGGTACAACGATGTTAATACAGTTGTTAACATCTCCGGACGATTTAATCTGAAGAGAGGTATTGAAGGGCGCTTGGGGAAAGCATTTTTGCAAAGAATCAAGAGAGATGGATTCATTGATGTTAAAAATAGAAGGGGTAAGCTTTGATGTGCAAAGCTAAATGTTCTTTATTTTGGGGGGGACTTTTGACTTTGCGTCTTTGCCCCACACTTCATATGCGAAATCAGATTTACCTCATGTTTTCATAATCATGAGACTTTATTGCCACTTGCATGTAGGCGAATCTCAAAGACTTATAAAAATGGTGATTTTGTCTAAGGACTATGTTAAGAGAAATAAGACATAGTTCCCGTTTTTACATAATTCTTTAAGATTCTCCCACATGTACCGGGCAAAGCCTAGCGATCAAGAAAACTGGGGCTAAGCCTGATTTCGCATAGAACAGAAGGCAACGTAAAATAAGCCCCCTTTTTTGTTGTTTTAAACAATTATTTAAGTTTTTCTAATCTGTGTTGATTATGTTTATGATCTTGCTCTCATTAATGCCGTGTTTATCAATAATAGTATAATAAATTTACTTAAAAGAGTGTGTGTTTCACAAAACATGTATAGAAGTGTTGCTTTTTGTAAAAATTATTTCCTAATTTTGTAGGAAAGGTCGAATATTGTGTGACTGAAGAAGGTTTGATGGACCGTCTAACAACTGATATGGTAGCAGCATGCCGTTTGATTCCCAGAAATTGCAGGTCTGAAATATTATTTATTAATGCTCCCTCCATGTTTTTAAGGATACACTACTTTCAACGTAGTCAATGGCTAGTAATAAAACTTGTTCACTATCTGGGGATATGGTACATTGATTATGGACTCTTGGTTTAGAACACGCATAAAGTAATAATATATTGAGTTTATAGAAAGGATATTGAGACGTGATTATGAACCAAGATTTAGGCATTTATGATATACTTCTAGTTTGGTTCGAGTTTTTTGAAGATTTAGAGAGAACTATTATTTTATTCCATGAAAAATAAAGACCGAATACAATGCACCTTATATAGGGAAAAAAACACGACTCCTATCCGACCTAAAATACCTATCAAGGTGGGACTCTACCCACAAATAAAATAACATAAATAAATAAAATAAATAATACTGAATTATCAATACTCCTCCTCAAGTTGGTGCGAAGATATCCGCTATGCCCAACTTGCTCACTTGAAATTCGAATGGTTGTCTTAACGGGCCCTTGGTCAAAATATTTGCAACTTGTTGATTTGACGGAACAAAGGGAGTACATATTACTCCATCTTCTAACTTCTCTTTTATGAAGTGCCTATCAATCTCAACATGTTTTGTCCTATTATGTAAGACCGGATTGTGGGCAATACTAATAGCAGCCTTGTTATCACAATATAGCTTCATTGGGAGACTTATTGGTCTTCTGAATTCTTTTAAGACCCTTTGTAGCCAAAGAACCTCATAAACCCCTTGAGGCATTGACCTGAACTCAGTTTTTGCACTGCTTCTAGGAACAACACTTTGCTTCTTGCTTCTCTCATGTAACCAAGTTGCCCCAAAGAAATTTATAGTAGCTAGATGTGGACCGTCTATCAATAACTGATCCAACTCAATCAGCATCGGTATACACCTCTATTCTCTCTTTGATTATTCTTTCTGAAGAATAGACCTTTCCTTGGGGAGCTTTTGAGGTAATGAAGAATATGGTACACAGCTTCTGGATGCTCTTCGCATGGTGAGTGCATGAACCGACTAACCATACTCACAGCAGAAGCAATGTCAGGACGCATATGAGACAAGTAAATTAGTTTCCCAACTAGCCTTTGATATCTCTAGTTTCGACTGGAACATCGTCTTTAACATCTCCTAACTTGGTACCAAGTTCTATGGGAGTATCCGACGGCTTACACCCACTCATCCCAGTTTCTGCCAACAGATCCAATATATATTTCCCTTGTGAGACTACAATACCATTTTTTGAACGAGCCACCTCCGTTCCAAGGAAGTATTGTAGGTTGCCAAGATCCTTAATCTCAATTCTCTAGCAAGATTTCTCTTTAGTTGATTCATTTCTTCAACATCGTCCCCGGTCAAAATCATATCATCCACAAAAACTATGAGAACAGAGAGCTCGTTTCTTGTGGATGTCTTTGTAAAGAGAGTATGATCTGATCGCCCTTGAGTATATCCTTGGCCCTTGAGGAACTTCATTAATCTTTCGAACCAAGCCCTAGGGGATTGTTTAAGGCCATACAAAGACCTATTTAGCTTGCAAATTTTTGTCCCAAATTTCTCAGTAAACCCAGGTGGAGGTTCTATATAGACTTCCTTTTCTAAGTCTCCATTCAAGAAGGCATTCTTCACATCTAACTAGTTTAAAGGCCAATCCAGGTTAGCTGCAACTGATAAGAGAACCCGAACTATATTTAGTTTTGCTACTAGAGAAAAGGTTTCAGAGTAGTCCACTCCATACGTTTGAGTGAAACCTTTCGCCATCAGGCGAGCATTGTACCGTTCCACTGACCCATCTGAGTTATACTTCACAGTGAATACCCATTTACAACCAACAACTATCTTTCCTTTTGGAAGCTCTACTTTCTCCTTAGTAGCATTCTTCTCCAGTGCTCTCATTTCCTCATACATCGCTTCTCTCCACTCAGGAACATTTAAAGCCTCCTGAACATTGTTAGGAATAACCATATTCGACACATGAGAAATAAACGCATAATAGGAGGGTGAGATTTTTTTATATCACACAAAGTTTGAAATGGGATATTTGGGAGATTTCGTACATGCTTCGAGTCCTTTTCTAAGAGCAATAGGAAGATCAAGTTGATCAGACTGATTTGACTCGGTATTATCTTGAGAACTACTTTCAGGTATCTCGGAAGAGTCATCATGAGTATCATGATCTACCTCCAGGTTGGATTCTTGGGGTTGCTGAGGGATGGTTTCTTTCCTTCCTTGTTCTGGATTTTTTCTAAAATAAACAAGACCTTTATACCGTTTTGCACACATCTCTGGTCCATCGGTAATCAGATTTTGGGATGACACTAGACCTGGTTGTTCATCATTACTAACATATATATCTTCAATGTTTAATTCATTTGTTTTCCTAAATTGTGTGTTAAAATAATTAGGTATTTGTTCATACGAAACATCAACCACCAAATTATTGAAATCACAACCACCATCTTCACTCGTGCTTCTCCCCCTGAAGATGGGAGTCGTCATAATAGGATTGCCCCTCAAAGAAGGTAACATCCATAGATACGTACAACTTTTTGGAATTCGGGTCAAAACATTTATACCCTTTCTGATTTGTAGGATAGCCTACAAAAATACATTTGTGTGCCTTTGGATCAAGTTTAGAGTATTTTGGGTCATGATTGTGAACAAAGGCAACACTTTCAAATATTTTTAAGGGAATATCTCCTAATAACCGAGTGTTGGGAAATAGGTCAAAAAGTAACTTGATAAGGGCTTTGAATTTCAAAGTTTGTGTTGGAAGCCGATTAATAAGGTAAGTAGCTGTCAAAATAGCATTTCTCCAAAGGTATTTAGGAACTTTAGTTTGAAATATTAAAGTTCTAGCAACTTCAAGTAGATGTCTATTTTTCCTTTTGGCAACTCCATTATGTTATGGGGTATAATTACAAGAACTGAGATGAATTATCCCATTTTTGACGAAAAAAATCCCCTAACGTCTTACTAAAAAATTCCTTCCCATTATCACTTCGAAAAATTGGAATTTTGGTTTGAAACTGTGTGTATCATGGTGTAAAAGTTTTGGAACACACTCCCAACTTCTGATTTTTCTTTTAAGAGAAAGACCCAACATACTCTAGTGTGGTCATCAATGAAAGTCACAAACCATCGTTTGCTAGACCAATTGGGTACTCTAGAGGGACTTCAAACATCACTATGAATCAAGGTGAAAGATTGTGATTTTTTTATATGGGTGAGATGGAAAAACTGTGCGATGATGTTTCGCTAATTCACAAGATTCATACCGAAATTTAAGCAAATTTTTATTCATTATTAAACTTAGGAAACAAATGCTTTAAATACTGAAAGTTTGGATGTCCTAACCTATAATGTCATAACAAAATCTAACTATCACTAGAAACAGAAATAGAATTAAAACAAGTATGCCGGTCTTGCCTTCCAGAGGTAGACCCATTACTGAAGAAGTAGAGACCCTCATCTTGTTTAGCAACCCCAATCGTCTTCCCTGAATTTGAATCCTGAAATACACAATGAGAAGACCAAAAGTTAACTTGACAATTGAGATCAAGAGCTAATTTGCTAACAGATATAAGATTATACGATAGATGAGAGACATGTAAGACATCTTTAAGAGTGAGAGACGGGAAGACGATTATGGTTCCTTTGCCGGCAACTGCAGCGAAAGAACCATCAGCAATTTTAAACTTCTGATTCCCTGCACACGGAGTATATGACGATAAGAATTTCGAGGTACCAGTCATGTGGTCAGTAGCCCCTGAATCTAATATCTAATTGCTATGGGATTTGATGCATGCAATTGTAGCTGTAAACTTATTACCTGACTGAGCTATAGAACATGAGGAGCCAGAGTTTCCTAAGGAATGAGCCTGAAACCATTTTTCACAGAAGCTCCATTTGTTCCTTTGTGAATGGAAGTGGTTCTGAGGAAGACAGTTGCTCTGAATCTGCATTGCTAGCTTGGAATGCTCGTGCACCTCCCCTTGTTTTGTTGTCACGCTTCTTCCAAGTTGCTGGTTTTGAATATGCATTTGCCAGTCTTGTTTTGAAGCTTCCAATAACTATCCCTAGTATGACTTGACCACTTACAATGATCACACTACAATCTCTGCTTTCCTCCTCACTTATCACCGTCTACTGCTTTATCAAGGACTACTAATGCAGATCCTTCAGATCCTTTACCATCTGCACAGGGTTCACGTTCATCTCTCAACATTACAGATCATCGAGCCTCTTCTCTTCGTACCTCTGAAAATACCTCTCTGATAGTGGGCAAAGGTATCCTCCCTAAAATACGACCTCGAACTTCGTCTAGATCCTTGTTTAGTCCAGCTAAGAAGACAAATACACGACCTCGCTCAACCTCTTTCTTGTAACGAGCACTATCATTTGGGTTTTCCCACTCTTCAGTTTCAAACAAATCCTGCTCTTGCTATATGGCCATCATGTCATGGTAGTAAGCTGTAACCCCACGATCCCCTTGTTGCATCTTCCACAATTGGTTATTGAGTTTGAACATTTGAGAATAGTTGTTTAGATTTGATTACGTTTCTTTAACTGCTTGCCAGATATCTCGAGCGGTCAGCAGGAACATGTAGGCCCTATTTGGTGGGTATTTTTTTTTCAAAATTTTAAAAACTCAACTTAAAATGAACTTTACTTTTACACTTATCAAAATTTATTTCACTTTACTTTCTCTTTCTAAAAAAACTTTTAAAACACTATAACTTTAAATCCAAAAATTAAAATTAGATAAAAAATATATATTTGAAACCTGCTCATTGAGATCTATAAAATAAGATCCATTGTGACTATTTTTTGAAATTTTTTTATAAGATTTTTTAGTTGGTTGAAAAAAACTCAAACAAAAACCAAATTCACTTTTCAACATACTTCCAAATTCTACCAAACACCATATTTTAAAAACTCAACTCAAAACTTCAACCAAACATCACCGTAGGGTTTAACAAGTCCAGCCTCCATGGAATTAATCAACCACGAGGTAACCATCGAATTCTCCTCACGCCACGACTTAAAACCCGGGTCGTTAGATGGCGGTGGGACCACCTCGCCATTCACATAACCTTATTTTCTTTTGCCATCAATAAACAACCTCATTGAGTGTGCCCATTCAAGGTAGTTTCTCCTATTCAACTTGTGACTAATATTCGCCACCGGCAGTGTTCTAAAAATCGGTTTTTATCGCCGATTTATCGGAAATCGGCGCTGTGCCGATCGGTAGGGCTGGTAATTCGGGTTCGCGTGTCGTGTTCGGGTCGTGTCAACATACAAGTATTACAGTATTAGTGTCAACCCGAACACGACCCGTTTAACTAATCGTGTCATTTTTATAAACTCGAACACGACCTGTTTATTTTACAGGTTACACGACACGACCCGACTAACCCGTTTATTAAATACGTCGTGTTAAACCTGCAACTCGACACGCACGACACGATTAATTTTTTAATATTATAATGACAATTAAGTCTAATGTGAAAAAAATTAACTTGTTTTATAATAGTTTTAAATTTTTAATAAGTAATAATAAGTATCACCTAATACCAAAATTCAATATTAATAATCTAGCCATTCCATCATCGAAGCATAAATGTACAAAATTAGTAATTTATCCATCATAAAAACATAATAACTATCATCTACTACCAATACTCAAAATAAGAATATAATTGTTCAAACAAGATGACAAAATAAAATATATATATATAGCTGCAAAATAAATAAATAATAATAATCGTGTTAATTGCGGGTTAAATTCGAGTTAGCGGGTTAACTCGAACACGACCCGTTTATTTTGCGAGTTAAGCGTGTTTGACCCGAAATTGACCCGAACCCGTTTATGCTTAACCCAAACTCGCTAATTCCGTGTCAAGTTCGTGTCGGGTTAGCGTGTCGTGTCAAATATTGCCAGCCTTACCGATCGGATTATACATGATCGGTTCATTATATCGGCTGGAGAGAAATCGGCATTTTATTGGCAATTTATCGCCGATAAATCGCGATAAAGCCAATCGGCGATAAATTGAACAATTTTTTTTTAACGTTCCAAAATCAAACGACGACGTTTTTAATCCCAAACCCTATTCGTTCTCTCCTCATCGACGACTCCCACACTCGACATCGCCGTTCCTCTCTCTATCTCTCACTCTAACTCTTCGTCGTTCCTCTTTCTCTCTCTCACACTCGACGACTCGACCTCGAGCTCGCCATTTCTGTTTCAATCTCTCACTCATCCAGTCATCCTCAACCTCCCTGTACTTCTCTCTATTTCTCACAGTCTCACTCGCCGTTTCTCTCTCTATCTCTCACTCGACCTCGCCGTTGCTCTCTCACTTGACCTCGAAACAGTGAGGGGCGGAACTAGAAAGAAACCGAATAACACAACATGAGAACGAGAGAGAAAGGGGCGACGAAGAAGACGAAGAGAGGTGAAAGAAGAGAGGGAAGATGGAGACGGCTGTATTGTTGAGTAAGAGAGGCGTAGGTTTTAGGGTAAAGAAGAGGAGTGTCTTTAATTTTAATAAGTGGTGAATGACTTAATTACCTAATTACCCTTGGGTATATTGCAATTTACAAAATTACTAATAGGCTAGTAAATAGGTGAGAAATTTCTTTTACATGTTTACAATTAACTCCCTAAGTTATTTTTATTTAGCATTTTATTTTATTAATGTCCATTTTGTTACTATTATATTTTACTTAGCATATTGTTATATAATATATTATTTAAAATATTATGGTGAACAGTGCATATCCAATTTTTTCCGATTTATCCCCGATAAATCTCCGATAAAATGAAAAATCCCCACTCCCCACCTTGCCGATCGATTTCCGATTCACGATTTTTAGAACATTGGCCACCGGGTTTTCACTCACATAATAGATAGAAGCAATCTGCGATATAGGATCTGTGAACGTAGAAGACGGGCTTGTAGTGGAACCACTAGCCGAATCTGTGAGACCCGGAGTAGTAGCACCCACCATAGCAAGTTTATAATTCATATAGCAAGAGGATCAGCAACTAAACAAATCTGGAACCAGCTACACTACGTTAAATCAACTAAGCCACACGACGTTAAACCAAATTTCAGATAAACTAACCAAGCCAAATCCGAACTGAATAGACCAAACCAGGGCTGGAACAGGGGCGGAACAGTAAGACGACTAGATCTGGAGAGTTTGGCAGTGATCGGAGCAGAAACACGCTGTCATGAGTGGGTGAAGAGGTCGGCGCGTGAGATCCACGCACAGGGGCTTGGTGGCGCGTGTAGGAGCATGAGGGTCTGGTTTCTGGTGATTTTTCTGGCGTGAGGTCGTCTGAAGATTCCGACCAACTCTGTGTGGGTGGTGTGATTAAAAGGAAACGATACACGTAATGGGTTTGAAATTGCACCGTGCAGCTAGGGTTTTGGCCGGAATAGTTCGTTGGCGGCTAGGGTTTTGGCCGGAATAAACTGCCAATGGAGTTCCTAACACTCCTTCCTAACCTCCTCTGATACCATGAAGATTTAGAGGGAACTATTATTTTATTCCATGAAAAATGAAGACCGAATACAATGCATCCTTATATAGGGAAAAAACACGACTCGTATCTGACCTAAAATACCTATCAAGGTGGGACTCTACCCACAAATAAAAGAACATAAATAAAAAAATAAATAATACTGAATTATCAATATTTTTTGTGCAGTTCAACGTATGTTAAATTCGTAAATTCGCATATCATTCATGTAAAGAGATTTGAACTACATGATCTCATTATACAACTTTTATTCTATTGTTGTAAGATTTGGTACACCAGTTATATCCCAAAAAGGTGAACGGACTAACAATATGAGACATTCCATAAAGGAAAGTGGGAGTATCAATTACGGAAGGAGGACATGAAAATCCATGTAATAAGCTGTGTTTTCTCATTGACAAACTTCTTTTGCAACTTCGAAATAATTTTTTACAGATCTTAGAGATTATTTACCTAAAGTTATGCTCAAGTACAAGTCAGGTACGGATCCACCCACTTTTTACACAACCCAACCCAACCCACCCAATTCTTTACTTATCATCTTAGTACCCAAAATTAGGGTGGTGACAATGACACTTCCATTTTTTTTACACAACCCAACCAACCAATTCTTTAGTTATCATCTTAGTACCCAAAATTAGGGTGGTGACAATGACACTCCCATGTTTTATCACAGATATGGCAACTATCACTAACACCCGTTAGGGCTACTTTTTTTTTCTTTTCACTAACACTCCATGGGAAGCCTAGTTGTTAGAGGCAGAGGAAGACCTAGAAAAACTATAGGTGAAACTATTAAGAAGGATTTAGCAAATGGTTTCACTATAGATATGATTCATGACAGGCCACTATGGCGTCGTTTGATCCATGTAGCCGACCCCACCTAGTGGGATAAAGGCTTGTTGTTGTTGTTGTTGTTGTTGTTGTTGTTGTTGTTTCACTAACACTCCATAACTCACTACCCCCTTTTATCTAGATTAATTAGCATTAAAACACAGTCAAAATCTCGAACTCTCTCCATCTCCAAGAAAAGGATGTTGTCTTTCTCCATCTTCATCTCAAACTTACCTCCTTCATCATAATATTTGCGTCGGTCCATTTCGTGATCTCCCATCTTTCAAACTACCTTATTATATGTTACGTGTATATAGATATATGTTTGTGTGTGCACGCACGTCATTTTTAAACTTTTCACCTAGATCTGTATGAATATTTACTTGTTCCATGTCAAGTGAGTAATGGCAATAAGCTTAAAATCCATACACACTAGCTAAACATGGCCTGAATAAATTTGTACTTACATAATATGGCCTGAGAGCGTGTGCACTTACTTGATTGACATGGATCAAGTCGTGTTGCATCAAAAAAATGCATTTTTATTTGCTTAAAGTGGGCCGGGTAGAATTTCTTCAGATAAATCTTGCCATGATCAAACCTTATCTCTCATTATACGGAGCTATATACACACGCACACACATATTTTTGCTACAACCTATCTTTGACGAATTCATAGAACACGAATTGTATTTTCACCTCAGCTAGCACCGCATCTCCTTCATAGAACACGAATAATATTAGTCCTCTCTCCTAAATATATATATACCCCATCTTCTCCTTCTGATTTCAATTTTCAACATCACTCAGTAGGCACTGAATTTTCCAATCGTATATATATATGTATGTAATTGTAATGGTGGAAAACAAGATTTCTATTAAAGGGTTGGGTTAGCGATTTGTTTAAGTAGTTAATTAGTTAATAGTCAATATGGAGTGTGTAATAAATACATGGAATGTCCGTTAGTATAATGTGCAGTATTTTTTATCATGGAGTGTTTATGATAAGAAATGCGGGTGTCATTATCACCACCCCAAAATTATTAGGCCGTCCAAATTTTGTGTACCTAATGATATTTCGCTCGAAACTTTTGCTAGGATTGTGACGATTTGTTAATTTTTTTTTTGTAGGGTATTGACTATTCATGGTTCTAGGGATGAAATGGTACCAGTCGAAGATGCCACCAAATTTGCCAAGTACGTAGCAAACCACAAACTATGCATTATGGAAGGAGCTGATCATGAATTTACGTCGCATCAGATTGAGTTGGCTTCAATAGTGGTGGACTTTGTGAATAAAGATGATACATGTAATCATTCGCGGTTATGATTTTCAGCAATTTTAGTAGAAATTCTAGTAGAAAAAGAGTAACAGGAAATGCGATGATACGTGTTGAGAAAACTCCGTGAGCTCACACGCATGTGGGACCCACCTCCCATGAATGCATGTTGATAGGATAGGTAATAGACAGTACCACTTGCAAAGCTGAAAGGGAAAAGTTGTGGACTGATACAGAAAATTGAATATGAAATCATAATTGACACAAAGGGTGTGCTTGGTAAAAAAAATAAATTTGGAAAATGATTGAAAATATTATTAAACTAGTTTAGCATGCCCGGATTGCACGCTACACGTGGTGTATGTTAGTAGAACATTATGCGTGGGTGTATTAACATAGTTTCATATAGAAACTTGTTTTACATAAATTTTGTAAACTTGCTGTTTAGAACCATCTATTTTGTGCAAGTGTATTTATGAATTTATCACGTTCAAATCATACTCATAGGGTTCATTGTTGCATATCGAAATCTAGTATAATGTAAAAACACTTCATTACGAAGGATTGTGCCATGGAAGTATAATTCGTCTTTGATTCGTCCATTCCCTTGTCATAGAAAATAGTTTCTTGAACATTTGAAAAATGCATCAACATTAGCTAAGGTTAGAATATGCAAAATTATATCCTTTTGTCTCGAATTAGGAGTCATACTTCTTTTTGCACGTCTCATTATAAGAGTCCATTGTATTTTCAACGTATTTTCTTCTAAAACATATTATTAATGTATCGTCTCTTCTCATAATATATATGTTTTATTCTTTACACAACTAAATAGGGTGAATACAGTTTCTGTCTTAAAAATTACAGGTTTGAAGTGTAACTCTTAATGCGAGACAAAATAGCTTTCAAGGTCTAATCGCGAAGGCGATTCACTTAATATCTGTTTTCTTCAAGCATCTATGTTGTTGTTCACGCAACCACTGCCAGTACAATTTAAAACATTTCAATAAATGCAGTGAAAGACAATATGCCTTTTAAATATGAGAAGTACTCCATTTGTTTCAATCTCGTTTTGAGTTTTTAGAAAAATTATAATTTCAACTTAACCAATAGGCGACTACATGAAATGAATAGGCTACTAGATCGCATGGAGTTATTTCGTATCTGCTAGCATAAACAGTGAGACAATGAAAGAAATACTAATACAATTTTCAAAAACTTCATACTTGTCGCCGTTTTAGCTTGAAAATGTGTATGAAATTTTATCATTGTGTCTGATTGTGACAAGGCTCTTTCTTGCCAAATATATATATATATATATTTAAGGGCCCTATGCTCTTAATCAGAACCGAAATTAGACTTTTGGGCTTTTTAAAGGGCAGGATCGATCTTGGCATTGGCATATCTTTGAAATTTAGTAAGTGGGTTCGTTTTAACTTTTATTTTTTTTAGAACTAGAATATGTCATCCCCTTTACGAGGTTTTTGTACGTTATATGAATTGTCGTGACTTAAAAAATTATGAACTAAGCATGTTTGTCTATAACACGAGTCATGTATAATTCTTACAAGTACAAATAATAATACATAAAAAAATCAATGAAGAGAGTGTCATAAGCACAAGTTATACATAATATATAAAAATAAAATTTGACCCTAGTAGTAAGAATTTTATGTGCTGTCAAGTGTTGTCAAATATACGCATAAATTCAGATTACCCAAAAATTTTCTATGTTGAGATGCATGTTTTGGTACCAATTGGGGTTATCTAACCCCATACTAATACATGTGGCCATGCCCTTGAATCCTAGGCCAAATTTCCATATTTGATAAATTTTAGCTACAGTACTTTTTCACTTCTTGTTGCTTTGATGGGTCTTTTAAGATACTTTAGCATCTAGTGGACCTCTGGGACTTAGGTTCGTACTTTATGCTCATGATTCAGGGGTTGTTTGTGGCTTTTTCCTCCTAGTTTCTATCGGAATCCATAGTAAATTCCCTTTCGGGAACTTTTTCAGTGCTTTTCTTTGCTTGGACTTCCTTCTATCATCAACTCTCAATTGCATAATCATTTTTGGCCTGTAAAATAGCTTAAATACTATGCAAAGCCAAAATTCAAAGCTTAAACTAAATTCTCATGCAACTATGAGTTTTAAGAAGTAAACCAATGCAAATTGAGCCTTTAAAACACTATATAGAATGCAAAATCCAGACTCAATCAAATTCCTCCAACTAATGCATTGTTAGTCCCAAGCAATGAAGTGATAAGATTGCGACAATCAACTACAAAAAACATAAAAAATGAAAAAAAAAACAAAACGCGTCATAATCTAAATACTTGCATTAAGCGTATGCAATAAGCCTTTTAACCCCTAGGTTCTCCTAGTAGGACAAGTTGTGTCTCTTGAGGGTTTGCAATGGATATATCCACAAAATTTTCGGCTGCAAATTCAAGTCATGTCCCTAAATCGTATATCATGCATGGATTCTTTCTTAAATGGCTCAGCAAGGACTCAATATGACTTAAGCAATGCATTAGTAAGAGATATACTTGGAAAATCATAATCTTAGTGCAATCAAAGGCATGAGTTTGCATATAAATAAATCATAAATATGTGTGCATAGGCGAATGCATTGATGTTCGACTTTCAAAGCCAATCCTAGATTCATACTTTATCCATGCTAGGCTTTAACTCAAACTCTCACTAGCATACACTCAACAAATGAATCACTTTGAATTAGGTGTATCACTCTATATACGGGCTTGTAAATAATGATTGTAATCAAGATCAAATGCCTCGCGTATGTTTAAAGGAAATGACGTTAATGTGACACCCCAAACCTTAAACATATTTCATTTACCAAATTAAGCATGATTAGTATGCATCGTACTTTTTTCCTCAACATCAGTCATTTGAATTTTGTTATCAACTTGCTTTCTTGACCGAAGGGTTGTAATTGCATGAATTTGTTTATGAGAAAATTCAGAGTCATTACTAGCAATATCTCTCACTTTTAGATTATGTTTAGTTTGATTTGGAATCTTGACTTTAATCTCTCCTAGTTGGTTAACTAATTGGCCTATTTGACTCTTTAACTCTGCAATTGATTCGGTGTTGGACCTAGTTGCTGTGATACCCTGTTCATTCATTTCACCGCATTTACTTTCATTCGTTCGCTAATTTCACCTCGAATGGTGAAATCTTGAATTATGGAGATTGTTATTGTTCTAACACCTTGTTCTAGTTATATTATTATATTTACACTCATGTAAGTGATAGTTTCACAAATTGAATGGTCTGAATTGATATCGGCTTATAAATTGCGCGTTTTGGTTTTCACGATTCATCGATTTTGGCCAAATTTGATGTTTCGTAAATCCTCCGCCTCTTATTAGATTTATTCTCCATTTGCACCTATGTTTAGGTTTTGATGCATTCTATAAATTTCATGTTTTAACCGAAAGACAATTCATACTCTTCATTGGTCAAAACAGTACGCGAAGTAAGCTGGTTAGCAAAATCTGGACGTCGTTCAGTAATGTTGTAGCAGAGCGCTGTCTTCGACGGATTTATGGGAATTATTCATCCGAAATTTAAGGAAATTCCTCTTAGGAAGTTGTAGATTATTGAATTAGCTTTCCGTGGATCTAAATATCACCTCAATCGGAGTTCTGAACGAAATATTTTGACTTAAATACGAACAGTATGTCATAGCACAAAATCCAAAGCGCAGACCGGTTTAGTCTTTTTATGGTTCGGTCCGGCATCGTACCTGGGCCCGATTTAAGCATTTTAAAGCGTTCTTTACTCCTCTTTTTGTCCGATTTTTGAACCAAAACTTCCACACACACTTAGAGGGTTCCAGAGAGAGAAAATAGTGAGATTCCTGAGGGATTTGAGTGTGTATTTTATCTTGATTCAAGATTTGAGTTCTAAGTCTTCATCTCCTCCACTATTCATTTTCATCAACCTTCCTCCTACTCCATGGTTGCTTGAGTGCGGGCTAGGGTTTCATGATTTGGAGTCCACACATCATTAACTCAAGGATCTTGCTTCGCTAAGGTGGGAACACTAGTACTTGACTCGTTTTTCAAATGATTACATGTTGCATTAGAGATTTTAACCCAAATTGGGGATTTTTCTAAAAATCTTAGGTTGTGTGCATATCATATAGGTTGGGCTAGACATAGCTTCGATTGATGGCTGTTATTGATAGAATATGGCTCAAAATGCGTGGTTTAACAACTAGATTCATGTTTTAGCTTTACACCCAAAGATTTATGATGAACCCATATTGTAGTTACATATATGATCTAGAATTAGGGGGGGTTTAGATTGGTGCCACGAGGATGCTTGTTTATGGGCAATAAATGATAAATATACCCATATATGTTATCGGTTACAAGTATAAGGTACTACTCATGAGATTTATTTTAGAAATCCACTAAGGTGGAGTCGTATATAATAATTTTTTAGCCTAATGCCTTAAATAGGTTATTGTTACGACTAGTGGTAAGAATAAAACTTTGATGCACCCTAGTAATGTAAATAACTCAATTTTGTGGGTTGTAGGTCGTCGTAGCCATTATGAGAGGCTAACAAGCTTAAGTATACCGGATAGGCGGGAATCACATAAAAGGATGCTTGGCTTAATAGAACAATGTGAGGACTTTAATGTAACTCATACAGCCTTAGCTCTACACGAATGAGACACTATGAGATGTGTGATATAAATAATACATTAATCGACCATAAAACTTAAATAACATCATGATGATAAGGCCATGGTTAAGGGCATGATAATGGTGCGTTTGACGATGATATATGAATGGTTATGATTGTATACATATTGGTTTCCATATGTGTATGCTTGATACACACACACATATATATATATATATATATATGTAAATGATGATAAGGACTAAGATGTAAATTACTTCGTCGGCGACACGTAAATGAGTTATACACTTTACTATTATTATATTGTAAAATGTGTATTGTGTGATTCATGGTTGGATCTATGTTGGTATAAAGTGTGATGGTGTGATGGCATTAGTCGAGTGATCGGTCCCAGGTGTGGTCTCATTAGATGGGGCCGGAAGTTGGGACATAGTCTCCTAGGTGCAAGACCCGAAACTGTGCACGAAAACTAACGGGAGGCCCTACTGTTGCATGGGTGAAAGGCCACGGAATGATGACCTGGTGATGCTTGGACGATTATCAGTATTATAGTTGATTACTATGAATGAGAAAACTAATGGGAGGCCCTATTACCGCGTGGGTAAAAGGCCACGAAATGCAGATGATAACTAACGAGATGCGCTGCTGCCGCATGGTGAAAGGCTATGGAATGCAGATTCGATGGGATGGTTACTTATATTATCATGATTATAGCGACTATGTCTTAGATATATTGCGAGTGAAAGTGTATGGTTTATGAGGTTAGCTAGCCAGACTATAATAGACGAAGATATCAATAATCCGATTGGCAATTATAACTAACGAAATAGCTAGATATGCGAATGTTGTGGCTAATGCTTAAGATGAATTAGGCATTGAATATGGAGACGAGCGTAAGTGATACTTAACGAATGAACTAATGGTAAAGCCTAATAGTCGGCCAAGTATGAAACTCATAATGAACTATAAGTAAATAGGAAATATTTAATGCTTAGCCTATAGTTGTCAACTCTCGGTATAAGTACATGATTCTTGAAGCTTAGTATCGATTCCCACCATAGGACAATTCACCGTAACATGATAAGCCATAGGAAGCTAGAAATTTATTAAAGTACTTCTAGGATGTCTTCTTGGAAAGGCGTAAAACTATAGAAAGGGTTCATACCCAGGAACATATGAGGATGGGATCGGATAGTGAATAATATAGCTTTCGGTGACTAGGACGGGGATCCTAGCTGGGTTCGGCATGCATAAATGTCTGTGGACTGCATTGCACATCATTATTTCCAAATGATCTTAGTAAAACGAATTAATTCATTTCTATAAAACTTGCACGAGCCTATAATTGCTATATGTACTTTTTATACAAAACTATATAGTTCCCACTGAGCCCGGATTTGACTCATTCCATTTTCTAAACAGTTTTGTAGGCTAGGCTTTGGGGCATGAGTGTGGAGTGTCTGTTTAGAAGCATCTGGTTTCCATAGACCTTTGTAGTCCTTAGATAAAGGACTAAGTTATATAATTATTTGGTTTTTATTATATTGTAAATGGACTATGATTTTGATAAACGATTTGTAAAGTAAACTTGTATAAATGGTTTTCATATATATGGAGTACATTTGAAATGTGGTTGGATATGATTTCATTTGTATGAATTGGTTTTAAAACCTTACAGGTTGGCTTGTTACTGAAACGAACTCCATATGCCAAAATTTTTTATAACCAACTTTTCTTTGGATCATATTTTACTAAAGAAAAGATTTTGAAAAGTTGTGAATTTACAATTGAAACCCACCGTCGTGCACGACATCCATGATTAATCTGATCCCGGGGGTGAAAATCTTGTAACGGGATTTGGGGCATCACAGTTGCTTTTTACACTGCTTGATTAGTAGCTGGAATGCTTTGGCTAGTTAATTTCATGAACGACTGCAAAGTGTCCTCTAAAGATGAGAATTGTTGTTGGAACACAGCTGGTGGTGGACACAATTGTTGGGGAGGGAATGCTTGCATAAGGGTCTAATAGTTAGGCGCATTTTGACATACTCATTGGTTGACCTCCTAAATCATTTAAAGATTGGTTGGATTACCAAGAAAATTTTGAATGACTATACTACCCTTGATTGTATTTTTCTCTAAATAGGTTATTCATTGCCTGCCTAAAGTCCTTAACTAAATTCACTTACTCAGGGATGCTACTTGAATACTCTATAAAAAATGGACATATATTTTCTATGTGCATTTGCATTGGGCTTGGTGTGTTATTTAACAATTGCAATTGCAAAATCTCAATCTTTTTCATGAGAGTTTTTACTTGCCTTCTAATCTCATCATTCTTTTGAACTTCATATATGTCATGCTTTGGATTTTGTGAAATTTGCTTTTTTCGAAAAGAAAAATTCCATTGTTGAGAATTATTAGACAAACTCTCAAAAAAATTGTGCGCTATACATGAAAAAATTTAAGGCCCCAATAATTGAAGTAATAGCAGCCCCTTGGGAATGCCCCGAAGACAGGTAGAAGAATGAGAGGTAAGCATGTCAATTTTTCTTTTCCTTTATTTTATATTTCGCATGATTTCTTTCATGTTCTTTTTATGGTTATGATCATTTGATATAAACATATGCCTTGCATGTAGGGATAACAAGGGATTGGGGTTGAAGTTAGTGTTGGTCGAAAAACAATCCTAGAGGGGGTGAATATGGTTTTAAAAACTAAATGCGGAATTAAAACGTTTTTAAAATGTTTAAGCAAAGCAACTTAGCTAAGCAACAATATCAAGAAAATAATAAATTTCAAGTAATCAATCTCAAGACAAGTAAATAAGTAATCTCAAAATACAAGCAATAATATAGCAATAAAAAGAGAGCTTGAGTTTAGAAAGATCAAACCAATTTGAAGCTCAAGACTTTTTGTCCTCACGGTTTGGTTTATTCAATCATACATCCGTGCTCGGTTAATTCCCTGAGAATTTTCACTATTCAATCTTCTTCGGGTGAAGATCAAACCTCAATACAAATGTTGCTATGCACACAACACTTACAATGTAGCTATACCCACTACACTTCTCACAAGATATGCTCTCTTGCTCTACAAAGAGCCAAACTCTCTTTTGAAATGAAGAATTAATTATTTGTGGTGATACACACCAATACAATAACTCTCAAGTGTTTAAAAGATATGAAAATTATCTCACACTAGAAGTTATCAAAAATTATCTCACACTAGAAGTTATCAAGATTGATCAAAAATATATAGTTCAAAAGATGAAAGATTGATCAAAATGTGTTCTTGAATCTTTATATATTTGAATATATGAATAATAGAGTACTAGAATGATTCAAGTTATGTTAAAACATGTCTAGGACCTCATATATATATAGCTTGCAAAACCATATGGCCGTTGGGGATGATTAAGAAAGGTTTTGGGTCAAAGGTATACATTTTCAAACTTTTCAACAGCTAGTTTTGACAAAAAAATTCAATGTTTTGATAATTTCTCCCAATTTACCGTTGGATCATGCTCAAATTTTATTCAAAGGTGCTAAGAGATGATGTCTAACAACTGTAAAAATTTTAAAATGATCGGAGTCCGGGAAGGCCTCCATCTTACCGTTAGATCAAAACTGTGCAAAAATTGAGCGAATTTTAAATGTAAAATAAAAATATTTTTGCAATTTAAAAATTTAGTTCCAAATACAATTATAATGATTTTTGAACCTCAAAGATATGTTGCTAAGATACCTATTTTTATTAGAGCTTTAAATATGATCATTTAAAATTAATATGAATTTATTTTGAAACTCGGTCTTTGTAAAATGATGTTTTTCAAATAAATTCAATTTCAAGCTTGTTTGAATCAATATTTAAAAGATGTATGAATACGTTTGAGTTATAGGGATTTGATCAATAAAGTAACTTTACATAAATCTGAAGCACTCATTCAATTACTGAATTAAAGAGTTTTCGAATGGTTTGATTTGTTTCTTCGGATTGATCTTCATTTGAAGCTTTTTATATAGTCTTTTGATCATTTGTGCTTCATGATTTGCATTGAGAGATTTGATCTTCCTTGTCTTGTCTAATGATTGAATAGTGAAAGAGTGATCCTTGTCATGTTTTTCTTGAATTTTTCAAGTAAATGATTGAATATGAATTTTTTGAAAAGGTGGATTTCGAACCCAACTTACCAACGAAAGCAATGTTATAATAATCACTAGACGCTCTTAGGTTAACAAAAGCAATGTTCTAAAAATTGCTAGATGTTTTTAGGTAAGCAAGGAGAGGATTAATGCCTAAAGGATTAATCAGAGATTAATTGTTTAAACGATTTTTAAATATAAATATTATTTTAAATAACATAATACTAATAAAATAAACAACCATTTTCAAAATGACATTAATTCTCTAACATTCAACCAACAACACATGATATCTAAAATAAAATAAACAACGTTCAATTCTTTTTGTATGCGATTGTCATTGAAGAAGTAATACAGTTATACATTGTGTGGCACTTAGCACTCCTTTGAACCCAATTAGTAACTAAGTAAATCCAACCTAAAGAGCGGCAAGGCAATTCACACAAGAGTGGAAAGTAGGAGAAAGCCTTTTTATTATATTTGAGAAACCTTATAATTCTCGGATGGTTCAGTACAAGTGAGGGTTACTATTTATAGGCTTCCACTTTCTCAATGGATGGTGAATATTGAGTTTAATCTACGGCATAAATTGAGTCTCTAGAAAATTATAAAATATTATAAGGTTCTTTACTATTCTATACAATTCCAAAACACTCATTAACTATACATGATATCTACAATTCTAGAAGCCTGCAAGAGTTTCTCCATCCTTTCCTTTTATCCATCACCCTCTAGTGCATTCTGGAACGTTTTGCAACATAGTTCATACACTCTCCCTTCGAATCTTCCAGAATATCTTTAAGCCTCCACCATTGGCACCTCGCTTTGTGACTGGGACGTAATTCTTAATAATCATTATAATTGTCCAAGTATCCAACCATGTCTGTATTTCGTGGCCTTTCACCCACGGGCAATAGATCCTCACATTAGTTTCTATGCACAATTTTAGGCCTTTCATATAGGAGACTATATCCCACTTTTCCGACCCCATTCTATGAGACCAAACTTAGGACCTAACATGGACTAGGCAACACAGCAATGCAGCCGAGCATATGTAAAAATCCACCGATATACAAATTGTATTAATAGCCAAACTTTAAATTAATATAAAAATTTGCGAACCACTTAACAAGTTATAAACCATGTAATCAACCTTATTTGGTATACCACACTACAAAAAATTAAATTACGTATGAAACCCAGCATTTGAGCTTATCACTATATGTTTAACGCGTGGATAAACTAAAATTAACGTGTGGATTTCATAGTTTCACCATCACCCATACTTTACCACTAATGTGTATATTATCGATCTTTTTACGTTATAGAGTATATGTTTTGTGTAGCTCCACAATTTTATCCATGCATATACATTATTATCCAAGCCAAGCATACATTTTATGGTTTTTGTCTAAGTGATGTGGTTGTGGTACACTACGCTTTTTTGATTACTACTAAGGCAACCTACACCTCACTAATTTGAATTTTTGATATTTCTAGAATGTATCGAGGTAGTATTATCATCACTAATCCTAATAATGGTAAAGATAAGCCACTATATGACATGCAAAGAAATTGGTACATTATAGCTCACTAATATATAATTTGAAAAGCATATATTATTATATTTGCTGCGTTTTTAGAGCTTTCTAGGTGTTTGGAATTAAATCAAAAAGATTTCAAATGAAAAATAAATTTGCTACGCGTAATGCCTCTGTTCAAGCCAATTAAGGTACTGGTCCGTAAGGAATTTGAAGAAAATTCTAAGACAAAAGTTTTAGATTTTTGAGTTAGTTACACGTAAGTGAATACCTTGCGTCAATTAGAGTTCAGAGTGCAAAGTTATGGAAGAAATACGATCAATGCACCAAAGGATTTAATTCTAGTGAGAATGTGTTGGTTTAATGAAGATGGAAATTTTTATAAGTAATGGCCCAAGCCCACTTGAGCATATTATTATTATTATTATTATTATTCTTATATAAACATACTTGGCTTTTTGGGATTTAATATGCAATGGGCTTGACTTGGCTTAGAGAATGAATAAGTTAGACTAATGGGCTAACTTTTTAATTAGCTGGATGGGCTTTCTGGCAAGTGGGCTTAGGTCATTACTTATAAAAATTTCCATCTTCATTAAACTAACACATTCTTGTTGGAATTAAATTCTTTGGCTCACTAATCATATTTCTGTCATAATGTTCTAAACTCCGATTGACGCAAAGTTTTCACCTATGCATAGCTAATTCAGATATCTAAAACTTTTATCTCTGGAGTTCTCTTCAAATTCTTTACGGATCAGTACCAGAATTGGCTTGAATAGAGGCCTTGCACACAGTGAATCTCTTATTCATTCGAAATCTTTTCGATTTAATTATAAACACCTGAGAAGCTCTAAGAACATAATAAATGTAATAATATATGTTATTCAAAGTATATATTAGTGGGTTATAATGTACCAATCTTTTTGCACATCAAATTCCTCTTAACTTATACTTTGTTTGTCCTGGAGCAAAGCAAAAGCCTTAAAATAAATTCCTTTCTTAATCCCAAGGTTCACCCAAGAGGACGAGTGAAGTCTCATGATAGTTTGTAGCGAATATACCAACAAAATTCAAATGCAATGGTTCTTTCTAAAATTTATTCCTTTTCTTACCAAATAACTCAACAAAGATATCAAAATACCCACATGCTAGGCAATGTGACACACATGCAACATCAAAGTTCTCAAACTAGTAAGATTAATAAGAATATTTCATTATGTTCAATCTCATTGTGTGTGAATTGACAACAACATAACACCATTGATATCTAAATAGCAAAACTTTCAAATTCTATCCAAACTATGCTTTGACTCAACTTCTCATACAACATACACTTAACAAATGAAACATTCAAGAATAGGGTGTAAGTGCTATCATTACATGCGGGTTGTAAAAAGTAAATGTATGAAAAAACAAATGCCTCTCACACGTATATATGAAAATTGCTATAAATGAAATAACAAGAGTCTCGTGAAAGGATAAATCCCACTAGAAAAGTGAAATGCATAAATGGACCACCTCTACCACTCTCACCTAAGAACCATGTTCCAAAGGATCATTAGGACTTTTTCGGGTTATAATGCAAGGCTTAGGGTAATGGGTAATCAAATGAAGGGATAAATACGGATTAAAAAATCTAAGAAATACATTGAGATATAAAATTGACATTTCGGGCTAAACTTGACTTCATATGAGCTTTTTTTTTTCTTTTTCCTTTTCACATCTTTTTTTTTTTACAAATTTTTCTATTTGATATTTTGAAGGAGATTTCATTACTTTTCTTCTTCTTCTTCTTCTTCTTCTTCTTCTTCTTTCACTGTTACCCATGTATAGAAATAATATCTCAATACATTCTTATACAAAGGGTAAGCTATAAATATGGTTTATACTCCTAATTGAAGAAGGGTAAGGATATCGGTCTACAAAAAAGAGGCTATATATAAGGTTCAAAGGGGGTGACTAGCAGTATATATGCAAAGGTATGATCAGGCTAATATGTAGGCAGCCAAAGACAGCCTAAATCACTTCCTAAGGTATATAATTCTTCAGTTCAAGTAATATCAAGAATTCTTAAAAAAATTTAATTGCATTTCAGGGACATACCTTCCTAATGTTCAATTAAAGTAAAGATAATGAGACTATTCAACGAGATACGCTTTTCAAAAATTAAGAGTTGATTTAAAAACTCTCAAATAGGAAGATTGGCTCAAATACTCACGGGTTATTTAGTCTCCTCATTTATTTTCTTCAAGAATTTTCAGTTATACTCACTCATCCATCTAGTCATGCATAAGTTGTCACATGTGCTCAAATACAATGATGATTGAAAATCATGAAATTTCTTTTAATAATGATAGTAGGAGAACTAAGCATGCACATGTAAAGTATTAAGACGAATGCATCATCATTATTACATTGGCTAGAAAGGAAATCTCAATCAATATCGAAGAACCATTGCAAAGCTTTTCTTTATAAAGAAATTTCAAAAATTTTAGCTCATTTTGTAATAAAGTGCAATAAGTGAAGTGCATGGAATGATAAGGTAACTAATTCCCACCCCCAACTTAAATCATGTATTGTCCTCAATGTATAAAGACAAGTAAATAAGAAAAGGAATAATATCACCTGAAATCGATGGAGCTCAATGACAAAGATAAACTTGCACTTTTGTTATAAAGAAATAAAGAAAAGCATAATATCCAATTTAATAGCAAAATGCATCTTTATCAGGTGGAAGTTTAGTAGATATAATAATCACAAAATGAACATACTTATTAAACCAACCACTTACCTTCAAGATTTGATGGCCTATGTTAGGTTCTAGATCAGAGGATATAAAATAAATTAACTCAATAGGCTCAACGGATGGAAGTATGGAATCATAAGGCGTGTGAGATACCTTTAAAAGCAAATAGTCAATAGGATATGACTCAAGTATACCTGGATCAAATAGGATATTATAGCTCAACTTCGCACTATCAAAGGATTTATCTCTCTTGCTATCTAGCTCTGAAAATAAAAGGTTATCAACATTCGCTTCCCATTCTTCCTCTTTATTCTCAGCATTCCTCTTGCTTTTTCAAGAAATTTTGGGTAAGTTATTTCATCTCCCAACAAAGCTATAGAATGTCTTTCAAGCTCGTCACCATCTCCATTAAATATCCAGCTACCTATCATGTTCACACCTTTACCTTCCTCTTCTTGGAGGTGTTTGCTTGTATTAAAGAATTAAGCTCAGTTGTCATATTCCCAAAACTTATTTTCATTAGTTTATTCCTACAGTTGATTAACACATTAGCTGTAACGAAGAATAGCCGACCAAGGATTACAGGGATTTGCCCGTTTATTTTTTGAACAGGTTGAGTGTCAAGGACTACGAAGTCCATTGGAAAGTAAAATGTCTCTACTTATATCAAAACATCTTCAATGACACCTCTAGGAAATTTAACAGATTTATTAACTAGTTGGATTGTCATTGGTGTAGACTTTAGCTTTCCCAAACCCAATTGCTTGAAAACGAATATGGTAATAAGTTCACATTAGCTCCCAGATCTACCAAAACTCACTCAATATGATGATCTCCTATCTTGCATGAAATTGTTGAACAGCCAGGGTCCTTATACTTGATAGGGATCTTGCATTGAATGATGGAGCTTGATTGTTTAGCTAAGAATGCCTTCTTTGGAATATTTGTTCTCCTCTTTTGAGTTACCAAATCTTTGAAGAACTTAGCATAAGAAAGTACTTTCTTAATGGCATCAAGCAAAGGGATATTTATCTGAACTTGCTCAAACACCTCTAAGATTTATTCAAATTGTGTACCTTTCTTATTGTCTTTCAGTCTAAGAGGAAATGGGGCTTTAGGAACAAAGGTTTTCCTCGAAAGATCTTCACTTATTTACTTAGTATGAGGAGCTTGGCTCACAACTGGACGTGTATGCTCCACCTCAGTTGGAATATGATCTTCTTCTTTCTCTTCCTCCACATTTTATGGCATTCTCACTTTATTGTCAATTACCTTTCCCAAGCTAAGTGTGGTGATTGCTTGAACTTGCCCATGTGTTGGTGCATTTGGTGGGTTAGTAGCTGCCCCACTTGAGGAAACACCTTTAGGATTCAGAATTGGTTGACTCGAAAATTTACCATTTTCTTTCTTACTCAGTTAACTCGCCATTTGACCACTTTGATTCTCTAACCTAATGATGGCTTGAGTGTTCATGAGGTCGTTATTCTTGACTTCTTATAAAAGTTGACTTGAAGTTTGATTATTTTGGATGGTCACTTGAATGAATTGTTTGAGAGTGTTCTCCAAAGATGAGAAATGTTGAGTGACATGGGGTGATGGAGTAAGCGGAGTAGGTTGAAATACAGAAACGAGGAGGTGGTTGCTATCGTGGAACATTAGCTGGAGGGGCACCTATATTAAGTATGGATTGAGTTTGTGTCCAAGAAAAATTTAGGTGATTTCTTTAACCTGGATTTGTTTGTCTCTGTGAATGGGCTATTGAATTGCTTATTGTACTCGTTCATCGCATTTATTTGCTGTTGTGTGAATTCAGAGAATCTTACCATAGAGGGGCAAGTTTGCGACGTATGCATAGGTCTAGCACATACATAACACTCTTCAGCTTGAATATGATTGACATAATTGTTATTTAACCGCAAAGTTAACGTTTGAAGTTTCTTAGAGAGATTATCTAACTGACATCTAGTCTTTACACTTTCAGTTAGCTCATATATGCCCTATTTTTTGACTTCTTTTTTAATTTGAGTTGATGACTAAACTCAAAAGTTATCGCATACCATTCCACCTTGGTGGGTTTTGGTGTAGTTCTCATAGATAATGTCTCATATATAGTATTAGTAGTGTAATTGTGTATATCTAAAGTTTATAACCCATATCCAACCATTAATGAAGTGCAAATCCCAAAATCCTAGTTCATATACTCTCTTCAAAGTGGGTTTATTGTGAATCTCCAAGTATATAAGCTAAAAACAGGAAATTAATTGTTCATACGTGCAATCTAAGTGATGATATATCATTATGAACTACTAACAAGGGATTAATCTAATCCAACCCATATGCAATCACACATCCTAGGGTTTTTTATGAAAATCCTCAATTTTTTTAGAAATCTCTAATACAACAAGTAAAAGTTGAAAAATCAAGTTTAATACTATTGTTCCCACCTTAATTGAATATCAATCCACAAATTTAAAGCATCCAAGGATGAATGATGGCTAAATTAAAAGCTCTCCCAAAGTTCCAAGCTCTCTAATAGTGAAAATGGAGGTGGAAGATAATGAATTTTACAATTAGCCCCAATTCTTGCATCAAGATAAAGAATCCTCTCAATCCTTCAAGAATCACCTATCTCTCTACAGAACTCTCTTGAAGGGTGCGGGAAGTGTAGCTCAAAATTGTGGTGAAAAATGGGATTAAAGGGCAATATATCGAGTCAAAGCTAGTCAAAATGATTTTTTGTGCGAGCTAGATTGATCTAGGCATCATCTAGATTGATCTAGATGTGAAAAATACTGGCCTAGTTAGATTAATCACGGCCCACCATGATCGATCATGGCGGTTGCTATCACCTCACTTTGTGAGCCAAAAATGAATCCCGAAATGGCTGAATCTCAACTCGGGCCAAAAACAAAACTTAAGGAGGTAACGAGACAAAAATTTTGTCGCTAACGAGGAGTCATTTGAACATCGGATGAAGTATTTACCTTTTAAAAGTGGCAAAAATTTTAGAAATCGCATAAAGTCAAAATATGCGATTATCAAGTCGATTTCAATTCGGACCACCAGAGAAATGAAATGATTATTCCCACAAACTTATTATGTCTAATATGATATGCTAGAAGTGCAGAAGTAGCAAAAAAGGGTCCAGAAGCAAATGATCATGCCCTAACGGACATTAAGCCTTAACCGAGCTTAAGAGGAAGATTAGCATGGAAATGGAACATGGGCAATTACACACAATGTTGGGTCTACCTTAGTAGTGGGCTGGATGATTAACTTTACCCAATTCTTACTTCATAATTTTTGGGCCCCCTAAAATAGAGAGATAGATAGGAGAATACGAGATATCTTCTTATTTAACCAATATGATATATGGGTAGGGTTAACTATTTTTATATTAAGACCTAATCTCTTTACTTTTATCAAAAATCAAAGTTGGACAAGTTACACTATATATAATAAGAGAAAACTTCTTATTCATATCCCAAGACCGATGTTCGACAAACTATACCACATTACACATGGACATCCATGTATCGACATTTTACAACAAGAATAATATTTTTGTATTTGGGGCATTTATTAATTTGAGTAAACTCCCAAGGAGTGCAACGTTAACTTTACAGTAGACTTTCGGATTATAATTTTTGACGACATCACACAAAATTAAGTTTGCACTGCATATTTTTTTAACAATTTACTTTGTTTAAGTGTTTGATTTATAGTATTTTAGAATTATTTCAACAAGTTACAAAATTAAACCCATTTACTGAAAAAAATACACGTGATAATTTTTTGGGTTATGCAAATTAAGTTAAGTTTGCAGTCATTATTTCTTAATAAATTATCATCTATTTGAGTTTATTTGATATTCTTTTAGAGTTACATGAATGGAACAAAAAAGTATATACCATTTAAAAAATTCATATCGTTCAAAAAAAAAATTTGCATTAATTTTGTTTGAATTGCAAAATTAAATTTGCACAAAACACAATTTTGTACGAAATTAAGTTCGCGCAAAACACAATTTTAATTAAATTGCTTATTTTAGAACACAATTTATAATTAAGGAGCCTACTCTTTGTAAATTTGAAAAATAAGCTCTTATTTAAGAAATAAAATATTATTCACTAAATTTTGCTCAAAAAACGTTCACATGGAGGAGTTTGTTTTATCCATTTCCACACTGCCAATCCCGAGAATAAGATTGTTAAAATATATTTTACTTTTAGAAGGTTACAACTAATAGAGGGCTTATCAAATCTTTTCTCATGAAAATAAAATTTGAGATTTATCAAAATTTAATTTTGTTTTAATCAATCGAATATTGTTTATACTTTAGTCCCATTTTTACTAATATACAAAATATTAACTAAAACTGTTATCAAGATATATATATATATATATATATATTATATTTCACTTTTAAATGAAGAGTTTCATTGTTAATAATGTAAAAAATATTAATTTAAACTTCATTAATTGTCAAGTCTAACCCTTACTTATTTTAAAAGGGTGATTTTATTTATATCCACGATTTCTTGCAGTTAATCTATCTTAATTTATGAAAAATTTTAACAAACTTTTATACTATTACCGTTTTAAAAATTGAGAAGTATATCCACTAGTTAAATTAAATTTATTCTTGTATGAGATTTAATTTAGATCACAAATCAAAATCTACTTCCTAATTAATATTTCCTATTTTTATTGCTCCACTTATTTTTCTATTAATCTATTTAATTTTTGGGTGGGAATCGGTACAATAAAAACCAAAACTAATTGAAACCGATCCGAACAAAAATGGTTTTGGTTTTACGTATTTAAATACCAAAAATCAAAAGTAACCACTTTCTATGGGTTGGTTGTGGTTTTAATATTTCAAAAATAGAAATACCGAAAATACCAAATTGAAAATACTAAAACTTAAAATATCAAAAATGCGAAATCAAAAATACCGAAGATAACGGTAAATAATAGATTTAACTCTATTAAATTGAGACATTTTCTTGTTTGACTATAATTCTTCCGTTTATCTTCCTCTTTGATTTTCGTCTCATATGCGTTTGAATTGGTTTGAAATTATTTTTATTGATTTAATTCTGAATTTAATTATATATTTATTTTCTTTTATTTATCTTTAAGGAGGGTAGTATTGAAATTTAGCATAATTAATTGAAATAATAAAATAATTAATATTTTATCCTTAATTAAAAAGTTGTACTTTAAATTAATGATTTTAAACGAATATCTTTTATTATAACCACCATTTTATAATGTCCTTTATTATTATTTTCTATTATTTTTAGTAACATATTACATATTCCAAACAAACAAAACAAAGATATTAATAAATCTTAAATTAAGACATTAAATTGCTTGATTGCGATGAGAATAAAAAAAAAAAAAGTCAACTGAAAACAAAATTTGAAATGATTCAAAAACAAAAACTGCATTTACCCACGTCCCCTAACACACCTCTACACACGTACGCAACACTCAATCATACAAACCCAAAAGATTTCTTCCGATTGTTTCTCTCTAAAAGAGAAAACAGCGCTCCCGTAAATGTTTCTGTTTTTCTCGCATTTTCTCCCTTATAAAAATGTCAAACAACTCCCCACAAACTGCATCTCAAGCTTGTGCTGCCTGCAAGTATCAAAGGAGAAGATGTGCCCCCAGTTGTACACTCGCACCATACTTTCCGCCGGAACGAACCAACGACTTCTTGAACGCCCACAAGTTGTTCGGTATAAGCAAGATCACGAAAGCCCTAGTCAAGGTCTCGCCGTCGGCCAGGCAGAATACGATCAAGTGTATGGTGTTTGAGGCGAACGTGCGGTCTAATGATAAAGTCGGCGGGTGTTACCGGATTGTGTGCGAGTTGCAAAGGCGGATAAATTACGCCGAGGCAGAACTAGATCTAGTTCTTCGTCAATTGGCTACGGCTAAGGCCCAACATGGGGTGGGAAACCTTAGTCAAAACCCTAACCCGAACCCTAGTTTAAGGTTTTCTAATGAGGTCCAAAACCAGAACCACAACCAACACCCTAGAGTTGGGGTTGGAGGTGCAGGGGTGGGTTTAGGGGTTTATGGTATGGAGCTTGACAAGATTAATGATTTTGGTGTTGAAGGAATAGAATATCCAGTACTGCCAATTCGGGGCCTGAAAGCTAATGGGGATCCTTGGGAAGCATCGTGTTCGTATGCTAACCAGCATGAAGAAAGTGAAGATAAAAAGCCCGGATCCGGCTGAATTTTTGTTGAAGAAATAGAGTTTTTGTTTGATTTTCTAATGGGTTTCTGTTTTATTGCCATCATTATAACTTAGTTTTATTTTTTTGGTGCGATCGGATTAGAATTTTTGTGATTCTATTGACAAAACAAGTATATATATAGCTTGTGTGCAGAGACAACAATAAAATCATATCGTAAAACATTTCTTCACTTTTTGCTCCATCAAAATGATATTTTTTTTGGTAATAGTTGTAGCAGTTTGTACGGTGTTGTGTATACATGTTTTAGACCCTTGTTTGGTACAAAGTAAGGTACAACTCTATAAGCAAATGGTACAAATTGTCAAAAAAAAAGAGAAGTTTTTTTGGAGGAAATGATGAAAATTAGTGAGTAATATTCCAAATGTGCAAATATAGAAGCACATTCATACATCTAGAGATAAGTTTCAAGGTTTATAAATTATGGGTATGCAAACTGTTAGTTAGGGGTATTACTTGGAAAATTTTGCTATATTAATTTTCATTACATATATATAGCACTTTCTATGAAATTGATGGCCTTATTTATGGTTAATAATTTTTGTTTTGGATTTGGATACTTAAATTCACGTTTTTATTTGGCAATAATTATCATCATTATTGCTAAGAAAGATTTGATTTCAAATCTTTTCAAAATTTAGGATGTTGCTAAAGTTTGAATTTTTTTAATTTTTTTTTATAAATGAATTAATTAATTAGAATAATTAATTCATTAATTGTCAGTTTTATTTGCTCTTTGCATTTAATTTTAGTTTTGAATGATTTTGTACTTAAGCTGAAGAAGCCCGGGGGTAATAAATGATGAAGACGGGCTGCGCCGGTTCGGAATGATTCTGAAAATTTAAGGGTCCTGGGATGAATTTGTAAGATGGGACCCTTGCACCATATACACATAAAAAAATTTAGGGCCCTTAATAATTGTACCAAAAATGGCCCCTCGGGCCGGCCTTGAAGACGGGTAGAAGAATGAGAGGTAAGTATGTCATTTTTTTTTCCCTTTCTTTTATCTTTCGCATCATTTCTTTCATGTCCATTTCATGGTTGTGATCATTTGATATAAAGTTATGCCTTGCATGTAGGGATAATAAGGGATTGGGTTTGAAGTTACCTTAATAAATCGTTAGGGTTTGGTGAATTTCGAACCCAACTTACCAACGAAGGGATTGGGTTTGAAGTTACCTTAATAAATCGTTAGGGTTTGGTGAATTTCGTTGAACGCTCTTAGGTTAACAAAAGCAATGTTCTAAAAATTGCTAGATGCTCTTAGGTTGACGAGGAGATGACTAGCTATCGTCCATTCAAACAATTTTTAAATATAAATATTATTTTAAATAACATAATACTAATAAAATAAACAATTGTTTTCAAAAGATATTAATTCTCCAACATTCAACCAACATCACATGCACATCCAAAACCTAAAGTGAATATCCCAAAACACAAGTTCAAACTTCAAGAGCATTAATAACAAAAATAAGCACATAAAAAGAAAGTAATTAAAATAGTCCTCTAGCTCTTCTTCTCCGTATCCTTTTATGATTTTCGCTCTATAGGACTCGAAATCATGCTTCCCTTTTTTCTCATCTTCCGACTCATCATTCGACATGAAATCTTCTTCATGTAGTTCGCGGCCGCGGCCGACACTTCATCATTATTACCACCTTCAACTATCCATCCTAAAGCTTTACTAGCTTCACTTTTTTAGTAATACATCTAATTCTTTCCTCTTGCCCTTTTCTTCTTGTTTTATCAGTTATACATATTCTTCAATCTTATTGATCTAGTTTATTATGTTTTTTTGGTATGTATCTATATAAAATGAAAAAAAAGAAAGAGAATTATTAGTATGCCACTAGTTTATATTTAACCTTCTTTAATGTTCATTTAACCTAAAGTCACTTAACCTTAAGCTACTTATGTCTTCAAAAGTACTCCAATATCTTTCACACCCGGATGAACTACTAGTTACGCAAAAAATATCATTTAAAATAAATCCGCCTTTAAAAGATATGTCAATAACAACTAGATCGTTTTGTATGCGATTATCATTCAAGAAGCAATACATATTCAATGCATAGTGTCAGGAGGTTAGACTTTAGCTATATCTCGTGCGGCACTTAGCACTTCTTAGAACCCGATAAGTAACTAGGTAGGCCTTAAAACCAAAGAGAGGAAAGGTAATTCATGTAAGAATGGAGATTAGGAGAAATCTTTTTTATTATATTCAAGAAATCTTACAATTCTTGGATGGTTCGGAAGAAATGAGGGTTGCAACTATTTATAGGGCTTCCATTTCCTCAATGGATAGTAATGATTGAATTTAATCTACGACATAGATTGAGTCTCTAGAATATTCTAGGAATTATAAGGTTCCTCAATATTCTATACAATTCTAGAATACTCCATAACTATACATAATATCTACAATTTTGGAAGCTTCCAAGGATTTCTCCATTTCTGCATCACCTTCCAGCGAGTTCTGGAACCTTCTGTAACATGGTTCATGCACTCTCCCTTCGTATCTTCTAGAATGCCTTTAAGCCTGCACCATTGGCGCCTTGCTTTGTGACCGGGATGTGCATTCCAATTCGTTCCAAATCAAGCCGACCTTCGGATTTTGCATTAATAATTGGAAGGATTACCTCTTTGGTCTCTTCCTTTGCTTGTTTTAACTATCCATATAAAAAGGCCATTGCTATATTTTTATCCCACTCGTAAATTTTCGCTTTAAATTTTTTGAACATTTGCAACTTGCCGAATCATCACTAGTAAACATTAGTCTTAACTTTTCTTTATTTTCCATGATGCTTTATAAAGTAAGAAAAGAAGTATCAAATCTAGAAAACTCTAGGCCTAATAATGCCCACTTTTTTTTCCGTAAACTTCCTCAGTTTTATGATGTGTATAAATGAAGATGATTAATTCCTTTGCCTTGTCTCACTCCTTTGAACCTCGGTAGCTGTGTAAATTGCTTCAAGCAAAAGATTCGATATGTGAGTGGCATAAAATGCAAGTCCAAATTATGGTTGGCCGGCTCTTTGCTTTTAGTAAATCTGCCATGCATCAATAAAATTATCAACATAGCTAAAACTATACCTTCCCATGTGTGCCTTCTCTGAGTCTTCCTTAGAAGAAAGAAAATTAGTGCCTTCCTTGAAATCGACACATAAATTATCGCCCCAAGCATCGGTGATTATTAAACAACCATTCACTTCCCACTCTTCTTTCTTGTTTCTTGAGTGACTTTTTGTTCAATCAACCTTTTGCTTTAGTAACGACTCTCTTAAAACATATTGACTTGGAGGTTGGTAACCCGGCCAAATTGACTAACTTCTTCACAAAATGTTTTGAAGCTATCATTGTCAATTGTATAAAAGAGAATTGGACTCATAAAACCATCTAGCTAAATGTTTATGCACACATTGTGTTCTTTCTTTAAAAAGAGTCTCACTTAATTTTGAGTTGCTTCTTCTTCTCTTGACATGAAAAAGAATCAAAATCCACAGTATAGGCAGATATATCCATTGGCCCAAGGAAGTATCATCCACGTCACGAATTGGATGGAAAGCACAATTTTTTCCTTAACCCTGCCTCTTCTTCACCATCTTCCTCATCAATAATCTGTACCTTTTCTCCCATTTCCTCTTCATGCTTTCTTTTTTCTTATCTTCTTAATTTTTGATTTATTTAAGTCATTTTCAACTTCTCTTTATCTTCTTTAGTAGGCCTTGGAAATGGTATGCAATGTTTTGTTTGATTATATGTATGCTTTCACTCATTACCTTCCTATACAATTCACATATTACCCTATCTGTATTGGATAGATCCACCAACGTCGAATAACCCATACAACACTAATCGGCTTACGTTTCAAAATGATGGCAGACAATATTAAATTTGATGCGGATGACGACAATGTATTCATTTTAGTATTCTACATAAACATAAAATAACCAATATATAATGAAACTACGTAACAAACTAGTAGAGTTCAAAGTTCAAAAGAATTAAATAATTTCAAAATTCGCTTTAGCAAAAAATAGCCTCAAACTAGCAAATCTGTGGCAAAGTAATAGTATTTAAAAAAAATTACCAAAGTGAAATTGAAATCTAAGTCATATTGAAACCTGTGTCATAAAAAAGGAAAAAAAAACGACAGATAAAAAACTGCCCTAACTGGGAGGTTCACTATTTCATCACCTTAGCTAGTTGTGGGCTCCCTCAACCCTTGGCTTGGAGGGAGGTCTTACCCTAGCTGAGTCACGTGGCCTATGCCATATCAATTCATCCCTAGCTTGTGTGGTCTAAAACATAATATAGGTAGAGTTGCCAATCCATTTTCCCAAAACGGGTGAAAGATAAAATGGGTTCACGACCTCAGAGGTTGACCAATCTGTTATCGGCCTACAAAACCAATTACTGAACCCAAGGATTAAATTATGACCGCCCCACTCGCTCCTTTCGGATCTCCTCCTCTTATGTATCCTTTACTAAATAGATGCATGTGTAGAAAATGTATCCCTATATGAGTTGTGGCTCTTTATTTCATCCAAATACGCAAGTGAGTGGTATTTTGGTCATTTCACATAAGGGTGGGAATCGATCAATTTGGTTTGGTAAGTAAACTATACCAAAACCATGATGATTTTTTCGATATTTTTGGTTCTTAATTTTTGAAAACACAAAACCAAAACCAAACCAAACCATGTGATTTTTTGAATTTTTTGTTTTTTGGTTATTTATATTTTCGGTATTTAAACTATTTTGTTTGTTTTATTATATATAATTGATTTTATTTTTATCATCTCTTTACCAAGACAATGATTATATCATTCAATCTTTACACTTGGATTATGATGACTTGATTAACATAAAAGTATTAAAATATATAAAATCTTGAACAAATGACATACAAAGTTTAAAAGTTAGGCTATATAGAACTACGATATAAAAGGGGAATCCCTCAATTTAATACAAAGAAGGGATTCTCATTTAGCGGGTAAGTGGATGAATTTTTTTAAAGACGATTTGTACGATGAGTAGACCACCTCCAAGAAATTTCATTAAAAAATTCAACCTAGAACTAGTTAGCTAGTTGTAATGAAAAATATATATATTTCTACAGTTTCGGCCGTTGAAATTTTTAATGATTATCTAACTCACTTCTGGATTGACTTTTTTGATAAAATTTGGTGAAGGTTACATAATCATCTCAAGAAATTTTCTTAAACATATTTGTCTATTTACCCTTTCAAACGGCCATCCCTTCGCTTTGTCAAAGAGGAAAATTCTCTCTTTATAGCACTAGGCTCTTTAGCTAAATTTATATATATATATATATATATCAAAATAAAACTAGCATTTTAGAATTAAAATTTAAAATTAGAGCACATAATAAGGTAAAAAAATATTGCGTATATAATAAATATAAAATATAAAGTTAATCTATACTTTACCTTTATTTTCGGTTTGGTATTTTTGATTTTCTAATTTTTGGTATTTTGGTTTTTGAAACAATGAAACCAAAACCAATTCATAGAAAATCAATATTTTTGGTTTTCGGCATTTGGTATTCGAATATGTGAAAGCAAAACTAATTTATTTCGAATTGATTTTAATTGGTTTCATTTTTTACCATATCGATTCGCAGCCCTAATTTTACATATTTATATAATATGTGAGAAAATATAAAAGACTTGATTAGTAGTATATCAATCGGTACATCATGGATTGAAATAAGAGCCAATTTGACAAAAAGCTTTGAAAACGCAGTGAAAATTTACATTTTAGCCCCTAAACTTTTAGAAATTACATTTTAGCCCCTAAAAAGTCCAAATATGTAATTAAAGGTTATTCAGTTAATTTGATGGAAAAAATGTATTTCGGTGAAATTATGAAATTGGTTGAAAGTTTCTAGAAATTGCATCGTGGCCCCTAAACTTTGAGAAACTTGAAATAAGGTCTAAAATACCCCTATTGGTCAATTTGGGTGTGCGAACTAGTTGACTAGGTCAACTTTGGATCGCATTTTAATAGTGTTCTAGGTCAAAGTTTTTTGATCGGGGTGTTAGCCTCTTTGGTGCCAAAAACCTGAATCCAAAATTGATTTGATCGGTTTTTTACTGTTTTAAACGAGTTTGAATGAAATTAACAATAAAAGAGGATTAAAGTGGGCTATAC
Organism: Lonicera japonica; assembly: GCA_021464415.1. Lineage (NCBI taxonomy): Eukaryota > Viridiplantae > Streptophyta > Magnoliopsida > Dipsacales > Caprifoliaceae > Lonicera > Lonicera japonica. The sequence goes on from CM038470.1 coordinate 47,550,778, forward strand.
ATTTTCCCAAATGTTTGATTTGTGTTATGTTGTGTCAACGTAAATCTTAACTTGTTTTGCCTTGATTCACATTCTTAAAGCTTGTTTCGCCTTCAAATGCTGCTAAATTTTCACAAATCTTAATGAGTAAGATTTTTTTTAGTGTCTTCATGGGGTTCAAGAAGTCTAAAGCAATTTCGGCATCATTTTTGTTTCAAAAATGGCCTTTCAAAACCCTAATACAAAGCCTTGTATTTATAAGTGAACTTTAAGGTTTAAATTGGTGCTCCTGCTCCAACTGATTTGGTTAACTTGTTCTTGTGACCCCAAATGGGGTAGGGCATGAGCCCCAATTGGCCTGACAAATGTTTTTAGGCTTTTAGCCATTTCTTGCCCTCTTATAATGATTTTGATCTCTGGTTTTCTCTAAGAATCTCATATGAGGGATTGAAATGTGATTTTGAAACTTTAAAAAGTTTTCGGAATGTTATGATAATGCGATAATGCACATGTATTTGATCTAGTATAACAGTGGTGTATAAAATGATACATAAATGATTTTTCCAGTGATTCTAGGAATTGTCGTCAATTTCATGGAGATGAATGAATGAATGATATGATGTTGGTAGGGACTCTCAGACATCCCAATAATTTTCTTAAAAGTCCTAGAAATTCTTGATTTGACACAAAAATGCATCGGTAAATGAATGAATGAATGAATGAAGTGTTATGCATTAAAGGGCGATGAATATCCCTTAGAGAAATTTTGGGAGGTCTTAGATGTTCATAGAACCTATTTAGGCTAGGCAAACAAGTCTAGTGATACAGGGTCGTGGAATGGGATGCTACACTAATGAGATAGGATAATTTCACCTAAATGACCTAAAGGGCACTCGCATCCTAAATCCATGGAATGTATCTAACCTAGAGAAATTTTATCCTTAAATCCGAGCTTATGAATAACGTCTCTCTGTGAACACCTCATTTTGAAACTCGCGCAAGAATCCATTTTTTTGCCAAAAATGCATCCCAAATCGATGTTCTTTTTATTGTTGTGATCATTTGATATAAACTTATGCCTTGCATACAGGGATAACAAGGGATTGGGTTTGAAGTTAGCTTAATTAATCGTTAGGGTTTTGTAACACCCAGCCTTAATTTACAGGATAACACCCATAATTAAGACCTGGAGTGTCACGAACCCATCTTAGTAGGACTAAGATAGGTGTATAAGAAGAGTATAAATCAACAACAATACATGTATCAAGTAAGGATAAGCACCGGATACAAACTAACATCATAACTTGCAAACGTGCATCACAGATATACAAAACCAAGCTATGCAAATTCCCAAAAGTATATACAAACCTTGGGCTAGCCATGGCTTCTCGGCAAACATACATACTACCAAAAATTTAACCATAGTATTAGAACTCTATGTCGTCCCATGTCCCGCCATACTCTTGCCTTCATTAGACTCCTTAGTACCTGGAATATTTTAGGGAAACAGGGTGAGCTATACGCTTAGTAGGGGTGATAACAACGAGAGTATTATATAAAAAAACACTTCGGTTTAAGATCATAAATTTTATAAACAATGCATGCATATGCCAATGCATGTTACCTCCCTTGTGTCAACCTTAGAGCCACGCAGCCAGAATATATCAATACTGGTTTAGAATTTAATAAGGGCCTGACCGCCCACGAGAATAATCGGATAGTCATCATAAACTGGCCCATTGGCCTAAGAGAATTCCATGCAACCATGACTGAGTTGGACCACAAGTCCATCAATAGAGTCATAACAATAGAATCGTCAGTGCCTAGCCGTTGTCTAGATTTTCGGGCTACCCACCGTTGGCTCTAGACAACCGACGCGTTGCTGCCCTCCGGAGGTTTAGGGATTTTCAAACCAAGGGCACCATGCCTTACTTATTTTCCATACCGGCAGGCACAAACATATACATATCTCCCTTCATCATCAACGGGCAACAATAGAAACATATCCGGATCCAAGTCGGGATCGCATCATACCCCAAAATGATATAGTGATTTTAACAAGCTTCATTCATCATGAATAAGAGGTATACACCCACTAGACGGGCCATAAGAATAGTTCTGAACTTGCCGAGGAACCTCCAAGATTGTGGTTGACACAATGATAATATATGGTATGCAGAACATGCTATTAAACATGCGGATAAAGCAATTTATGCCATGTACACCCAAAGAAATCTCATTACATATCTCTTGGTACACACAATTCATCAACCAACAAATTCTAATAACAAACATCATTCGTACAACCAAGAGATATTTCACATAGGTCAATTAACAATTTATATTGGCTGTAGATGGTATATATTGCCCCAAATCTTTCATTCATAACCATGTAAAATATAAAAATAGCATGAACTATTTTATATTCAAGATTCCAAACAAATATAAATTAAACATAAGGATTCTTGGGTAATAAAATCATTTTATCAAGTTTTAAAGGCGAGAGAACCCCTACCTCGACTTATTAGCGAATAAGGAAAGATGAAGGTTTCGGCTTTCCCTCAAGCAAACCCCATAAAGAAGACAATGAATAGTGAACAATGGGATGATTCGGAGGATTTTGAGCTTTTTTTTCGAATTAATATTGAAAAATGAGTGAGGATCCTTCAAAGAACCCACCTCTATTTCTCTCTAGAGTGTTCTAGTGGTTAGGAGTGAGTTTGGGTCGAAATTGGTGTAAAAATGGGTGAAAAAACGCTTTAAAATCGCTCAAAACTGACCTAGTCCGTTGCCAGAACGGTGTAGAAAAAGACCAGACCGGTCCGCAGCCTAGAAAACCGCCCAAAATTAAAGGCCGGACTAGTCTGGCAATTCCTTAGACCAGTCCGCAGGTAAAAAATGTGCTCTGGCGCACTAACTGTTCGTAATTTGGCCATAACTTTTCGGTTGGGACTTTAATTGAGGTGATCTTTATGTCCACGAAAAGGTAATTCAATGATCTACAACTTCCTAGAAGGAAGTTTTCCCAAATTCTGGATAGATAAATCCCAGAAATTCGATGAAGACAGCACTCTGCCGAAGCGCTACCAAATGATCATAATTTAGCGATGGGCCTTCGCACCCTGTTTTGACTAACGAGGAGTATGAACTAGCTTTTGGTCCGAACATGAAAGTTGTAGAATGGCATGAAATCTATACACTTGCACAAACGGAATCCTAATCGGATAAGAAACGAAAAAATTACGATAGCTCAAAGTTAGCTAGAATCAACGAATCGCGAAAAACCAAAACTCCTATTTACCAACCGAAATCAATTCGGACTACCTGAATCACCAAACGACCATTCACATGAGTAGAAAGGAATTCTTACAACATAATTAATGTTAATATAAATACAGGATGTTACAAGTTTGGTAAATTTTGAACCCGACCTACCAACAAAATTTATGTTATAATAATCGTTGAACGCTCTTATGTTAACAAAAGAAATGTTTTAAAAATCGCTAGATGCTCTTAAGTCAGCTAGAAGAGGACTAGCATCTAGAGGATTAATGAGAGATTAATCATTCAAACGATTTTTAAATATAAATATTATTTTAAATAACATAATACTATTAAAAATAAACAACCGTTTTCAAAATGACATTAATTCTCCAGGATTCAACCAACAACACATGCATATCCAAAACAAAGTTCTAACTTATAAATATATTCACTAGGGCTGGCATTTTTTACCGAAAAACCGAAAACCGAACCGAAAAAACCGAACCGCTGCGTAAAAAATACCGAACCGAACCGAACCGAATTTTAATGGTAACCGAATTTCGGTTACCGAAAATTAAACGGTAGAAAACGGTATGTCGGGTTGAAGGTTCGGTAAAACCGAACCGAACCGAAATTTTTAAAAAAAAAAAAAAAAAAAGGGTTCCATTCCTTCAGGGCTTATGCAGTCACGACTCACGACTCACAGTTTAACACAAATACACAATAACACATTAACACTAACTCTCAGTCTCTCAGTCTCTCCTCCACCCCTCCACACTCGGCAGTCGGCTCTCGCGGTCTCGCCTTCCACTCCGCACTCCCTTCCAGACTCGGCTCTCTCCCTCCACTCGTCTGTCGTCTCTCCCCTCCACACTCGGCTCTCTCCTCTGCTCGGCTCTCTCTTGCGCTCTCCCCTCCACATCTCCACCGTAAGATACTAAGATCTAGCCCTAAAACTCGAAATCCCCTTTTTTGTATGAAGTTTATTTTTTTTATTTGGCTACTTCGATTTTGTGCTTACTCATACTTCTCCACCTTAAGATCTAGCTCTAACTTCATAGTTCATACTTCATAGTTCATACACATTGAAATTTTATATGTTTTAGCCCTAACCCCAAATAGGCTAATATATGATTTAATTAGTTAGCGTTAATTTTAGAGATGATTTATTGTTCTTTAATATATGGTAGTTGCTATTCCTAATTTTAGAGAAAATTTAGATACTTGATAGTTGATGTTTTGATGTTTGGATTTTGATTGTTCTTTGATAACTTGATAATTTATAACTTTAATACTTGATAGTTGATAGTTGATACTTAATTTTAGTTTGTAGTTAAGCTTAAGATACTTGATAATTGAATAGTTGATACTTGATACTTGATAATTGATTCTTAGATGTTTGAACTTTGAATTTAGAGATGCTACTTAATACTTGATAACTTGATAGTTGATAGTTGATAATTGATAAGTCGATAATTGATACTTTGGTTAATTATTTGGTAGTTGATAACTTGATAGTTGAACTTGATACTTAATAAGTTAATTTTAGTTTTTAATTAAGTTAAATTTCAATTTTCTCCTAATTTATTTTTGTTTTTTATTAGTACTAAACTACTAATGTACTATAATAGACTACTAGAGTACTAGAGTACTACTTAAGTACTTAATCGTTATGGCTATTTTTTCTTTCCTTTTTTTTGTTTATAATCTTTTGTGAGCTTCAAGCCTTCATTGTTTTTTATTAGTACTAAACTACTAATGTACTACACTACTTAAGTACTTAAGTACCTAATATTTTTTTTATTCTAACACTTATTTTCCTTTTCTAGGATGGATAGCCAATCCGCTAGTAATAGTGGATTCGATACATACACGTCACCGAGTGTAAGTTCGGGTAACCAACTTGAAAGCCCTCCACTTCAAGATCAACCCCAATCACAAGATAACCAAACTCAAGGCACCGGAGATGAAGGGGAAATGTCTACTATTGGTGGGACTAAAAGGAAGAAGGGGCCAGAGAGGAGTGTCGCATGGCAACATTGTAAAAAACAAAAATACAAGGATGATGAAGGAAAAGAGTGGACGGTTGGTGTTTGTAATTATTGTCAATTACATATACCGGCGGATTCTAAAAGAAATGGAACTACCGGGCTTCTCAATCATTTGCATAGGTGTGAGGGTTCTCCTCTTCGTGTGGGAGTTGATAAAAACCAACCGATGTTAACTCAATCGAGTATGGGAGGCTTAGGATTTAGTTTTGACCAAACTAGACTTGACTTTAAGTGTGTGAAGTGGATTATCAAGGCGGAGATGCCGTTTAGGGTAGTTGACCATCTCGATTTTAAAGATTTTATTCACGATCTTCAGCCAAGGTATATAATTCCTAATAGGAAAAAGGTTGCTAATGAGGTATGGAATATGTTCTGTGAGGAGAAGGCAAAGATTAAAAGCATAATTGGTGATGTGAGGGTGAGTGTAACTACTGATACTTGGACCTCTATCCAAAACATCAATTACATGGTGGTGACGGCCCATTTTATAGATTCGGAGTTTAAGTTGCATAAGAGAGTAGTCAACTTTTGTAAGATTACTTCTCATAAGGGTGATGATATAGGGAGGTGTCTTGAAGAAAAGTTGAATGAGTGGGGTGTAAGTAAAGTGTTTAGTATTACCGTGGATAATGCTAGTTCCAATGATGTGGCGGTGGAGTATTTGAAGAAGCAGTTTCGAAAGCATGATAATCTTTTGCTTGATGGGTATCACCTACATATGAGGTGTACTTGTCACATAATTAATTTGATTGTGAAGGATGGGATGAAGGAGCTTGTAGAGTCCATTGAGGGTATCCGGAATTGTGTAAAGTTCATTCACTCTTCTAGTGCTAGATTAGATAAATTTAGAGAGTGTGCAATATTAGAGAAGAAGGATAAGATGGCAACTGTCCCAATGGATGTGGTGACAAGGTGGAATGCGACATACACTATGCTCCATAGTGCGTATAAATTCAAAGATGTATTTGCAAGGTTAGCGGATGATAGTGCACAATTTGTTGCATACTTTTGTGAGGAAGTCGTTAGAGAAGTTGATGGGAATAAAGTATATGCCAAGAGGGTGGGTCCTCCGAATGACGTTGATTGGGAGAAAGCGATGGGCTTTACTCATTTCTTAAAAAAGTTCTACGATGCAACCATCAAACTTAGTGCAACCAAGACTCCTACATCACATCTAGTTTTGAAAATTTTGATAAACTTGAAATTGGAAATTGATGCTAAAATTAGAGATCATAATAATCCTATTTTGCAAAATGTGGCTACTTCGATGAAGCGCAAGTTTGATAAGTATTGGGGTTCTTTTGAAGATGTCAACCTTATAATGTTTGTAGCTCAAGCTCTTGACCCGAGGTATAAATTTCAAATGATTGAATTACATTTGGAAGACCTTGGCTACCCTCCTAACCGAGTTGAAGATGTAAAGACTCGGGTGAAGTCACACTTGAATCTTATGTATGAAGCTTATAAGGGAACTAATGTTGAAAGATCATATGTGGAGGTACGTGTGGAGGAAGATGATGATCAAGTGGATGATGTGGAAGCAAGGGTGGAAAGGAGGCTTAATAGACAAAGAAGGGAGGCTAAACTTAAGGAAATAGCCAATGAAGTAGACAAGTATTTTAATGATGCATACGAAAGTACAAGGAATGATGATTTCGATTTATTAGAGTGGTGGAGGGTCAATAGTGGGCATTATCCTACTCTTGCTAAGGTTGCTAAGGATGTATTTGCTATTCCTAGTTCAACCGTCGCTAGTGAGAATGCTTTTAGCCTCGGGGGGAGAATTGTGGATCCGTTTAGAGCTTCTTTAACACCTAGAATGGTCGAGGCTTTAGTTTGCACGAGCGATTGGCTTAAAGGTGACGAATTTCAATTTTATAAGGAGCCTACGGAAGACGAAATTGAGTTTTACAAAGAACTTGAAGAATTGGAAAAAAGTAAGTAACTACCTTTATTCTTTAGTAAATACTAATGTTTATTTATTTAGTTTTTGGGTTTTTGGTGATTATAAATTTATAATAACTTTATGAATATATATTTTTTTAGGTTTGCCAAATGTAGTAGAAATGTCACAACCACCACCACCTCAAGCTAAAATGCCCCATCCTCCGGTTCAAGAACTCCCACCTCGACCACCTTCAAGAGGGGGTAGTTTTAGGGGAAGGGCTCGGGGTAGATCAAACCGTGGACGTAGTACTAGCCCATCTTCTACATTATCATCATAAAGGTGCTCTCTCATTGGTCCTTTATAATTTATATTATATTTTGGCTTTTTAGATATTAAGCAATACTTTTTTTCACTTTTCATTTTCAAATGCAGAACAAGCTATGAGGTTAGCTTTGAATGAGCAAGAATGCAAGATAATGAATGGGAAAACTGAAGAAACAAGCTCTGGCTACTCTCTTTTGATTATATTTTATTTGTGGTTTGATAATGCATTAATGCATACATAGCTATAGACTTATAAACAAGCTCTGGCTACTCTCTTTGGTACTTTGGTATTTTGCTTTGGAATTTTGTTTTGAATCTTGAACCTTTTAATATTTGTTGTCTTATGGTACTTTGGTTCTTTGATAATTGATACTTTGATAGTGTTTATTGATTTTGGTGCTTGTTAGTTACTTAGTTTAGCACTTTAGTAATTTAGTTGGTAGTAACTTTATTTTGGTATTAGTTTGTTTACTTGTGGTAGTTTATAGTTTGTTAGTTTAATGCTTGTGGCTGGCAGCAGTGTGTGTTTGATAAACTGTGGGTCTGCTGCTGAGTGAGCTGATGCGCTGCTGTGCGCGCTGCTGTGAGCGCTGCTGTGCTGCTGCGTGCTGTGTGATGTGCTGCGTGCTGCTATGTACCTGTGTGTGCTGCTGCGTGCTGCTGCGTGCTGTGTGATCAGTGATGTACTGCTGTGTGCTGTGTGATGTGCTGCTGTGTGTACTGCTGCGTGCTGCTGTGTGTACTGCTGCGTGTACTGCTACGTGCTGCTGTGTGTACTGCTGCAGTGCTGCGTGCTGCTGTGTGGGCTGCCAGGAGTCTGCTAGTCTATTTAATTGCTGTGGCTTTGTATAATTGTATGTGTGTGAGTGTGTGGCTCAGTGGCTGTGTATATTACTAGCAGGGAATTATAGGCATAATGCTGTAGCTTAAGAAAGGTAGAATTTGCCAATTTGGCAATTTGCTTAGTTGCCCAAATTAAAAAATGTAGGATTTTCGGTATTACCGAAATTTTATTTATACCAAACCGAAATTTCGGTTACCGCAATATCGGTTACCGACTTTAATTCGGTACGGGATCGGTTCTTGATTTTGCATTACCGAAATCTTCGGTTCGGTTCGGTATTGTCTAATTCGGTTCGGTTACCGAACCGAACCCAGCCCTAATATTCACTATATCCCAAAACACAAGTTCAAACTTTAGAAGCATTAATAACTCCTTTTTATATGGATAGTTAAAACAAGCAAAGGAAGGAGACTAACTATCGTCCAATCCTAACGATTATTGATGCAAAATTTAAAGGTTGTCTTGATAGTCCAGTACATTTAGCGGCCTATTGTCAGGTGTCGCCAAATTTAGAAGGAATTGGCGTGCATGTTTCGAGCCAATGGTGGAGGCTTAAAGATATTCTAAAAGATTCGAAGGGAGAGTGCATGAACCATGTTGCGGAAGGTTCCAAAACACGCTAGAGAGTGATGGATAAATAGTTGGAAGTTTCCAGAATTGTAAATATTCGTGATAGTTAAGGAGTATTATAGAATTTTATAAAATAGTAAGGAACCTTGTAATATCCTAAAATATTTTAGGGACCCAATCTATGTCGTAGATTAAATTCAATCTCCACCATCCATTGAGGAGGTGGAAGCTTATAAATAGTTGTAACCCTCATTTCTACCGAACCATCCAAAAATTGTAAGTTTTCTCGAATATAAAGTTCAAGGATGGATAGTTGAGGTGGTTGGAGAAGCAACTGGGGCAGATAGTGCCCTAGAGCATAGGAAATTTACGGAATGAGATTTTTGGAATGGGATGTCTTTGTTTTTGAAGGTGTTTGCTCCTTCACTAAAAGTGCTTCGCTTTATATTTTTTGAATATTTGCATCTTGCTGAATCATCACTAGTAAACATTAGCATTAACTTTTCTTTATTTTTCTATAATGCTTTGTAAAGTAAAAAAAAATAGCAAATCTTGCAAACTCTAGGCCTAATAATGTTCCCTTTTTTTTTCCATAAAATTCTTCATAAGTGCAAAAGATGGTTAATGCTTTTGCCTTGTCTCACTCCTTTGAACCTCAATAGTTTTGTAAATTGCTTTAAGCAAAAGGTTCGATGTGTGATGTTGGCCCTGCTCTTTTCCTTTAGTAAATCTGTGGCGACCATATTATTTGAAGCATTGTCGGTCACCACTTGAACAACATATTGTGGTCTAATTTCATTAATCAAATTATCAACATGGTCAAAACTCTACCTACTTGTGTGTGCCTTCTCCAAGTCTTCCTTAGAAGAAAGAAAAGTAGTGCCTTCCTTGAAATCGGCGCATAAATCCATGATGCGCCTTAGCTTCCTGTCGCTTCATGCATCGATGATTATTAAACAATCATTCACTTGATTCTGGTTACTTGGAGTATAAAATTATGAAATTAATATTTCGTATTTGAAGTGGCCTTGTGAGTTCATATATCGAATTACGAATTGAGATGTTGCTCTTTGCTACTATGATGTAGTATCTCATTTTATTGCTTTCATTAATTTTTTTGTTTGAGTTAACTTTTAGAATTTTGTTATTTGAAATTTCGAAACGAAATTTATTTAAGGGGATGGATTGTAAAAGCATTTTCAAATATATTGATCTATTTTGAGAAAATGAATAATTGGATAAGGAAGGTGAGATAATATAAGACTTTCTTTGAAATTTTAGTTTGACATTGACCTTTTTTTGGAATTATATCTTGCTGCCATATATAGTTAACTGTGTTATTATTTTGAATTTAAATTGTATACACATATACGTATTATGGTCTAGTCTAGAATATTTCATTTTATTATATATATATAATTGCATCTGGTTAGTACTATAGGAGGGGGAGGAGAAAAGAAAAGAAAGCAGATAAACAAAGGAGAGAGGAGAAGGGGGAAGGGGAAAGGGGAAATTGAGAAAAGGGGAAAAGGGAATAGGAGGTACACCTCTGCTGTGAGTGACAAAAAAAGTAAGACAAAGATAAGTAGAAAGAGAGAAGGAAAGATACATGCATGCATGAATATTTTCTTGCCATTTGAGGTAGGGGAGATATACCTATTGAGTTTTTATTTAATGCTATTTAGTTGCACGCATTTGTTTATTTGTTTGTGAATTAACTTATGTTTTTTCTATGGCTTTGCAAAAAGATTTGATATCATTGTTTATTTAACTGGTATGCATTGATATTTACATTATTCTTTTATACTTTGTATGAATGGTTTTAGGTAGAACTCGTGTGTATCAATAAACCTATTGGGTTGCGTACTCACCCCCTAATAAACGTTTTTAGGTTTAGGTTTGATCTAGACCGGGATAAATTGGTGTATCAAAGTAATAAAGTTTTTACTTATTTTATTAATATTGATTGTTGTACACTATTTTCTTATTTAGTTGTCAAGGATTTAGGATGCTTAGATCATCTAGCCAATATATTTTCTAAAAATCTTATATATCTCCCTTTCGTTCATATAAATCAAATTTTATCTTTATGGTTTGAAGTTTATTAATTATTCAATTTTTATCGTAAATTCCATTCTTTTTATAAAATTTTATTATTCGCTGCCCGAAATTTGGGTTGTGACAACCTTGATGACAGTTAGCGCATCCCCTTCAAAAATAACATTACGAATAAGCAAACCATAAATCAACAGCAACCAGTGCCGCTATGGCCTCCGCCATTGATGGATCAACAAAAACTTTAAATTTTTGCACATACCAGCCAAGAAAGCCCCATCTACATTTAGAATTACCACATCAACACCTATAGACGGGGAATCAGCAAAAGTAGCTGCACCAAAATTCACTTGTACCCAATTTGAAGATGGAGCCTGCCAACGATGGCTAATGACGCTAGATGGAGAAGGGAAAAAATTTGCCTGACAAAATCTCTGAAGGAACTTGATAGCAAGTTTAATAATAAAAGATGGATCCTGACCTTTCCCCTCGAAAACAATTGAATTCCGGTTGCACTAGATCTGTCACATACACATGGCAGTGACCTCGTTCTGTTCTTCCTTAAAAGCACTGAAAAAACTTGAGAACAATTCAGCAACTGGCCGACTTGTCGAGCCGAACGAAATTGAATTGATATCACAAAATTAAAGGGACAAAGCATCTACTAGCCACTTAATTAAAATGTGAACAATATCCTCCTCATGAGAATCACATATTGAGCGCTAAGTTGGAACACAACAGTAAAGAGTTTGTAGCTACTATCCAAAGAAAATATCGCACTTTAAGTGGAATTCCCAATGCCCAGATGCTTTTGAACAAGATTCTTGAATCTAAGTAAGCTGCCTCGACAGGATTTAATGAAGAAAATAGACGGTCTCTAACCACTTTGTAACCATTATTCGTTGTGTACTCACCATCGAAACTAAAGTGCCAATAAGATGGTCTTTGATTATTCTTACTACCCAGTACAATCTTTAAAATTGCATTTGAATCATTGGGACTAAAAATATGCCGGATAAGATTCTCATTCCAAATGCCATTAACTTGTGACATTAGCTGATCAACCGTGGCCTATTCACCCAATTCAAAAGGAGGTGAAGAAATTTTAAACGAATCCAAGACAATAACCCATTTATTCTTCCAAATAAAAACCAATGCACCATCTAGACCCACATTACAGGAACACTCTGGCTTTTGATACACTCCACTAGACAAAAGATAGAGAAAATCTAAGCTTTGCATCCCAAAAGGACTCATTTGGAAAATATTTTCCTGAAAAATCCTCACTGAGAGAGCGTTTGGCCATTGCACTAGCCTCTAAGCCTGTTTGACAAGTAGAGCCCAAATTAAAAGCCTTGAGATCCCGGAATCCATGACCGCCCTCAAAGTTGGATTTGCATAAAATATACCACTTAACCCAATTAATCTTTTTATCAGCTTTATTTAGACCCCCACCAAAAACTCCGAATGCTTGCCTCAATATCTTCACAAGAGATGTTGAAGGTTCAAATGCACTCGTTGCATATGATGACACCACTTGTACCACCGCCTTAATAAGGACTTGTAAAAACAAATTATATATTTATATAGAGACTAGAGTATATGAACAGATTTGTGGCTTGAGGCGTGCAATAGACACTTTCCTTAAGGTGTAATTTGTCCCCACTCTCGGAATGAGTTTGCTAATGGGTCTTGATCAAATACACCCCCAGGATACAACAAACCACGGAAATCTGCAGTTAGCAAATACTAAAGATTTCCCTCTCAAAACACTCACTTAACTATGTGAAAGGATTAGGATAAAAGAAGAAGAATAATAATTTGTGTTCCAAACTCTTCTATTTATAGAGCATGAATAGGCATGTCTATTCCTTTGAATTCAAAGGAAATAACTGTTTGAGAACAGTTGTTGTAATTGTTCAAAATGGCAGTTAATATAACTGCTCTAATAATAATTAACGTAACCGTTCAATTAATCTATTAGAACTTTTTCCAACAGATATATTACATAATTATGCCTAACCTTAGTATCATGATATATATATATATATATTACAATCTACTCAACAGGACTTCCTTCCATGTCCTTGATAAATGTTGCCTTTCCACCCATCTAATTTCGCCGGGGTGATCCACTCAAAGACCGAGACCCTCCGTCCTAGCATATGAATTAATCCCCAAAACTGTTAGTGTTGAACACTCAACAAATTCAACACCTACCTTTTGACATCAGCTGAAGGATTTTTGCTCAAAACAATAGCATTTTTCTAAAAAAATTTACCTGTTGACCAGAACCTTCCTCATATATAAAAAGAAATTTCTTAATTCTTCTCACCTCATCATGACTAACTTCCCCAAAAATGAGGCTATCATCAGTGAAGAAGAGATGCAAGACTTTAAGACCTACTTTCGAGTAAGAGTCTTCGATAGCAATGCAAATAAACCCTCTACACAAATGAGGAACAAATAAGGCGAGAGTACGTAGTCACCTTCCTGAGCCCTCTTAATTGCCAGAAAAAACCACAACTTGCTCCATCGACTATAGTCAAGTACGAAATAATGGAAACACACTAAATGATAGTATCCACCCATTTACGCTCAAACCCCATCTTTATCATCATTTTCTCGAGAAAAAACCATTGAACCATGTCATCAGCTTTTTTCATGTCTAGCTTAAGAGAGAAATAACCTTTGGACCCCCTGCTTTTCCTTTTAAAAAAATGGTTTAACTCAAAGGAAGCCAAAACATTATCTGGAATCAACCAGCCTGGAATGAAAGCACTTTGATTAGCTAAGATAATTTCATCAAGAATAATTTTCAACTTGTTAACAAGAACTGTTGGGTTTTGGGTATGTAGGGATAGCCCAACAAGGACGCCCATAGTGGACTTTAGGATTTTAGGCTCCTTTAACCCTAATATATATATTTAGGTCTTGAGATCTAAAGTGTGGTTATACAATAGACAGACTGCTATCTCTTTTCTAACAGTCCGTTTGGATTGAGGGAAAAGAAAGGAAAAGAGGGGGAATGATTGCATTTTACTCGTTTGGATAGATTTATAAGAGTAGGGATGGCAAAAAAAAACCGCGGTTTCGGAGCGGTTTTTTTTAAACGGATTCGGTTTCGGGTTTTTTTAAAAAAACCGATGCGGGTTCGGTTTCGGTTTCGGTTTTTTCCTCCTAAAAACCACCCCGAATATGTATATATATATAAAATATAAAAATATTATTTTATATAAAAAATATATATACTTATATTAAAATATATATACTTATTTCGGTTTTTAGTTTAATTGTGTTTCAAGATTTGAACTTTTAATTTGAAGTTATTTGTGATTTTTAAAGAATGGATGCTTAATTAATTAATTTGTTTGAAAATTAAATAGTTTATTGTTTGTTTAATTGGCTATTGCCTTATATTTGAAAAATGCTACATTACTACTTTTGTTTGAAATTGTCGTCCAAATTTTTTTTTAAATAATGGTTATTCGGGGCGGGTCGACCAACCCGTAATCTATATATTCGTGGCGGGACGGTTCGGATTCAGTTAACCGTAAATTAATTTTGGGCGGTTTTGGTTTTCAAAAAAAAAACCGTAGCGGTTTCGGTACAGTTTCGGTTCGGGATAAAATAATTCGGTTCGGTTTCGGATTTAGGCAAAACCGTCCCGAAACCGCCCCGTTGCCATTCCTATATAAGAGGGAGTGGAGAGGAAATAGAGGGATTGAGAGGGAATGCCAATCTATTTTATTCCTTTATTTTGTTTCCTTCCAATATTGGGAGGGAAATTAAAAGTTTTTAATAATTTTTTCACGTTATTCCAAATTCAACCCTAATTTATTAATAATATATAAAATCACATTCCTTTCCTTTCTTTTTCTTCTTTCTATACAAACAAGATTTATTTTCATTTCATTCTTTTCCATCATATCATTGGCTATCCAAACAACAATAAAATTAAGCTCATTCCTTTCCATTCTATTACATTCCTTTACCTCCTAATTAACTATTTACTTTCCATCTCCCTCCTTCAATCCAAACGGACTGTAAAGCACGTTCTAGGGTTTCTAGTTGGGAGTATCTAAAGCTGTGGGCATAGTGGTTGTCGTTCGTGTAACGCTAAACAACGCGAGTAACGTAAGGCCAATCGCACAAGATCCAAATTAATCTGCCGCGTATACAGGTGTGGGATACTTGTATTATTTTTCCATTATTGGTATCAGAGCATGAAGGTTGGTCTTCATACTAGATCATATATATATAATATGGATGATAATATATATATATATATACTTTTAGGAGGAGGAGATTTTTCTGCACGATTTTTCAAAGAAAAAAAAAGTTTTTGCTTAAAAAAAATCAGTTTCTGTTTTTTGAAAAAAAAAGGTTTTTTTTTTAAAAAATAAAGTTTCAGTTTTTGCTTGAACAAAAAAAACATTTTTCTTTTTCTTGAAAAAAAAAACATAATCTATTGGTGTTTTCTATTTTTTTAGCATTTTTTCGAGCAATATATTTATTTTTTTTGCACTGCCAAGTGTTTTTTTTTGGGTTATTATGGTATGATGCAATTTTTTTTATATAATTCATTGTCATAAACTACACTTTTGCGTGTACTTTAAATTTTAATTTAATAATATCATATGATGTGGGAGATGATTTTGAGAGAAGCGATCTTTCGATCTCGTGTCATGTGTGAATTATTAAATTTAATTTAAGACTTGTGCTACAAAATTTTGATGTGTTGTGCTAATAATAATGTCTTTATTAAATATATTTTTCTTTTTTGACTTCTGCTGAAAATTCTACGATTTGGCATACCAGACTTGGTCATATTGGCCAGGATAGAATGAATGGATTAGGTAGAGAGAGCATATTAGGTCAGCTTGCTAAAGTAAGTTTGCCTAATTGTGAGCATTGTCTAATAGGAAAGTCAACTAGGAAACCGTTTGAAAAAGTCACTAGAGCATCTTTTTATTTGCAATTATTCCATTCAGACATTTGTGGCCCACTTAGTATGAGGGCAAGGCATGGTGCTATCTATTTCATCACATTTATAGATGATTATACACGTTACGGTTATGTATATTTGATCTCCCATAAGTCGGAAGCATTGGATTGCTTTAAACGTTTTATGAGTTTGGTTAAGAATCAAAGAGGGACCACCATCAAGGCTCTCTGTACTGATGTGGAAGTGAGTACTTATCTGAGCTATTTAAGCACCTCTGTGATGAAAAAGGAGTCCAGAGGCAGTTAACTATTTCATATACTCAGCAGCAAAATGGTGTAGTGGAGAGAAGGAATAGAACTCTTTTGGATATGGTTAGATCAATAATGGCGCTAGTTAACTTCCCAATATCTTTCTAGGGGGATGCTATCTTAGTTGCAGCCTACATCTTCAATTGTGTGCCTTCTAAATCTGTTTTATCAATGCCTTATGAGCTTTAGACGGACAGGAAGTTTGACTTAAGCCATTTGCGCCCATAGGGCGCGGTGGGGATATGTTCACAATAGTTCCCATTCACATGAAAAACTAGGCCCTAGGGCGCATAAATGCATATTCATTAGATATTATGAAGAATCTAAAGGATATGTAATGCTTGGTGAATAAGAAGATGGAACTATTTCTGAGATTCAGTCACAAGATGTGAATTTCCTAGAGAATGAATTCCCCAAAAGAGGGGATGTAGACAGAAACATTGAGTTGTTTGAAATGGTAGAATCGGATGAACACATTTCAAGTCCAACCATGGATATTGAGAATGACTCCGTTCCTAATGGGAGCGTCCTTCCATTAGAGACTGATTCCCATAGTCCACGTTTGCGTAGAAGTAATCGTGAAAGTGTCCCACATCGTCGTTTTGAGATTGAAGGGGCAGCTTTGATATGTGCTCCGCAAGATGTAAATAAGCCTAGAAATTATCAAGAGGCTGTCACATCCCTTGCTTCAGCTGAATGGAAACTTGCAATGATTGATAGGATGGAGTCTATGAGGAAAAACAATGTCTAGGACTTGGTGGATCTTCCGCTGGGGCGAAAGGCTATTGAGAACAAATGGGTTTTAAAAGTCAAACGCAAGGAAAATGGTTCTATTAATAGGTATAAATCTCGCTTTGTGGCAAAAGGCTATACCCAAAGAGAAGGCGTTGACTATGAGAAAACCATCTCACCGGTAGTGAGGTTTGCCTCAATCCGCCTCATTCTAGATATTGTTGCTCATATGGATTTAGAACTTTTTCAGATGGATGTTAAAACTGCATTTCTCAATGAAGAACTAGATGAGGAAATCTATATGGATCAACATGTTGGGTTTGTAGCTAGCGGGCAAGAGTGCAAAGGTTGCAAGCTCAACCGATCCATTTATGGGTTGAAGCTGTCATCTAGACAATGGTACCTGATGTTGACCTAGAAGGTCTTAATCTTATTTTGATAATGACAAAAAGTTAATCAGGTGTATTTTAAATGTATTTGGTTTAAACCAATTTAACAAGCTGCATTATTTTTTCCGAAGTACCCCGAGAACTAAAACCGAAACCTTATTAAGTGTATCACCACTCCACGAGATTCTCTCTACTCTCACATGAACTCATGCAATTCATGAAGATCAAAGATCAAAGGAATAGATGAAAAAGTTTCAAGGCAAATGATGCAAGTGAAGATCATATTGAAGAAACAAATCAAAGCATTCGAAAACTCGTTAATTCGATAATTAAGTGAGTACTTAGGATTTATGTTAAATTTCTTGATTGATTAATATCTATAGCTCAAACATATTCATGCATCTTTTAAAAATTGATTCAAACAAGCTTGAAATTGAATTTCTTTGAAAAACATCATTTTACAAAGACTAAGTTTCAAAATAAATTCATATTAATTTTAAATGATCATATTTTAAGCTCTCAAAAAAATAGGTATCTTAGAAACATATCTTCACAAATCATTAGAATTGTATTTCGAACTAAATTGCTAAATTGCAAAAATGTTTTTATTTTACATTTAAGATTCGCTCAGTTTTTGTATAGTTTTGATCTAACGGTCTGATGGAGGCCTTCCCGGACTCCAATCATTTTTAAATTTTTACAGTAGTTAGACAACATCTCTTAGCACTTTTGACTAAAATTTGAGCATGATCCAATGGTCAGATTAGGAGATATTATCAAAACAATTTGAATTTCTAATAAACAAAACTAGATGTTAGAAAGTTTGAAAATGTATACCTTTGACCCAAAACCTTTCTTAATCATCCCCAATGGCCATATATTTTGGGAGCTATATATATGGGGTCTTAGACATGTTATAACATACTTGAATCATTCTACAAACTCATTTTACATATATACAAAGTTATTTAAGTAATGAATTCATTTTATTGATTGTATTCTTCATCTTTGAGCTTATTTGTTGATCAATCTTGATAACTCTAGTGTGAGCTTCATTTGTAATCTTCAAATACACTTGAGAGTTATTGTTCATTGGTGTGAATCACTAAACTATCTTTATTCATCAATTGTGAGAGGTTTATCTCATATGATAGCAAGAAGGTTAATTCTTGTGTTGAGTGTGGTGAGTAGAATCACAATTGTAGAGTGTTGTGAGAAGAACAACACTTTTTGAGTGTAGTGAGAAAGATTACACTTGTAAAGGTTTGATTTTCACCCGTAAGAAAATCGGTTTTAGTTGAATTTCTCAGGGGCACTATCTGGGCGCGGACGTATGGTCTAAACAACCAAACCGCGAGAACAAAACATCATAGTCTCACTCGGTTCAATCTCTAACTCAAGCTCTTTATTTACTTGCATTTATATTTATTGCTTGTTCTTGAGATTGATTACTTTGCATATTTCCTTGATGTTCATTGAGTTAAAGTTTTATTCTAAAACTTTTCTTGAAACTTTTTAATTCCGCATTAAGTTTAAAAAACCCTATTCACCCCCCTCTAGGGTTAAAATCCGGCCAAAACCTGATATTCCATCGAGCCATTTCCTTAAATGGGTTTATGATTATCAAGTAAGACCACTGTGTGTATGTTAAACGTTCTGAAAATAATTTCTTAATCATCTGTTTGTATATAGACGACGTATTGTTAGCTAAAAAAACAAGGAGATGGTTGTCGCCACACAAGTGTGATTGTTTTTTACCATGGAGGATATTTGGTGTCACTGATATTATTATTAATAATTTTTAGAATTTATTGCTCTTATATTATTGTTTTAATATAACTGCTAGCACACACATTACCCATGATTGGCATATCATGGTATAAGTATGTCAACAAGTATTGATTAACTCTCTCACATAAGTGATCGCCTTTGGTGCCTGAAGGGCGAGCAAAGATGAGACGTGTCAAGCTTGTGGCGCTGTGATAGCGAGCTAAGCTGATACTGATTGAAGTGTCGACTTGGAAAAGGGCCAAGATTAAGCCTTTTGGAGACTAAATATAGATACCCCACTATCCAAATATAACCTGTAGATAGCTGGATATGAAATTCCAACTAGGCGCTAAGACAAGCGAATAAGTGGATTTTCGGGTCAGGCACCTGATAGCGACTAAGATTTGTATGGTGTCTAGTAGTGACATACGCTCTTTATTGAAAGAGCACTCCACCGTAGCATGTAAGTCATACTACATGTGCTTGGCGACCCATATAAGGAAGTGATAAAATGATCCCTGCTTCTTAACTGTGTGAACCATTATGGATTAGTACAATATGTATGATCCTCTACTATTTTTCCCTATGTGACTATTGACTGTATCACGAAAAGGAAGTTTAGTGTATGTTACTTTGATGTGTGTATCCTATGGTCAAGACTGATTCGGCCTAAAGGGACATCGCTAGAAAAACAATTGAACATAATCTAAGTGATATATGGGCGAAAGGATAATTATTTAGTAGCACGTTCAAGTTTTATGATCACTGGTACCAAGTTATGTCATTTTCTAGGAGTAGCGATGTAGCTGTGAGGATAAAACGGGAGAGGTTTAAGCATTAATCCGAGATGTGACTCCGAATGATTGAAGATGCTTAATCTGAATGTGGCTAATAGGTTAGGGGCAGAACGAAACGCTATAAGGATGTTCGAGGCTGGTTCTTTTGAATTTGGCATAGTACTTCAAGTTTTTTCTTTTTCAGGTAGCTCGCGGTCGCACAGCTCATTTATTAACTATAAACGGGGAATCTAGAATGGTGCAAAGGAAAATGCAATGATTTGCCCAACATGTGTGAATGGGAGGGTCAACAGCTTCAAGAACATAATTTTGGGGTTGATCCATATTAGTAGGAATCATAGAGAGAGAAAGAAATTTGCTTATAACAAAATATAATATCCAATGATTTTGTGACAGGTATTTCTTTCTAATTTTTTTCCCTTTTTGAAAGAGTTATTTCTTTATGGGATTTTTTTTACAATATATTTCATTATGGGTGATTTTAAATGCACCCACCCAATTAATCTTTTCAGCCCACCTAAAAAATTTACGTTAATAATTTTAACCCTAAAAAATCTTGAATAAAATTTGTAAAGTCACCCCTCCGTTGTTCTTGGTTGCCTATTCTCAACCTTAGTATGAATTTGGATATTAAGTTATATATGATGGCATTTTTTTTATTAAAAACATTAATTTTAGGCTTTTGTTAAAATTTAGAACACCAATTGGGAATTTTTTTTTTTAATTCCTTTTGCTTTCCTCATTTGGACGTCTCCAATTAAATGTCCTAATTTTTTTAGAGAAAAATTAATGATTAAATCTTAGAAAATGATAAACAAGTTATCGTATTGATTGACTGAATGTGTTGAAATTATTGTTTCAAACAAATAATAAAATTAAAGCAGGTTTCTAAATTTGAGACAACTTCATTTGTAAATTTATTTATAATAAAATTGAAGATAATAATTATTCTTCGTGGTATCAACGAGTGCTATAACTCTCTCTATATATGTGTAAGTGTGAATGAGCAATACGCTCATATTAGTTAGAATATATCTACTTTTGACGGACTGTGTTTTGTTTTGAAATTTTTATGTGAATTCTGGCTTTCAAATGACTATGAATTGATTACTTATGCGTTTTTAACTAATTGTAGCTAACATTTAACTTTTTAGGATTGAATTGAATCAAATTTAACTTTTGTAAATGTGGAAAATTACTTATGCGTTTTTCACTTAATGTAACTAACATTTATGTAGATAGGTTACAACCTTTAATTTGTCAATCGAACATGTTTCTAAAACTAAGACTGTTGTGGTGTTCATTATAATGTTAAAATGAAACTTCCTACATTTGTTTTCCAAAGCCAAATCGTGAATCACAAAATCAAAATATAAAGCATGTGCTAATATTTTACTTTTATTGGGAAATATCCCTTTTATTAATCTATATGATTTTTTTTTCATACATATTCTAATAAATTGTTTTTGTTATTGAAATAATTGTGAAGATTATTTTTGAGGGAGCATAAAAATTGGTTAAAGCAAGCTGGGTAGCCCAACATATTTAGGAGTTCATACGGCAAACGAGGCCAACAGGCCTGGCATGCGCGAAGGGAACGAGTAGAATCGGACGCCGAGTTTACGACATCCAAGGTTGTCGAGACGGCCAAGCCGAGGTCAACTTCGATAAGGAATGTCACGTTGAAAGTGCATAAGGAGAATCATACTGAATCGCACGGGCCTGTATAGAATTGTATTGGCCTCCATTAGACCACTAGAAACGTAGAGCTTCAGAAGTTGTTAGTTGTGGATAAGGGAGAGAAGGCCGGAGTGTTATCCAAGTCTTACCTTTTTTAGTCATTTTACTATAAACCTTAATGAGTAAGTGTAACTCTAATTCTATCTATACTATAAAACATCAAGTTTGACTAAATTTATTTTCAAAAAATATAAAAATCTAATGGTTAAAAATATAAATGTTATGGTGTGCATTAACTCTACACTATTGGATGAGTTTTATACAAACATGAAGATATCAAATCAAAGTTAAAATACTCACACCAATAACATACACACAATAAATTCTCACATACCAATAATTTTTTCTATATTAAAAATGGCATAACTTAAAATAAAAAATAAAAAATTTAATAAAAATTTAATATTTAAAATCTACTAATCAAGATCAATTAAACAAGATCCATCATGACTATAGAATTATGTAAAAAAAAATAAAAATTATTGAATAACATTTAACACCAATAGTATACACAAAGTAAACTCTCACACACCAATAAATATTTTTACATTAAAATTGTCATAACTTAAAATAAAAAATTCAAAATTTAATATTTAAACTTTACTGATCAAGATCAATTAAATAAGATTCATCTTAAAATAAAAATTTTAATATTTAAAATATACTAATCAAGAAATTTCATAAAAAAATAATATTTAAATATAATAATCAAGATCAATTAACAAGATCTATCATGATAATATAATTATGTAAAAAAAAACAATAATATACATAGAATAAATTCTCACACATCAATAATTTTTTCTATCTATATTATAAAACATCAAGTTTGACTAAATTTATTTTCAAAAAATATAAAAATCTAATGGTTAAAAATATATATGTTATAGTGTGCATTAACTCTACACCATTGGATGAGGTTTCTACACACATGAAGATGTCACATCAATGTTGAAACACTCACACTAATAATATACACACAATAAATTGTCACATACCAATAAATTTTTTTATATTAAAAATGGCATAACATAAAATAAAAAAAAATTTAATATTTAAAATCTACTAATCAAGATCAATTAAACAAGATCCATCATGACTATAGAATTATGTAAAAAAAATAAAAATTATTGAGTAACATTTAACACCAATAATATACACAAAGTAAACTCTCGCACACCAATAAATATTTTTACATTAAAATTGCCATAACTTAAAATAAAAAATTCAAAATTTAATATTTAAACTCTACTGATCAAGATCAATTAAATAAGATTCATCTTAAAATAAAAAATCTAATATTTAAAATATATTAATCAAGAAATTTCATAAAAAAATAATATTTAAATCTACTAATCAAGATCAATTAACAAGATCCCTCATGATAATAGAATTATTTAAAAAAAAACAATAATATACACACAATAAATTCTCACACATCAGTAATTTTTTCTATATTAAAAATGTCATAACTTAAAATAAAAAATTCAAAATTTAATAAAAAATTAATATTTAAAATCTACTAATTAAGATCAATTAAACAAGATCCATCATGATTATAGAATTATGTTAAAAAAAAATTATTGAATAACATTTAACACCAGTAATATACACAAAGTGAACTCTCACACACCAATAAATATTTTTACATTAAAAATGCCATAACTTAAAATAAAAAATTTAAAATTTAATATTTATACTCTACTGATCAAGATCAATTAAACAAGATTCATTTTAAACTAAATTTTTTAATTAATATTTAAAATATTATAATAGAGAAATTTTATAAAAAATAATATTTAAATCTACTAATCTCTATCAATTAAACAAGATTAATCATTACTATATAATTATGTAAAAAAATAAAATAAGAAAAATTATTGAGTAACATTTAACACCAATAATATACATACAATAAACTCTCACATACCAATCATTTTTTTTTCAACATTAAAAATGTCATAACTTAATAAAAAAATTCAAAATTTAATATTTAAAATCTACTAATCAAGATCAATTAAACGAGATCCATCATGACTATAGAATTTTGTTAAAAAAATAATAAAAATTATCGAGTAACATTTAAGGACATGATTTATGTGGTCGTATATTATTGATCATCTCAGTATATCGTTTTTAGGAGTGTTCACAATATATCAGTCAAATTTTTGAATTATTTTCAAATTATTACAACATGCGTGATTGAAACATTTTCACATATGGCCTTGAGTTTAATTTGTTAAAAACTTATTTTGCCGAGATCAAAAAATATGATTAAAAGATTCTTTAAAAATTAAAAATAAGTCAATCTAATCCAGTCTACTTTTAATTTTTCTAGCATGACGATATATTGAACATAAGTTTCTCGATTTGGGTTCATCACACATTATTTCTTTTTATCTTATTATCAGTTCTTATTTAATTTACTGTGCCGGATGGCATGGGTATACCCTAGTAAGTATAAATGGAAGAGGGAGGGGGGTTGGTTGTTGAATATATATTATGGCTGTTAGTAGATTGTTTCCTTGCTTTTTCTATTTGAGAGATAGAGAGCTTGTAATTTATATATCCTTCATTTATCAACAGCCTTGAGAGCTCAATATAACAATCACAACACAAACGGAGGATGTACTGCTGGATTAGCATAAACGCTACCGGGGGAACTTATCGAACCCAAAAAATCCTTTGTCCAATCTCACATTCTCGTTACCAGAACAAAACTCTTTTTTCTCAAATTTTTTCTCAAATCATTACCGTGGGTTGGGCCTAAATTTTGGACCACCTACAGTTGGCGCCGTCTGTTGGAACGAGAGAAAAAGTTTTCATCCCCAGTTAGTTTTTGAGATCATCACTATTATTATGCCTTAAACAAGAACAGCCACCTCGCGGGCTTCGTAAGTGCAACCGATGGAATGTGATGGTGGATTGCCACCCATCCAGCGAAATGATCCACTGATACCACCAGCTAACCCAAATAGGGGAACATTCAACAAAAACTATGACGACCACAGTCTCACTGTCGGGGGTATCGGCAAAGACATGGCACAACTCAGGATGGAAAACCAAACACTGCATGATCTTTTTGGAAAGCACATGAAAAAGACCGCCTCTAGGAACGAGGAAGATACTGCGACAATGACCACCAGGCGGCTACGTCAGAACATTGAAGCCGTAGAGAACCCGACACCTACGCAGCCACTGGTACCGGGTCAAACCAATAAACCACAGAAGGATGTGTTCACTCCTGCCCTAAAGGTTCCAGTGGTGGAGAGACGACATAGTGTTTTTAATAGGCTGGTAGAGAAAGATCTCGGGCCAAAGGCCTGACTTGAGAATGATCTGAGAAGGTTGATTGATTCAACGGTGGCCAGAAAGACCGTGGGCTATACTCCTACGAATCTGGCTTGTAAGTCGTTAGGAAAGTAAAACGGTTCACCATTCACCCAACGAATAGCTAAAGCTCCGCCACCAAAGAAGTTACCTTAATCGAAGTTCACCATATACAATGGCAAAACCGATCCCGCTGACCATGTATGATATTACCAGTAGGTCATGGCTTACTGGATTTTAGATAATGTCATGATGTGCCGCATGTTCCCTGTAAGTTTGGACTAGATTGCCCTCAGATGGTTCACCAAGTTGCCACCAAGTCAGATCGATAGTTTTAGAGAGCTAACCGGGCAGATTACTGCTAGGTTCATCACAAGCAGTAAGGTGGTGAAAGGCCCAGAGGCCTTGATGAATCTGAGAAATAGAAGATATGAAACTCTGAAGGAATATTCGGCGAGATATTGGTAAATGTACCAGGAGGTAGAAGGCTGTGATTTGTACTTTGCCTTAAACACGTTCTGATATGGTTTGCCGAAGGATAACAATGACATACACAACTCTTTGACCCGCAAACCTCCTTATTCCTTTGATGAGCTACTAGCAAAGATAGGTGAATATGCCCATGTCAAGGAGAATGAGATGATGGTGAGTCAGGGAAAAAAGCAGTTGAATGGTGACAAGCAAGAAGATTGAAACAATAAAGGTTCTGATCTATCAAAGAGATAGAAGAATGATGGTTTCTCCCAAATCGGCGATGAAGGCTACAAAGGAGTCCACACGGTTTTCACGAAACCGATTCATAGAATCATGTACTAGATCAAGGATGAACTTTACTTCGAATGGCCGAGACCTCTAGGTTGTGATTTAGAGAAAAGAAACAAGTGGTTGGGACGCTCATTCCACATAGATCATGGGCACATAACAGAAGAATGTAAAATCCTCAAGCAGTTTCTAAAGGGTCTGGTAACAAAGAGTCATCTGGCCGAGTTCGTGAAGACTGCCAAGAAGGCAGGGAAAAAGAAGATAGATGATGGCAGTGATGATGAGCCCAGTGACGATGAGCCCGCCGGGAAGACGGTCCCTAAAACATTTGGTGGGGTGATAGACGTGATTCATGGCTACACCAATTGGGATTACTGACAAAGAATTCCATTAGAGCCTATGTGAGGAAAGCTCAATGTGTTGAGAAAGCATTTGGAACCAAGGTACTGTTGTGAACACCCCAATCCACGACTCTCGTGTGAATATGGTTTTCATACAAAACAAGCATTCTGCATCAAGTCTTGAATCATCATGCATATAGAACACTATTAGGAAAGACTCGACTTTTGTTTGAGGATTCAAAATCCCCGAATCCGTTGGGAATTTTGCCACGACTAATGTTGCCACTTCGCTTACTAAAATTGAGTTTTTTGGGCATTTCGGAAAAAAAATTCAAGTGCCAGCCGTAGGCCCTAGCCACACCCCCCAACCGCAGGCCCTAGCCGTACCCCCTGCAGCTAGCCTCTTTTGAAGTATTTTTTGGCAAAAATATCTCTATAAATAGGCCCATTGGGGTTTCATTTGCAGGGATTAATACTCAATAGAGTTTTAGAGAGAGGAAAAGCTGTCTAAATCCTTAGGGAGAGTTTTTAGGAAGAAATTTAGCGAGAGAAAATTAGAAAAAAAGAATTAGAGAGAGAGAGTTTTTAGAGAGAAAAAGTTTTAGAGAGAGAAAATTCTAGAGAGGGAAAGAAACAATCAAGAAGGAAATAATCAAGCTAGCAGTCATTATTCTCCTTCAACCACATCAGGTACGTTTCTCTGCAACTCTTCTAAATTCATTTATCAGTTCAATTACGAGTCTTAATATAGAAAATTAGATAATTTACAAAGAAGTTCACTGTTTTCAAGTTTTACAAAAAAAATTAAAATATGTTTTAACACGTTTTCAAAACAAAATAAACATAAAAACAGTTTCCAAACAAGTGGAACTACAAGACTTTGATTTCATTCTAGAATGAATACGTAGGCGCTCATAAAGCTCGAGTTTGATTTCATAAATACAATTTCAAATAGAATGTATCCAAAAGGACTACTTTGAAAACAATTCAAACTACTTACAAGATATCTAAAATATGAATTAAACACATGATCCACTAAGAGATCGAAAGGGCAAATTGGGTGCTTAACACCATCCCAATTTGAAACGTAGTTCTCGAACCCTAGCAAAACAAGTTATCAAATAAATCTCTGGTTTCAAACGTATGAAAGATATTTCGTCTTCGGATTATCTTTTATACAATCTTTTGTTTGTTTTCATTCAACACAAACTGGTGACTCTAAAAAACATATCAATATAATAAAACATCAAGTTTGACCAAATTTATTTTCAAAAAATATAAAAATCTAATGGTTAAAAATATACATGTTATGGTGTGCATTAACTCTACACCATTGGATGAGTTTTATACACACATGAAGATGTCAAATCAAAGTTAAAATACTCACACCAATAATATACACACAATAAATTCTCACATACCAATAATTTTTTCTATATTAAAACTGGCATAACTTAAAATAAAAAACAAAAAATTTAATAAAAATTTAATATTTAAAATCTACTAATCAAGATCAATTAAACAAGATCCATCATGACTATAGAATTATGTAAAAAAATAAAAATTATTGAGTAACATTTAACACCAATAGTATACACAAAGTAAACTCTCACACACCAATAAATATTTTTACATTAAAATTGACATAACTTAAAATAAAAAATTCAAAATTTAATATTTAAACTTTACTGATCAAGATCAATTAAATAAGATTCATCTTAAAATAAAAATTTTAATATTTAAAATATACTAATCAAGAAATTTCATAAAAAAATAATATTTAAATATACTAATCAAGATCAATTAACAAGATCTATCATGATAATATAATTATGTAAAAAAAAACAATAATATACATAGAATAAATTCTCACACATCAATAATTTTTTCTATCTATATTATAAAACATCAAGTTTGACTAAATTTATTTTCAAAAAATATAAAAATCTAATGGTTAAAAATATACATGTTATGGTGTGCATTAACTCTACACCATTGGATGAGTTTTCTACACACATGAAGATGTCACATCAAAGTTGAAACACTCACACCAATAATATACACACAATAAATTATCACATACCAATAAAAAAATTTATATTAAAAATGGCATAACATAAAATAAAAAAAAATTAATATTTAAAATCTACTAATCAAGATCAATTAAACAAGATCCATCATTACTGTAGAATTATGTAAAAAAAAATAAAAATTATTGAGTAACATTTAACACCAATAATATAAACAAAGTAAACTCCCACACACCAATAAATATTTTTACATTAAAATTGCCATAACTTAAAATAAAAAATTCAAAATTTAATATTTAAACTCTACTGATCAAGATCAATTAAATAAGATTCATCTTAAAATAAAAAATTTAATATTTAAAATATACTAATCAAGAAATTTTATAAAAAATAATATTTAAATCTACTAATGAAGATCAATTAACAAGATCCATCATGATAATAGAATTATTTTCAAAAAAACAATAATATACACACAATAAATTCTCACACACCAGTATTTTTTTTTCTATATTAAAAATGCCATAACTTAAAATAAAAAATTTCAAAATTCAATAAAAATTTAATATTTAAAATCTACTAATTAAGATCAATTAAACAAGATCCATCATGATTATAGAATTATGTAAAAAAAAAAAAATTATTGAATAACATTTAACACCAGTAATATACACAAAGTAAACTCTCACACACCAATAAATATTTTTACATTAAAAATTCCATAACTTAAAATAAAAAATTCAAAATTTAATATTTAAACTCTACTGATCAAGATCAATTAAACATGATTCATCTTAAACTAAATTTTTTAATTAATAATTAAAATATTATAATAGAGAAATTTCATAAAAAATAATATTTAAATCTACTAATCACTATCAATTAAACAAGATCAATCATTACTATATAATTATGTAAAAAAATAAAATAAGAAAAATTATTGAGTAACATTTAACACCAATAATATACACACAATAAACTCTCACATACCAATCATTTTTTCAACATTAAAAATGTCATAACTTAATAAAAAAATTCAAAATTTAATATTTAAAATCTACTGATCAAGATCAATTAAACGAGATCCATCATGACTATAGAATTTTGTTAAAAAAAATAATAAAAATTATTGAGTAACATTTAAGGACATGATTTATGTGTTCGTATATTATTGATCATCTCAGTATGTCGCTTTTAGGAGTTTTCACAATATATCAGTCAAATATTTGAATTATTTTCAAATTATTACAACATACGTGATTGAAACATTTTCACATATGGCTTTGAGTTTAATTTGTTAAAAACTTATTTTGCCGAAATCAAAATAAGATCAAAAATATGATTAAAAGATTCTTTAAAAATTAAAAATAAGTCAATCTAATCCAGTCTACTTTTAATTTTTCTAGCATGAAGATATATTGAACATAAGTTTCTTGATTTAGGTTCATCGCACATTACTTCTTTTTATCTTATTATCAGTTCTTATTTAATTTATTGTGCCGGATGGCACGGGTATACCATAGTTTCCTTATAAACCAATGAACTTAAAACACGAAGAAAATCGAGGAGGACGGGTTGGAGGCCTGGATTCTCACAATTGTCAGTGACAACCTTTAAGAAAGAAAGAAAAACATACAGGCTTATGAGATCAAGTTCACTAAGGAAGACATGAGAGGGTGGATACCCTTTATAATGATGCTTTGGTGTTGACCGTGAACATCAATACATTTGACGTTAAAAGAGTGCTGATTAATCAAATGAGTTCATCTGAAATAATGTATCACAACAAGTTGAAGAAGTTGAACCTCCCGCCCTCTCAGGTTAGGAGTATTGATTTGCCTATGTTCAGTTTTAGTGGAGAGACGTTATGGCCAATCGCTATAACAGAGGTTCTGGTCCGTTTGGGGCCAAAACAGAAGACGGTGGAGTTCATCGTCATGGACATAGATTCCCAGTATAATGCAATTCTTGGCTGAGGAAGGTTGACCCAAATGAAGGCCATATCTTTTCTTCTTCATTAGAAACTCAAGTTTCTAACGAATGACGAGATTGTTGTTGTGCTTGGAAAGCAAGAGGACGCCAAATTGTGTTTTGACCTAGCCGTGCAAGGTGCCGCGAACAGTAAACGCCTGCCCTAATTGGTTGAGAATATTCAAGTTAGGGGCAAGATAGTTGAGGTACCGAGAGCTCTAGAGACCGATAAGAATCAAACAAAGAGGAAGGAAATTGACCAGTTCGGAGCCTCTAGCAAGAGGAATAATGCTGCCAAAAAAACTAGCAATTACAGTTAGGGCATGCCCTTGAAGGTGGGACACGAAGGCTATTGGAAGAGAAGGCATTTCAGGAAATGGTTCAATTCCCCACAGTTGAATGTTCTAGTATGGAGGAAAAGTTTTTTCTCATTGGTGGCTCCTTAACGGGCAAAGAAAGTGATTAAATCATAAGGTTCTTAAGGGCGAATATCGACGTGTTTGCCTGGCAACCCAAAAAAAGGCCTGGAATCTATACCATGTGCCATAGGTTGCACATCGACAAAAACTACATGCCAGTGAAGCAAAAACCCAGGAGAGTAGCTCCTAAAATAGCTAAAGCTATAAAAGAAGAGGTGCAAAATTATTAGGGGGCAGGGGGAATCAGAAAGGCCGAGTTTCTGAAATAGATTTCCAACCCAATTGTGGTAAAGAAAAAGAATAGGAAATGGCACGTTTACATCGACTTTACATATCTCAACAAGGCATGCCATAAAGATAGTTTTCCACTCCCGAAAATTGACTAGCTGGGGGATTTAGCAGCTGGACATGAGAGAATGAGCTTCTTGGATGTATACTCTGGCTACCATTAGATCCCTTTATTCAGTCCCAATCTGGAAGTGACAGTGTTTGCAACCACAATGGTCTTGTATTGCTACAAGGCCATGCCTTTCGGCCTTAAGAATATAGGGGCCACCTACTAGACATTGGTCACCAAAATGTTCAGGGAAGAAATCGGGAAGTCCATGGAAGTGTATGTAGACAACATGATGGTGAAAAGAAAAAAGGCTACCGATCACATCTCTGATTTAAAGGAAACATTTCATATACTAAGGCATTACAAAATGAAACTGAACGCAGTGAAGTGCATATTTGGGGTTATCTGTGGCAAGTTCTTGGGTTTCATAGTCAATAGCAGAGTAATTGAGGCAAACCCAGAAAAGACACAAGCCTTATAGAATATCAAGCTGCCAAAAAATCTCAAAGAAATGCATATCCTAGCTAGTATGATAGCTTCTTTAAATCATTTCATTTCAAAATGTTCAGACAGGTGTCAGCCATTTTTCAAAGTCCTTAAGAAGGCAAAACATTTCACATGGGATGAAGAATGTGCTAAAGATTTAATAGATTTGAAAACCTATTTTAGCAACTCGCCCCTTATATCCATCCCAAACCCCAATGAACAACTATTTATTTACCTTTCCTCATCCTCAAAGGCAGTCAGTGCCACCTTAATTCATGAGAGAATTCAAAAACCAGTGTACTATTTGAGCAAAAGATTGATAAGGGCCGAGATGAATTATATCCCGATTGAAAAATAGGTACTCACACTTATTACGGCTTAACGATGCCTCCGTCATTACTTTGATGCTCACCCAATCAAAGTATTGACATCCACACCGATGAAGGCATCCATACGGCGATCTGATTTATCGGGACGAATGGAAAAATGATGTGGAACTGCGTCAATTTCACATAGAATACGAACAGCGCACTACAATAAAGGGCCAGGTTTTGGCAGATTTCATATCAAAATTCACCGATTGCCACACCAAAGACTCACCTGATATTGCAGTTGCACCAACTGATTCATCACTTGCTCCAACTGGGGGGCAGAGGCTTCACAAGCAATGGATGTTGAACCTTCAGAGATCGAAACTCAAAAACAAAAGGCCGATGAGGCAGTCACTCAAGAAAATTTGCCTTTGACCTTGTTCATCGACGGATCATCGACTAAAGATGGCTCTGTTGTTGGAATTATACTCAAGTCACCCGACAACACAGTTCTAGAGCAAGCGATTCTTCTTGGTTTCTCAGCATCTAACAATGAGGCCAAATACGAGGCTCTGATTATAGGACTAAAAAAGGCTAAGATACTGGGTGTATGGAACCTAAACATACATTGCGACTCGCAACTTGTAGGAAACCAGCTAATAGGAGAATATACTTGTTGGGAATTAGGGCAGTAATCATGCATCACATACACTAAATTATGCACCAATCATTAAACTCTAGGATCTATATTGTTCAATAAAAATAGATAGAAAACAAACCTTGTATGAGATTCGAATTAAAAGTGATGAACACGGTGGACAGAACCTTCTGTTGTTGTCGTTCTAGCATTGAAAATACAACGCCTCTACGGTATGCACACACGAACGAGATCGGATCCTTGCTTGGTGTACTAGCGCCTTTAGGGTTCTCACATCTATTTCGTACTCTGCCTCTTTTGCTCTCTTAGACGGCCAAGAAGAACAACGGTCCCTTTTAAAGGGGAACCCTAGTGAGAAACCCTAAGTAACAAAACGAATTAAGCCCAAGTCCAACTTGGCCCGTTTTCAATTCGTTTTGATCCAACTCGTTTTGGTGTGCGACCCTGTAGGTTTATACTCTTTGGCAGTATAATTAAAATCCCGTTTTATTATACGAATAGTTAGCGGTCTCTAGTAAAACATTACTATTACCCAAAGGGTATAATGGTCAAAACAACACAACCTTAAATTGATATTCCACATATTAACTCCTTTTGTCAATCGATATCTAGATTGAACACAAGACTAGGCAAGTGTCATTCTTGTATAGTTCAATCTTTATTTCTTGATCTCTAAGTATAATTAATCTAAAACAAATGACATCTCATTTGTGCATGGTCATGCAAATATTAATTATACTTATCAAGGGGCCCTAAGATATCTCTCTCATTATATGAGAGTGACAAATCCCATCTTGATCAACCACATACCTCTACATAGTTCATAGTATGCTCGATCATCATCTTTATAATTACTCGGTCAGGAGCAACGTTTGATAATGCCTGACATGCTAATCCCTATGTTGGTAACCATGGCGATATCAGGTCTGAGGATAATACGATATCACAAATGGGGAACATCACTGATGACATTATATAACACTCCTTGCAGTGTCCCCAAAGCGGGTCGGTCCAATACTTTGTTCTCCAACAAGTATTAGTGTGTTCAGCTTGATATCTCCATATCCATGACTTGTGGAACATAGTCATCAGCTGACCCATACTCTAATCATTATATCAATGTGATCCTAGGTTATTGACACATGATTAGGGACATCTAAATAATATTATTATAACATTACTAACATCCCACAATCAAGTCACGTACTTGATGAACTAGTATTAATATATATTATTTACAAGAGAATATAAGGTAAAATGAAATAAACTTTATTAATAACAATAAGCATAAAATATCCAAGTACAAATTATAATCTATGAATAGTCTTAGGACATATCTCTTTCAATACTGCCAGAAACCAAAGGATGGAAACGTATATGAAAATGGCATAAAAGCCATTCAAGGACTTTGAATCGGTGTAAATCGAAAGATTCTTAAGAACAAACAACAATCACGTTAATGCCTTCGCCACACTTGCATATGTAATTGATTCGAGCATGAAGAGGGTGATTGATGTATAATTTTTTCCTAAACCGAGCACAGAGACCGAGGCCGAGCCAACACAAAATATGATTTTCATAATCAAAGCCAAATTGGGAGTATCATGGATGGATCCAATTACTTAGTACCTTAAAAGTGGAACTTTACATAGGAATAGCGTGGAACCATACCAAATAAGAGCCCGGGCAAGCCGATATTGGCTATTTCCAGACAACAAACTCTATAAAAGATCGTTCTCTAGTCCTTATTTGAAATGCATGCATCTGAAGCATGTACATGATATACTCCATCAATTGCACAAGGGTAATTGTGGAAGTCATACTAGGGGAAGATCCTTGGCCCACAAAGTAAGGAGCCAAAGTTATTGGTGGCCCAATATGCAAAAAGATGCCTTGGCTTGTGCAAAAAAGTGCGACAAGTGCGAAAAGCATGCACCTATCATTCACTTTCTTGGCACTGAACTTTCCCCAATCACTAGCCCTTCACAATTCTCTTAATGGGGTTTAGATATACTTGGTCCGTTTTCAAGAATAGCTAGGTCTAGAACATTTTTTCTCGTGGCAACAGATTATTTAGGATGACCCTCTATTAACATTGCGGATTCGAATGTTAAAATTTTTCTGTGGAAGAACATCGTCATCTATTTTGGCATTCCTAAAATACTTGTTTCAGACAACATAACCCAGTTTAAGAGTAAGAAGATCTACATATTTTATGAGAAGTTGGGTATTCGACAGTGCTTTGCTAACATTGGTCATCCTAGGACAAAAGACCAAGCTAAATCATCAAACAAAGTCATACTATATGGCTTTAAAAAGAGGTTAGATGGCGCAAAAAGAAATCGGGTGAATGAATTGCCTTCAATACTTTGGGCATTCAGAATAACGCCACGTCGATCAAATAGAGAAACTCCATTTTCATTAACTTATGGCACAGAGGCTGTGATTCCGCTAGAAGTTGGCTTCCCTACTCTGAAAACTATGATGGTGGAGTCAAAGGAAAACGATGCCGTGATGACAGAAGCTTTGGATTTTGCCAATGAAATAAGAGAAGCAGTCCTGATTCGATTGGCTAAGTATCAATAAAGCATGGCTAAGCAAAAAAGCAACAAGGTGAATCCAAGAGAATTTTGAATCGGCGAGCTTGTCCTTCAAAAAAACATAGGTTCGGTGGTTGATCAAACTCATGGAAAACTGGTAGCCAACTAGGAAGGACCGTATGTGGTAACTGGAATGGCTGTGACAAGTGCTTATTACCTGGAGGAACAAGATGGAAGAGAGATTCTGAATTCATGCAACACATCTAATCTGAGAGCCTATTATCATTAGTGTTTTGTTAATGAAGGCCACAACAAAGGGCTATTGTCTTTGTGGATTTATTATTCAATGAAATGAAAGGTTTACTTTATTCATTTTTGTGCAAAAAAAAACTTGCCTGAGGGGAAATCTGTTTGAGAACTACCGTGTTGGTGACGCCGAAATAGTATGAAATGAGTATGCTTTAAAAACATGTGGCCGAATTGGCCGAGATGAATGCTCTTGAGAGACAAGGTTGTATTGGCCAAATTAAAACGGGTTAGTGTTTCCATGAGAAATACATCAGTACCGCCTTCCTTTAACAGAAGTTACCAATGGGTAAACGACCTTGCAGGCCTGCTAAGGTTGTTACAAGTGTCAGTGCCACATGGGCACATCGTAAATTTTGCAGGCTTAATTAGGTCATTGCGAATGTCTATGCCTACAGGGCACCTCAAAGGCTGAAACATGCAGACTATGATGAAGTTAATTTAATTATCATAAAACTTTATTTGCAACAGCGTAAATTCATATTGATAAACACTTAACAACAATCAAGAGTTTCTTGGATTTAGCAAGACCAAGAGAAACGTCTTAAGCTTTTTCTAAAAAAAATAAATTATTATTATGCAATTAGTGATTTATTTGTTAGATAGGAATGTCAGAGATAAAGATCTGGATATGATTATATTCAACTGTTTGTTCATTGATTAAAGTATGCTGTGTACAAAAAGTGGGCTTCGAGGCCGACAATAAGAAAAAGAGAGAAAATAAGAAGGAAAAAGAAAAGAAAATCTTAATCCATAAGCCTTAACTCGACTTGCAATTGGTTTCTCTCTGTAATCATGGCATTGTACCATTTCTTCATGGTAGCATATGCCAACTCCTGGCGCTCTTGAAGGCGGTGCGTCGAATCCAAAACTGCCCTTAACTGGGTGACCTCTGCAGCAGCTAAAGCCCCATCGACTAAGGCTCTGTCCAACTTGTACCGAGTGCCTTCTTGTTCGAAAATATAATCAGTTAAATCCATTTAAAGTTGGTAGAACTTTTCGAAAACCTTGCTCGAAGAAATAGAGTAATGATGGATAAAGTATCCAGCCTTGTTACGGTTTTTTTGAACAAGTGCCGCTATGATGATAAGCCATGTTGTTTGTGAAGCTTTAGAACTTTAAATGTGATTCTTCGAAGTGTGATTTTAAACTTAGAGAAATGGATACCTTATGAAAAAAATAAGTCTGAGCATGTATAAATAGCAGCAAAAGGTGGCCCAAAGAAGCTAAAAGCCACAGTTCATTTATTGCACACCAAGATGATGATTTGGTGAAAAGTCACATTGGGAAGAGAGGTGCCGCGTTAGTTAATGCGACATGTGGACCCTTATTTCGAGTTGTGACAGACCAATCAAAAGCCAACATGCAGATTAATCGATTTGCTACCTAGCTTACAGAAAATAGGTCCATTTACAAGCGGCTATGGGTCAATAATGGAGATATGAATACAAACGTTCACACAACCAGAAAGGAAAATAAACATCAAATAAGGTATGATAAAAAAAAATAATGTTTTTCTTATTGATAGAAGAAATTACAATTTATTACATATTCGAAGGAAAAAATAGAGAATAAAGAACTTTTTCGAAGACCACTAAGGTG
This sequence comes from Lonicera japonica, assembly GCA_021464415.1. Lineage (NCBI taxonomy): Eukaryota > Viridiplantae > Streptophyta > Magnoliopsida > Dipsacales > Caprifoliaceae > Lonicera > Lonicera japonica. The sequence continues at coordinate 47,587,530 of CM038470.1, forward strand.
TTTTACCACTTCTCCTCAACTGGAGAAAATTTACGTGATAGATGGGCGGTGACAGTGATACTAAGGGCAACCTGTCACGCGCCCCAAAAACTCTTTAAGAACCCATGATTAACAAAAGGGAGTCAATCCAGGAAGAACTTAAAGAGAAGGAAAAAGAGATGGATGGGAGGTAAGAAAAGATGAAATAATTGAAGAGCAAAAGAGGGAAAATGAACCACCTATTTTTTGGGTGGCAAGTTCTTGATTCATGGAAATACATGTTTACCCATGAATCAAGATACGTATTCTCTTATCTTTCTCTTCCACTTCTATCATAACCTCTCACGCTGTTTGTCCTTTTTCTGCGGTCATAATGGCCAAATGTTCCCCTAGATTTTGGTTGGTTCTGATCATCTGAGGAATGTTTATCTCTAGTCTTCGAACATCCCTTTCAAGTCTCTCCACTCTCTGAGAGAGGGTCTCAGAGATACAGAGGGTCGTCGGAGGGCGATACGAACAGCTTGCCTCATCGGAACTATTATCCATGGCTATTATTTTCTTAAAAGAATAGTGATTTGAAGGATGGTATTTTGATAGGATGGAAAGGATTATTTATAATTGAAATCGACAATAATTTTTGAGGGAATTATTAATTTTGAAATGACGTGATGCTTCAAAAAGCGTTACCCGCCCTTCCCGCAACGCACTTGGCAATCCCCTTAACCACCTATCAATTAATATAATGCTTCATAAAAATAGGTACACACGTGCAAAACCAAGCACGACAAAGGATAATCATCAGACACAATCGTGCACAATTAAAGCAAAGCAGTTATTTTGGCAAAAGATGAATATTCTCCTGGCGACCCAGTTAACAGAGATATTATTTAAAAATAATTGGCTATTAAGCCACAAGTGTCATTTGCCATAGGCCAAGATGAACACTTGTGCCCTAGGGGCATTATTTAAAAACGTTTTTTGGCTGTTAAGCCACAAGTGTCATCTGCCATAGGCCGAGATGAACACTTGTGCTATAGGGGCATTATTTAAAAATAATTTTTGGCTGTTAAACCACAAGTGTAATATGCCATAACCGAGATGAACACTTGTGCCCTAGAGGCATTATTTTTAAAAAAAAATTGACTGCTAAGCCACAAGTGTCATCTGCCATAGGCTAAGATGACCACTTGTGTTCTAGTGGTATTATTTAAAAACCTTTTTTTGGCTGTTAAGTCACAAATGTCATCTGTCATAGGCTGAGATGAGCACTTGTGCCCTAAGAGCATTATTTTAAAAAAATGGTTGTTAAGCCACAAGTGTCATATGTCATAGGTCGAGATAACCATTTATGCCTTAGGGGCATTATTTAAGAACGTTTTTTGGCTAATAAGCCACAAGTGCCATCTGCCATAGGCCGAGATGAGCACTTGTGCCTTAGGGGCAATACCATACCAGCAACAGTTGAAATAAAAAGTTTCAAACATCATCAAGCAAATCTACATAATTTGTACACCACAAAGAATTAAGAATTGAGAGAAATTTTCCATTATGTCAGAGTAAGAGGTAAATTAGAGAGGCTTCAGGGCCCAACAAAATTACAAGGTTTTCCTAAAACAATGAACTCTAAGCCTTGGGCAGAAAAGAGCTAGGGCCCGCTTCGCCGTTTTCATCTTTATCTTATTCTTAAGAATTTGAGAAAACTTTGGCAATATAAAGATTAGGAGAACATAACGTAAGCCGACCAAACAATTCATGATCAAGTGAAATGCCAACACTGTCAAGCCCGAGCTTATACCGACCTTGGTAGATGATGTCCTTAAGCTTTGATACCCCATGCGCAGAGTCAGCCAAGGCTTCATTGTAGCCACCACTCCTCTCATCAATTAAAGCAGACTCATACTAAGAAGCCAACTGAGACTTTTCATAAGCATGTGCCTCATTTACCTGCGTGATGGCCAAGCTATGTTCTTCCCTGACTCTGTTCAACTCGGCAACAACACCTTTGGCCAACCGCTCAGAGCTCTCTTTGGCTTGCCTCTTAACTTCTAAGGCACTTAAGGCCTCTTTAAGGCCCGGAACTTATTCTTGTTGGGAAACCCTCAGATCGGCCAGCTCCTCATCCTTGGTGGCCCTGGCCTCCAACAAACTAGCCACTACGGTGTTTAGTATCCTTATTTAAGCCTTCATTTCCGTTTTAACGACTTTGACCCTCCTTGGCTCCTGCATGCGCTTTAACTCGAGCTTCGAAAGGCGCAAGCCGGCCTATAAGCATGACATTTTAAGAACACGTCATAATCAAAGTTAAGAAAATAACAAGAATATCAAGGGTGTTTTACCTTAGCTAGGCATCGAAAGGCCCCCATCCCTAAGTCGATCGAACCCTCATGCTGCAACAAATTGTGGTCCTTGAGAAGGGCCATGTACATGATCAGAGCATGAGTAACTTTCGGGTCATGAATAGCCAACTCCTCCACAGTTACTAGCCTATTAGGAAAGCATAGCCTGGGTTCCACCACAAAGACTTTTGCCTTACCCTTGTCTACCGAAGAGCCAGGGCCATATTCATCTTCTTCAACAAAGAAAGGGAATTGAGCCCATTCGTTAGTTACGGTCATGTCGGCAAGTGAGCCATGACCAATGGGGACGTCCATCACCTTGTCAACCCCTATTTCGACAGAAATTAGACTATCAGCGGTAGGGGAGATGATGGTACCATCGTTCGAAGCAACGTCCATTGAAAAACCCTCAAACTCTACTCGAGGGACCTTGGCTGAATCCTTCTCTTTCTCGCCATTAGAGGGCGCGCCCCTCTTCTTACTCTTCTTCGAGGGAGTGGCTAGTTTGGTAATCTCATATTCGCTCACCATTTTATTTTCTCTCATTATTCAGACTTACTGAAAGTTTAGACGTTTTATTCGTGAAGGAGCCGCAGCCTCCACAATTGGGGGAAGGACTGTAGGAGGCAGATCTTCTCTATTACTTGTTGTAGACAAATGAAGATTGGAAATACTACCAACAAGAATTAGATATTGCTTAATCAGATGCGTCATAATATTAGTAGGCCACAACAGAAAATCCTCAAAGAAAATAATGCTAGAGGAATAAGAGAAAATGGGAAATGCACATTCTTCCTCCACAACTATTTCAATTGGGTGAGGATTACTATGTTCTTTAGTGGCTGCCATAGGAGAAGAACTAACGGTTACGGTGATCACACTTACCTGTTCTTCAGCAATTGCGGTAGAGGAAAAATATCTCGACTCAATAATGTGCACTATGTGGGAGGGACCAACCTCCTTGGCCAGGTCGACAGTTTGACGGGTTTCATCGAAAACAATATCAATCTCAAGGTCCTCCCCATCTCTATAAACATTAGGATTATACGCACCTTTAACGGGAACTGCAACTCCTTGATTTGGCCTTGGAAAGGGAGTAACAGTCGAAACGCTCCCAGCTATGGTAACCTGGAGGGCGGCTGGGACAGTTGCTACTGATTCATTTGGAGCAAAGGAACCCTCTACTAAAGGATTTACTCTGGAAGACTTGTTGGCCTTACTCTTCTTCTGCCTCTTTGTTGGTGACCATGAGCAGTATCAGTCGACGCAGCCTCAGCCTGACACGCCCTTTTATTCCGCATCAAGCAGAACATCCCGATTGAGAATGTGATACTATCCAATTAATTGGTATCGGGCTAGCGGATCCAGGTCATCCCCTATCCAATCACCAGAAGAAGTCTTATCAGAAAAAGACTTACTCTCATAGCCCAAGAGATTACGGGCTACCCTTAGGTAATTCAATATAAAGTTGTCTCCATTACCGGTGTGGCGGGCGATGGCGTTCAATTGTTCAAAGTGGACAGTGCTCCACCCAAGCCTATTGAACAAACGTTCATTTGCAAAAATAAAAATAAAAAATGAAAGCAATGATTGAGAAGGGAAGAAAGCTGAAAACAGTTAATTAGTGTTATATTAGAATCGCCTATTACTCACCAGGGCAACCGCGTTGCTTTGGAATTGGGTAAACGGTTAGATTGGGCTCGACGTCTCCCTTCAAGAGCATCATATCACTGTACATATACTTGCACGAATCCCACAGGCCGAGAATCAAGGCTGGAGCCTTCAGTCTTCCCTTCAAGTTCTACCTACCCTCCAATTGGGAGAAACTCAAGGAGTCATACCAGGCGATATCCCAAAAATCAAGCTGCATGTTGAACCTTCGATTCACCTCGACTAGGCCCAAGAACTATTCTGATCGTGTTGGGGGCAACCTGGCTTAAATGGAGGTGCGTTGGTCGAAGAAAATCAACCAAAAGGGAGTCGAAAAGGACTCGCAGTCCAGCCTTCAAAAAATAGGAGGTGTATATGGCGTACATCCCATCATTGAAGACAAGCTTCTCCAAAATTATATCCCTATCTCCTTCAAGCTCCTTCCATTCGAATTGACTGGGAAAAAATTAATGTTGGAACTCCTTTTTCCTCTCTTCGATTGCTAGTTGATAGCAACCCATTAGAATCTTTAAGGTTTTTGGGAAAGGGAAAAGAATGAATGAATCGATGAAAGATATAATACAAGATAAGCAGAAGGAAGACTGAATCAATAAACCCTATAACGAAGAAAGAAATAATCTACGAAAACAAAATCCCCTCTTTTGCAAAATAGTAAAAGCAGAATGAATGTAATGGTTTGGTCTGATATTCAAAAGGAATTTATACTTTTAGGAAACATGCGATGAAAAAAAGGTAATCAAAAATTCAAAAGGGCAAATGGAGGTCCGGTCATAGAGTGATCTAGCCAATGACTAATGCGTGGAATTGGGTAGAAGTTTTACTAAAAGCTTCGAGTCAAAGATTGAATTCAAGCACGTGTTCCCTACCTTGTTTGGGAAGACCACGTGCTTGAAGGGCAATTGAGGGAGTATAAGGCAAGCTGGGCTGGCCCAACATGTTTAGAAGTCCATATGGCAAACCAAGCCTATAGGCCTAGCATGAACGAAGGAATGAGCAGAATGGCACGCTGAGTTACCAACATCTGAGGTTGCCGAGACAACCAAGCCGAGGTCAATTTTGATAAGGAATGGCACATTTGGCCTCACATGTGGAAAATGCGAGAGGAGAATCATACCGAATCGCAAGAACCTGTACAAAATAGTACTAACCTCCACTATGCCACTACAAACGTAGAGTTTCGGAAGTTAGTTGTCGATAAGGGAGAGAAATCTGGAGTGTTATCCAAATCTTACCTCTTTAGTCATTTTACTATAAACCTGAGCAAGTGTAACCCTGATTCTATATGTATAAATTTAAGATGGAGGGCTCAAAATAAGGGTTGGTTGTTGAAAACGTTGGCTGTTAGTAGATTTCTTGCTAGCTTTTTTTGTTTGAGAGAGATACAGAGCCTGTAATTTGTATATCCTTTATTGATAAACAACCTTGAGAGCTCAATATAACAATCACACACACGCAATCGGAGGACGTACTGCTAGATTAGCATAAGCGCTACCGGAGGAACCTACCGTACCTAAAAAATCCCCTGTCCAATCTCACATTCTCGCTACCATAACAAAACTCTCTTGCTTAAATCATTACCGTGGGTTGGGCCTAAATTTTGCACCACCTACAATTTTAATTGGCGATGAAAAGTTTTGTCACTAGAGGCCTTATATCTCATCATAAAAAGTTTAATAAACTCACCCCACTTAGGGGTGAGTTGAAAGTTTTTTATAAAAATTGGTGGGGCGAGAAACAAGTTTTTTCAAATAGGGGGATAAGCATAATTTAGTTGGTGCATTTAAAATCACCCTTTATTATAGTTGGTACATTCTACATTAAACTAAACTAAAATTACAAAGGTATGGCGTATGTGACAATCTGTGCTTCAAATGATGACCTGATTTTATACCTTAAGAGTTTGCGCTTTAAGTGGGCAAACCGTTTATGTGCCATAAGAATTCATGTAGCGTAAGAGTTCGATTTTTGCTAGAATATGCTAGAAATACTTGCCAAGAACTACCAATTTCCAGAATTATGATTACTATTATCTTTATACGAGTGTGCAAGTGATGACAAGGACAATAATAATAATAATAATAATAAGGGTTAATGATATAATAAACCCTAAAGTTTGGGTCAAATTCTATTTGTATACTTAAAGTTTCAAAAGTTGCAAGCGGAACCCTGAAGTACATTAAGTAACATGTTTTAAACCTTCCGCTTAACCCCGTTAGATTTTTTGGACGGAATGCTGAGTTGGCAAGACTAGTTGGCAAAAATCCAAAACTCTTTTGACCAAACATTAAAAAAAAAAAAAGCCCTAGACTTCCTCTTCTTCTTCAAGCCCCACTCACACCATTTTTCTTCAAGCAAGAAACAGGGGCAATCTTGCCCAATAACCGAGCTTGAGAACAATGGAGCTCACAACTCTATGTGACATTAAAGCTTACCTCGTCATCTTCAAGCTAGACAAAAATCAACGAATTGAAACTAAAACCTATCATCAACGGCTACATAGATTTCTCCAAGGAGTATAATAACATTTAATAAATAAGAAAAAATGAAGGGGGTTTAATAAGAATTGCAATGTTTTGTGCTGATAATGGTGACCGGAGAGGTGAGGGGGATTGATGGGGAGAAGGAGCATCAATGACAAAGAAAAGAGGGTTTTGAAGAATCTGCCATTGGAATTAATGGGTGGGGAAGAAGAAGGGGAAGGGAGATTTCTCTCTCTTATTATTATTATTTTTTTCTGTGTTATGTATTTTTAAATATTTTTTTGCCAAATATGATCCACAAATATTGCCAACTCAGCATTCCGTCGACAAAATCTAACGGGGTTAGGCGGAAGGTTTAAAATATGTCACTTAATGTACTTCAGGGTTCCGCTTGCAACTTTTGAAACATTAAGTATACGAATAGAATTTGACCCAAACTTTAGGGTTTATTGTATCATTAACCCTAATAATAATAATAATAAAACACAAAGAAGAAGAAAAACTAAAACAAATAACAATCGATAATATATTTAGCCACACGAACATAAATAAGTGGATTATATAACATTAATACAAATAAACATAAAATAAGAACTTTGCTAGCATGAAAGACAATGTAAGTTTTTAAACTTACCAACAATTTCTAACCACAAATCTGAGAAAGTTACCTATTCTTACTCAAACTCTGTATTTAATTTTGAAAAATAAAATCTACTATCATTAAATTCATAATAACAAAATTAAGGATATTTTTTTATTGTCTTTTACACAAATTCATCCATCTAATATTTGTATCATTGTTAAATTGAATTCTCCATTACCAATTAAAAATAGGATATGCTCAAGTATATAATATATATATTTTTAGATTTATAAAGAGACTTTAGAATTATTAAAGTATTAAAAGAGGTTAAGTGAATTTTATGCTAAAATTGAGATACTCAGTTTGAGACATCAAAAAAAATTGGACTTTAACACTCAACAATGTGACATTTGTATCAATGATAAATTAGATTTTTTCATTACCAATTAGAAACATGATATGCTCAAGTACATAATATATTTTTTATATTTATAAAAAAGGCTTTAATATTATTAAAACTATTGAAAGAGATTAATTGAATTGCTAAAACTATAACTTGTTTTCTTATAAAGTTTGGTGTAGTGATTATATACAAATAAAAATAAAATACTTACAATTTCAAACATTAAAAAAAAGTATTGCATTCTTAATTTAAAATATTTTTAAAAAATACTTGATCAGTATGTTAGATTTTTTTTTGTCAAAATTACTAATTTAATTGATTAATGAAAGAATAAGAAACAATTACTTAAAATATATGGAATTTACTATTTTGCATGGGTTAAAATATTATTAATGATAAAGATAGATTAAAATTTAGAAATATTTATCCTTAACTAAATATGTGGCTAATATTTGACTGTAAGTTTTAATAAAACTTACAATCTTTTAGATAATCATTTTCCATAAAATAATAAACTGTAGGAAAATGCTTTTTTAAAAGTATGTAAGTTTTATGAAACTTACGGTTGAATTACGACCACATATTTGGTCAAATACCTTGACTAGATAAGTTTTCAAGTTTTGAAATTACCGACTTTCATCGTATCTTTATATTATTAACATTTTAACTTGTAAAAATAGAAACATCACTTTAAACAATATTTTTATGACGCAACTTTCATCCTAACATGAACAATAAAAAGCAAAATATTTGATTTGTGTGAGGAGTATCATTAATTGTATGTCGGTGCAATCATAGAGAAATGAAACTAGAAAAATTATATAAAGTAGTAACATATTTTTTTTTCTTTAAAAACCTACATGATTTTAACATAAACACAAACTAATAAAATTAAATAACGCAATAGATTCCTGTATTTTTATTGTAATATTTCAAATTAATTTTTTTTATCTCAAATTAATAATCAAATATTTATATAATAGTACGTGTTCTAATTAAAGGTTTAGGTTTAAATAAATCAAATTCATCTTTTGTAGGAGAAATATTTGGTAAATAGGAAGAGTATGTAAAAGAAGAAAATACTAAATACAACGTTATTTTAAGTATGCGGGATTCTCAAAATCCCAACCTTTTTTGAGTAGGCGAGATCTTCAAAATGTTAAGTATGCGGGATTATCAAAATTCCAACATTTTTTGAGTAGGCGAGATATTCAAAATCCCAACCTTTTGAGTGGATTCTCAAATTCGCTAATGTACATGATTTTAAAATTTTACAGGATTTTAAAAGAATTATCTAAATAACATGATGTACCCTCAAAATCACGCCAAAAGAACATACCTTAACATCTTTTAATAGTTTAATAGCTTTAGTTTTAAAGCCTCTCTATAAATATAATATATATATATATATACTTGAGCATATCCTATTTTTAATTGGTAATGGAGAAATCTAATTTAACTTTAATACAAATATTAGAAGAGAGAATTTGAGTAAAAGACAAAATAGAGTCTTAATTTTGTAATTATGAATTTAATGATAGTAGATTTTTATTTCAAATCTAAATACAAAGTTTAAGTAAGAGTGGATATCTTTCTCAAATTTGTAGTTAAAAAATATCCGTAAGTTAAAAAAGTTACAACGTCTTTCACGCCAGCAAGATTATAAACTATAGGGTAAAAAACACTAAACCCCCTCAAACTATCACTTTTTTGCACGAAACCCTCCATCTTTTAAAAGTGACACTAAACTCCCCTAAACTATTAGATGTTATCACTTAACTCCCAAAATTACATAATTGCCCTTGTAAATAAATGCCATTTTCTAAATTAGGGGGTAAAGTGTCAAGTTGTGATAGTTTAGGGGGGTTTAGTGCCAAAAAGTGATAGTTTGAGGAGTTTAGTGTTTTCTACCCAACTTTGTTCAAGGGCATTTATGTAATTTTGGGGTCAAGTCATAACATCTAATAGTTTAGGGGGGTTTAGTGTCACTTTTAGAAGAAGGGGGGGAGGGGGGTTAGTGTAAAAAAATGATAGTTTGAGGGGGTTTAGTGTTTTTTACCCTAAACTATAAGAGAAGTGCATGAATGGAAAAACTATTACATAGAGATGTCAACACCATATTTTTAATTCTCAAACATAATTAATATTCGCAACCGTTTAGGCCTTTCTTTGATCCATCCCTTCCAGCTCCCAAAAGGAAAAAAAAATATGTCGACATTTCTTGTTGAAAATAGTATATATATGATGCAAATAAATTGTGAAATTATTGCGGATTGAGACGTGAAAATTATTTTCTTTATAGTGATATTTGTCCCTTATTTTTTATATAATTTTTGAAACAAATTAACTCTAAGATACAACAATTCAGGAATTCAACAGTAAATAATTATTGAAGAATTTTAAGATTAAGGAACATATTTTTTTATATATGAACAAGAAAGCAGAACCCTGTTGACAAAAGATTTAGAATGAGAAGATGTGAAGGAAAGTATATGACTTTTCACATGAAGCCGCATATTTATACAATTTGAAATGTCAGTTATTTAACTGCTATCTCAATGGTCATATTTGGCTGTTTTTTTTTTCTAGCCATTTGACTTTATGGGATTAAAATCTAAGGCTCTAATTTGCTCTTTGCGAGAAGCTGCACTTATCATTTTCAACCATTTAAAGGCTCTGACTTGCTCCTTGCGACAAGCGTGCAAAGTGTGCCTAAAAATGCCCTTAAATGCCCAATTGCACGTGCACGCACCTATATATGAGCTGCATCATTGTGGCAGACACATTTTAACACAATATTCTCTCTCTCCATTTAATGCTATTTAATGTTATTAAACTTCCTTTCATTTTTCAACGTGAGATTTGGTCTTTGGTATCCCAAACTAGCTAGTTACCTTCTTTGAAATATTTTATAATCTTCCAACATTTCTCTTTCTTTTTCCTTCTCTCTCTTCAAGAGTGGGGAAGAAGGGAAGCGAAATGTCCGACACTCTCAGCGCTCAAAACTGAATAGCTAGATAGTGAGATAAACTATACAATTTATATATATATAAATATATATCTAGTTAGTGAAAAAAATAAAAAAATACCCTGGATTAGTTTCCTCCTAGCCGGGGGGCGGATTAGGATCCGCCCCATGTCCACTGGTTAGTTTAAAAGGTAAGTTTACTTCCGGTTGAACTACAAGGCTAAAAAGGTAGTTAAAAAGCAAAACTAAAACTAAATTTAGCTTCCTATAAATAATTTGGTGAGACGATATATAATATATTATCCATCTCAGACAACCTTTGGGACAGTGTACTATAATCAATTGAGGTGTTTTTGTTTTTGTTTTTAAATCATTGGAATGACACTTTTAACATCTTATAAAAAATATCACTTGAAAAATGAACCAATCAAAACCAAAAAAAATTGCCATGGGACAACGTAACAAATATCTTCAAAAAAAAATATGGTTTCTCTTTTAAAAAAAAAATAAGAATCATTGGGACGATATACTAATATCATTTCATTTGGAATGATATTAAGACCTTATTAGCTTTTAACCGAAGTAAATTTTCCAACATTGATATTATAAATTTGTCCTATTAATTAGAATACCTTTTTAGCATTACCAGTAGAGATGGCCTTACCTAATTAACAAATAAGCCCCTAAGCAAGATCGAGTCGATTTATAACTTTGATACATAAGTACTATTAGCAACACTTTAATACAAATTATCAACTATAATAAAAATTGGGTGTTATTAATTTTAAAGTAATTATTTTTATTGATGATAGTTAAACGCACAACTTTAAAAATATATAATATTACGTCTTAAAATAATATTATACTTTAATAAAAGATTATTAATTTTGACATATGAATAGCTAAAAATTAGCCATTCATTATCACTCATCTCAACACTTCATTATCAAGTGGATATATATCAACCACTTGTCCACTTGAAGCTCTACTATTCTCTTGTCAAAAAGAAGAAAAAAAACTCTACTATTCAACTATTCGACATTCATATCAAGTTTCTCAAAAATAAAATAATGATAATCAAATTTCTACTTACAATAAAAAAAATACTATTCAAACATTCGACATTCATATCAAATTTCTACTCTACTTATAAAAATAAAATATTTCTCGTTTATTAGATTGTGTTTACGACGTGTTAGAAACCATCTTTCCCAAAAGCTTAAGCTGTTAGGAGAAGGAACCGAGAGAACCAAGCTCTGATACCATGTTAGGAACCATCTCTCTCAAAAGCTTAAGCTGTTAGGAGAAGGAACCGCAATGAATATCATACTTAACACGATGAAATTAAGAGAATGAGAGGGCATTACTTTACCATTTTTTTCAGAATTAAATCACCCTTATATATTAATGTGGATAAAGTAATTAGTTTTGCTGGATATTATTTCTAATATTAAATTATTAAATAGGATAAATAATTAAATGAGTAACATATATTAACTTAACAAACTCCAAAAACTAAAATAAAATGAAAGTTGTGGATAGAAACAAAATTATTCTTTTTTTTTTTGTAAATATATTTTTTACTAATTTTTTTTTCACACGCAATACTTTCGTTTTATATATACAAATTAAAGATAAATGTTACAAAAGATAGTAGAGAAAATGTGGTGTTAGTTCATCTACACAAACATTTTCAAGCCCAGGACACCTAAAACTTTCATACTACGTGGGGTACTTTCTCCATAATTTGTGTCAGCCATGAGCTCATAAGGATATTTTTATAATCTTTATTCACTAAAAAGGACACATCCTCTTTTTTTTTTGTGTCAATTATAGCATTATCATAATCCTTTTATAGCAAATTAGTATTTAACCCAATATTCTAAATATATCTTTACTTAAACCCACCACATTTGCCAAATTAGTAAATAACCCAAAATTTTGTTTTCAACCATTTATTTTGCTTTTAGGTCAGGGGTAAAGAATACATTTGTTCTAATTTATTACATTATTTATATAGCTAAATGACCTAATTACCTTTGGTAATTGATTGGATTTATTCATGTTTACTTATAGATATTTATCAACTAAAAAAATTAAAAAGATAGAACAAGGAATCATTCCTAAATTAGTAAATATATTCAAAACATGATAAACACAATAGTGGATGGCCATGAAATAGTTGGGTTGACACACATAGATGAGATGAAAAAGTTGGATTGATACACAGAGATTGGATTGATTATGGTTGAATCGGGATAATGTGATAAAGCCATTGCAACTAAGGAGTTTAGTAGATCTTACTTCAAACAAAGAAGAGACTCCATTATGAAAAGAAACATAACAAGAAAAAAAATACATATTTACTGTATTAATCAACAATTTCATAGTCTAGTGAAGAAACATATGATTCCAAATTCCAAACTAATATACGTTATATTTTTGTCCATAGCGTAATATGTGATCTACAGAAATTCCATTATGGATTTATGTGTTGTTGCGATCATCCAATATATAATCCAAGTGACCTCCAATAATATTTTATTTGGTACACGAATAATGATTGTTAGAATGTCCATTCTAAAGTTGATAAATCATTTCTTCCCATTCTTTTGAACCCCTCTCTCTATGTTTCTTTATAAATAACATTCTTGGTCTTGATTCTTTTAATATGACCGTGCTTTTAGTTTTACTTTTGTAATGGCTTTTTTAATATAACTATATCTTTACTTTTATTTGTGTAATGTTTTCTTTTAATATAACTATATCTTTAGTTTGGCTTGTGCAATGTCTTTTTTTTTCAATTCAATTGTGTTTATAATTTTACTTGTATAATATTTTTTTAATCTAACTGTGTTTTTAGTTTTATTTATATGTAGTATTTACTACTAATATGACTTCTAAATGCCTTGAGTTTTGATGTTTGATATTTTTAATATGATTGTATTTTAGCTTTACTTATGTAATACATATTTTAATAGGATTGTATTTTTAGTTTTACTTATGTATAATATTTGCATCTAATATGTATTATGAGATACCCCAAGTTTAATGTTTGACATTTTATATTTATTGGAAGTTAACTTCTTAACTCTTTTAATTAGTATATCTTAATCCTAAAGTAATTAATTACCTGCAAATTTAGTACAAAAATATATCTACTAAAACTAATGAAAATGGAGCCCCATCTTACCAAGTAAATGCCAAGTGTCAGATTTTTAACAATAGAGCATTTATATCCCATTTATATTTCATATTCTATAGAGTAGCAAAACTCAAACGGATAGAACAGATGGTCCAACATCGCTTCCTTGGCCCTTTGCATCTTCCTCCATCTCCTTTTCTCCATTATTTTTATTTCTCCAAATTCATTGTACGCAACTCTTTGAATTCCAACTGTTCCAACACTTTAGGATTCTTCCTCTCCCATTTAGTATTACAGAGGAAGTAATATCATTTCTCTTATTAATTGTTATAATAATTACCGTAATAATAACATACTTAATACTCTCTTATTAATTATTTTAATAATTTATATTATTTATTATAATAATTATTAGTATATTAAAATCAAGAAAGTGTAATAATTATAATAATAAATCATTTTTATTATGAAACCTTTATTTACTTATTTTTTAAACTCTTTCATTTTTCATATTTTTATCCATACTTAATATATAATACATCTAATCCAATATAATAGTATATATATATAAAATGAGAGGAGTGAGAAGAATTTATTGCATTAAATATTAACAAGGCTGTTTAGCTGTGACATGTAATTATATTTATTGCATCATATTTATATATACTATTAGATTTTATATATATACTATTTATATCCACCTATATTTATATTTATTTCATTATATTTTTATTTATATACTATTAAATTTTATAAATTTTTTAATATTTTGTTTCTTTAAGACGAGTCTTGCATTAAATTTTTAATATTATTGTTTAGTAACAGTCCTTCAATCACCTTTCGTTATTTTTATGAAACTCCTATAATTGAAAAGAATAGTTATATATCTTTAAATTAGAATCCATTTAATAAAAAAGGTAATTAAAAAGTAAAAATATATATATAAATTTATAAATGCTCCCATACATCGCACGGGTTAAAAAACTAGTTTAGACAATCGATAATTTATAGCCACCAGTACATTAATAAGTGGATTCTATAACATCATTAATACAAATAGACATAAAATAATAAACTATAAGAGAAATACATGTATAGAGAAACTATTACATAGAGATGTCAACACAATATTTTTAATTCTCAAACATAATATATGCAACGGTTTAGGCCTCTCATTAATCCACCCCTTCCACCTCCAAAAACCAAAAATAAAATAAAATGTCGACATTTCTTTTTTCTTCGCATGTACCCTTTTTATGAAACTCCTATAATTGAAAAGAATAGTTATAAATCTTTAATTTAGAATCCATTTAATTAAAAAAAGTAATTAAAAAGTAAAAATATATATATAAATTTATAAATGCTCCCATACATCGCACGGGTTAAAAAATAGTTTAGACAATCGATAATTATAGCCACCAGTCATTAATAAGTGGATTCATAACATATAATACAAATAGCAAAAATAATAAACTATAAGGAAGTACATTATAGAGAAACTATTACGTAGAGATGTCAACACAATATTTTTAATTCTCAAACATAATATACGCAACGGTTTAGGCCTCTCATTAATATATCCACCCCTTCCACCTCCAAAAACCAAAAAAAATAAAAAATGTCGACATTTCTTTTTTCTTCGCCTGTACTCTTTTTATGAAACTCCTATAATTGAAAAGAATAGTTATATATCTTTAATTTAGAATCCATTTAATAAAAAAATGTAATTAAAAAGTAAAAATATATATATAAATTTATAAATGCTCCCATACATCGCACAGGTTAAAAAACTAATTTAGACAATCGATAATATATAGCCACCAATACATTAATAAGTGGATTCTATAACATCATTAATACAAATAGACATAAAATAATAAACTATAAGAGAAGTACATGTATAGAGAAACTATTACGTAGAGATGTCAACACAATATTTTTAATTCTCAAACATAATATACGCAACGGTTTAGGCCTCTCATTGATCCACCCCTTCCACCTCCAAAAACCAAAAAAAAAATTAAAAAAATCCTATAATTGTCTTTAATTTAGACATTTCTTCTTTTTTTGCCTGTACTATAACTTTTTAGACATAATAAACTATAAGAAACTGTATAGAGAAACCTAGAGATGTCAACACAATTTTTAATTCTCAAACATAATATACGAAAGGCCTCTCAGAATAAATATATATCTTTAATTTAGAATCAATTTAATAAAAAATGTAATTAAAAAGTAAAAATATTTATATATATATTTACAAATGCTCCCATACATCGCACGGGTTAAAAAAACTAGTTTAGAAAATCGATAATATATAGCCACCAATACATTAATAAGTGGATTCTATAACATCATTAATACAAATAGACATAAAAATAATAAACTATAAGAGAAGTACATGTATAGAGAAACTATTACGCAGAGATGTCAACACAATATTTTTAATTCTCAAACATAATATACGCAACAGTTTAGGCTTCTCATTGATCCACCCCTTCCACCTCCAAAAAACAAAAACAAAATTAAAAAAATGTCGACACTTCTTTTTTCTTCTCCTGTACTCTTTTTTGCTATCTTCCCCCTTTCTCCGTCTTCAACAGCATCTGAGTGGTGATATCTTTGAAAAGATAGAAAAGGAAAGAGAGAAAAAAAGTGTGTAAGAAGGAGATGAATGTCGACATTCTCGTTGGTTAAAACTCAAAACCGCTAAAGCCACCTTTTTTTTTCTTGTACTTTCGTAAGATCGTTTTCAATGGTGGGGTGGACTTAGGATTTCTCGGACATGAAAAGTAAGAGCATCTTTAACCATTGTATATTATTGCGTCGTAAAATAATATAACAAAAATATGATTATTCTAACAATATGAATATTCTAAAATTTTCAACACTTCATTATCAAGTGGATATCAACCACTTGTCCACTTGAAGCTCTACTATTCTCTTGTCAAAATTAAAAGAAGAAAAAACACTTCTATTCAACTATTCGATATTGTATCAAGTTTCTGAAAAATAAAATAATGATAATCAAATTTCTACTTCCAATAGTGTTTACGATGAAACAATGATTTAAAAAAATAAAATAAAATTTCTACTATTCAAATATTCGGCATTCATATCAACTCCAAAAAATATATATTAACTTAATTAACAAAGTCTAAAAAATAAAATAAAATAAAAAAGTTGAGGATAAAAACAAAATTATCCTCTCTTTTTCTGTAAATATATTTTTTATTAGATTTTTTTTTCACACGCAGTACTTCAGTTTTATATATACAAATTAAAGTGAAATGTTACAAAAGAAAGCGGAGAAAATGGGTTGTTAGTCCCTCTCCACAAATATTTTAAAGTCCAGGACACCTAAAACTTTCATACTATATATGGCACTTTTTCCATAATTTAGGTTAGCCATAAGCACATACGAATATTTCTCAATCTTTATTCAGTAAATGAACATACCGCTTTTTTTTTGTGTCAATTATATCCTTATCATAATCCTTTTATAACAAATTAGTATTTAACCCAATATTCTAAAGGTCTCTTTACTTCAACCCGCCACATTTGTCAAATCAGTAAACAACCCAAAATTTTGTTTGGGAAAAAACAAAAAAGCCCTTTTGTTTTTTATTTTTTTTTATTTTTTTTTGTTTTTTTTTTCTCTTGACCCCGAAATTTGAAACTTTGCAATCGTGCCTCCAAAGTAATTTTTCACTGCAATTTGGACCCTCCGTCCAACTTCTCTGTTAAAGTTAACGTTTTGCTGACAGGGCAACCAATTTTTATTTTTTTTTATTTTTTTTTTGTTTTTTTTTTCTGAAACTTCTCATTTTCTATTAAAATGTTCTATTAAAATGAGAAAATATGTAGGCAATGAAAACACATCCAAAAAGCCAAAAAAAATTAAAAAGTACCTAAAATTTCTTTTGCTTCACAAAAATGTCGTAAAAAAAATACTACTAATTTTCTAACTAAAAAGGCAAAATAATTTGTTTTTTTACTAAATCTACATGCTTCTAACTAACACAATCACTTTAAAAAAATGAAGTGTTATTTAAAGAAGGTTCAAATTCGTGGCTTCCTTGCATGTGTTTATTTATTGTGTTATTTAAGAATTGTTTTATTAGGTTTTGAAATTCAAATTGCAAAAAATATCTATATTACTTATATTACATATAAAAAGATTAGATTTTTGTGGTGTGCTTATAATCGATTTTGTCGCAGTTTTTTTTTTCCGCTCCCACGTCGACATTAAGAGTTATTTTTTTAAAACAAATTTAAAATAAACATAATAATACATTTAATGGTGAGAACATTCATTTCTACAATAATTGCATTCATTTTTAAATTATTTTTTTAAAAAAATAACTCTTAATATTGACGTGGGAGCGAAAAAATCGATTATAAGCACACCACAAAAATCGAATATTTTTATATGTAATATGAGTAATATAGATATTTTTTGCAATTTGAATTTCAAAACCTAACAAAACAATTCTTAAATAACACAATAAATAAACACATGCAAGGAAGCCACGAATTTGAACCCTCTTTATATAACACTTAATTTTTTTAAAGTGATTGTTAGTTAGAAGCATGTAGATTTAGTAAAAAAACAAATTATTTTGACTTTTTAGTTAGAAAATTAGTAGTATTTGTTTTACGTCATTTTTGTGAAGCAAAAGAAATTTTAGGTACTTTTTTTTTTTGGCTTTTTGATGTGTTTTCATTGCCTACATATTTTCTCATTTTAATAGAAAATCAGAAGTTTCAGAAAAAAAAATTAAAATTGCTTGCCACGTTAGCAAAACATTAACTTTAACAGAGGAGTTGAGCGGAGGGTCCAAATTGCAGTGAAAAATTACTTTGGAGGCACGATTGCAAAGTTTCAAATTTCAGGGTCAAGATTGCAAATACCCCCAAACTTCAGGGTTTTTTTTGTTTTTTTCCCATTTTGTTTTGAGCCTTTTATTTTGCTTTGGGTAAAAACCAAAATGTACAATGAATTTTACACTTTTTTATAAAATGGGTAAAATACTTTTTTCTAACAATTTTGACAACAAACTATTAATTTGTTTACATTTTGGGTGATATGTAATGATATGCAATACTATCATTTTTACCTATTTTGTAAAGAAATTAAAAGTTCGTTGTCAAAATTTTCTAAAAAAAGTGATGGAATTGTTTTTTCTTGTAATATAGGGTGCTATCATTTTGGTACTAGGGGTATAATGTTGGTACTATTTTTTTTAGTGTTGCATGTATGCAACTATTAAGATGGTTTTATTAGTTGCTACATGCATCTCTAAGCTAGTTATTTACAAATGTAAGTAATAGGGGTGGCAAAAAAAAACCAACCCGCCAGATTATCGAATCGATCCGATCTGTTTGGAGTGATTTCGAGATAGTTTTTTTTTAAGCTGGTTTGGCTTTGGGTTTTAAAAAAAAGTCGCAGGTTCATTTACGGTTTTTCTCTTCTTAAAACTGCCTCGAACCGCCTTGAATATATATATAATATAAAAATAATTTAGGTACGTGGAATTGGAAATAAGCTTCCAAATGTGAAATTATTGAATACTTTAGGTCTGTGGGTGTGAGTATGGTCGAGGGAAGATGGAATGAACTGAAACGAAATCCTGGGTGAAACTCTTAAGTCTCAACAACATCACAGTCTCCATTTTCTTCAAAAGTGGAGCCCAATTGAAATACATAGGATTCCATTTTCTTCAAAAGTGGAATCAAATTGAAATATTATGTAAATATAGCTCTTTTATCTATGGTTATTCAGGGCGGGGCGACCCAACTTACCTGACCCGTAATCCGTATATTTGGGCAAGGAGGTTCGGATTCGGTTAACTATAAATTAACTTGGGGCGATTTTGGTTTAAAAAAAAAGTGGCGATTTCGGTGCAGTTTTGATTCGGGACAAAAAAATGCGATTCGATTTCGGATTTAAGCAAAATTGCCCCGTAGCCATTCTTAGTAAGTAACTAGTTACTATAAGGATGAAGTTGGACATACTTTAATTCGGGTATTAAAAAGTGGGATGGGATTATTAATACCACTTTTTTTATAATACCTTGTTTGGTTCGCACAAATGTGCTGGGATTACTAATACCGGGACTAACTTAATACCACTCTTTGTGGTATAAATTAATACCAGGGGGATGTGGTATTGTTTATCCAAGATTAAGAAAAATGAACCATATATTTTCAAAAATGCCATTACTACTATAATATTTTAAAAAATGCCACTACCCCCACCCCACCCCACCCCCACTATTATTATTATTATTATTATTATTATTATTATTATTATTATTATTATTATTATTATTATTATCATAATAATAATTATTATTATTGTTGGTGCTTACAACTGGAAAAGGGTATTTCAGATCTTACAGTCAAAACGGTTATGACAAATGATTGGAACAGTAAAGGTAAATGTGTTGAATTCGAGAAAGTCAAAAATTTATAGAGGAGGTTGGCCTCGTATGGAGATACGGGTAAATCATCTCCTGTGGAATGGAACTAGTAGCTCGGTTTGCCTTGTATTAATGGAAATTAACAAATGTTACAAACTCGCAAAGGTCTCTCAAACTATGCTAGTTTCTCAATATTACAATAAGGGGAGAGCTGAGCTAACAACAATTTAGTCTCTCTTAACTAAGGAGATTTAAAATCAGTTACCGATCTCTACGTCTGTCTTTTTGTGTTTGTTGATGGTGTACTTCTTTTTAGCTCTCTAATTCTTTCAATTGAAATTCTTCTGACTGCTTGGTTGGTGGGAGAAGAAAATGCCTCTGGTATATATATAACTAGAGGAGACGTGTGGCCAGAGCTCTCAAAGTAGGTCTGGAGCTATGCTTCTATCAGTACCAACTCTGACCTTACTTCTCCATGAATTTCGGTGCATTAAATGTTGTTAGTGTGCATTTAATGAAGGTGATGGGAGTTCTGCGTGCCCTGCAGAGTAGGTGACAGTCGTCCATGCTTTTGCTAACCACTCTGGTAGAGTGCTTGGGCAGGAGGAGAAAGAGAGAGAGTTTCGGAGCTCGAGCCTCACAATTTGCCGCACGTAATTGACCCTTGAGCGGGTACCTAGCCTTCGAGGAGCTCCATTCTTCTTACAAAGTCATAATAGGGCACCTCCGAGCTCCTTGTACAGAAACAGGCACGGTAGCTGGCATGGACGGCCACATGTCAGCTCGAGGTTGACAGGGTAAATTGAATTAATAATTTGCACCATCAATTGACCCCTATCCTTATCATTCAGCTTAGAAGAGCTTACTGAGGAGGATAAGAACCCATGCTCAGTTTGTTTGGGAGAACTTTCAAGCTCTTTTTGGTGAGCGGCGTGCACGGGGGCTCCTAAGGGAGGTTGGAGTCGGTTTTCGCCTCAAATATGGTGGATATCCCAAATATAGGAGTCTCCGACCTGGCTTGAGCTCTTTGACGCGACCATTTTGCTTAATGAGTTCATGTACGGTCGTTCTGTATTCTTTGGAGATCGTGCAGGCGCGTGGCAGTGGGTCTTCGAGTGGACAATTAAGGCTTTTGAAAATACACTTAGCTTCTCTTGTACACTTTATAAAATCCTCCTGCCTTAGAGAAAATCTCTTACTTTCCACTTCCTTTTCTCTTAAACCTTAGGCACTTTAGAGCTTTTAAAACCTTCACTCAGCACATCCTCTCTTATCCCTGGCTAGCAAACCTTTATCGAATCATAGCTTTAGGAGATTCTCGAGTGTGGCCTTGGTAGATTTCATCGACCGTGTTCCATACTTTTCTCCTAGCACCTCCTTACATACCTTAGCCCTTCTCATGGATCATTTTACACACCAAGGCCATAATTTGGACATTCCTACCGGTGCAGAGCAAGGCTCTTCTGTAAGGAACCAGGGCTCTTTAGTAGGAACTGTGCCCACTCTCCCCGAAGTTAGGTCCATTGAAATCGTGGACAGCGAGGAAGAAGTAGTTCGTATTTATCTCCCTCCCCCTATATCGAATAATACCAAGGATATTCAAAAGTATACGGAGTATCTGATGTGATCCAGGCTACCACAAGCACAGGACTTGATTAAAGCATTGATTGGTAGGGTCCGTACTGGTATTGGATGACCTTGGAGCATAATAGTACGCGCGTAGTTAGAGGATTTACGCATAGTCAAACACGGAAGTCATGGAGCACGCGAAGTCAATTAAGTATTTTTAATTATTATAATTATTATTATTATTTCATTATTCAATTAGGAGTTAGAGTAGTGGTTTCCTTTTTGAATAAGTTTCCTTATTATTAATTTCCTTATTGTATTAGGAATATTCTAAGAGTTATTATTTTCCTTTTCTAAGTAAGAATTAGTTTCCTTTTTTAATTAGGATTCTAGCTGTGTTTCTCCTATTTAAAGGAGTTCTTTTCATTGTATTAGAATAAGAGTTTTGATGATTAATTAAATTGAGAGTTTTCTCTTTGTGTTCTCTAAGAACATGTTGAACATGTTGAATTGAATTAATTCAATTGTTCTTGACTTATCAATCTAGCAACCACACTAGATTGTGGCATCATTCAATTATACCGAGGTTCACGCTTCTTTAAGCGTTGGGTTGAGGTTTCCACCTTCCATCAACTTCGCGTGATTCCAAGGTTCTTGCGTCTTCGACGTTAAGGGTTGCAGATCCATTAGCCTGGCTAGGATTCTCGAGAGGAGGGGAATGATGCGGACAAGGCTAGCACATAATCAAGCACGTGGATTGAAGCATACGTAGGCCCAAATCAAGTTTTCATGGGTCCGATTACAAGAGCTCGTGCAAGAAAATTCAAAGAATATCGTATTTTAATTATTTTTAAATTATAGGACTTGTTTATTATTTTATTATTCAATTAGGATTAGGAATGTTTTCCTTATTCAATTAGAATTGTTTTAGGAATATTTTCTAAGTCAAATAGGATATTCAATGAGGAATATTTAGTCAATTTGGATTGTTTTACTTTCCTTATTGTATTAGGATTAATAATTATTTTCGACACCCTATTTAAAGGGAGTGATTGTATTATTTTATTAGAGAGAGGGGTGGATTAATAAAATTGTGAGAGTTTTTCTCCTTTGTTCTTTTAGAACATGTTGAATAAATTCGATATTGTCCGTAATGTTCATTCGACTTATCAATTGATTCACCATCATCAATTGTGGAGTCATTCGCGTATACCAAGGTTCGCATCTTTCTATAGGTGTTGGGTCGCGGTATCCATCAATCCATTTATCCTTATATACCAAGGTTCTTGCTTCTTTATAAGCAATGGATCCCGGTGCCATTCAAATCTAATTATAGAAACGGTCCAAGTTTATTAATTTGCTACGGTTATTGTGTGTATCTGTGTCGGGGTTTGCACAATCAATTTGTTGTGTTTGCAAGGGTTTCGTGCAATATCACCGTGGGTCGTATCAGTATCTCAATGCCTTGGCCGCTTTTCGTATTCCATCGACCTTTTTCGCGCCTGATATCCCCAAACTCAAGGAGAAATACCTAATCCCTTTATTCGGATTAGGATTAGGGTGCCAGGCCCAGAGGAGAGAGCCTACTACTATAGACTTTGAAAGGTCTGCTTCAACGAGGCCGCTTTTGAACATGGGCTGAGGTCCCCAATCGATGAACTATGTGAGAGAGTTGTTGGTGACTATGGACCTTACTCTCAGCCCAAGTTAGCTCGAACATGTGGTCTTTTTTGATAGGGTCAGTACTAATTTTTAGGGCCATTTCTGCTGGGAGCCACAATATGTCCGTAGAGGAGTTCATCTCCTTTTTTCAGCCCAAGGATAGCGGATGGAAGAATAAGGGTGTCTTCAATTGCCCCACAAGGCCAGGGGCTTCAAAGATCATATACGGCCTTCCTGACAGCATCCCTAACTGGAAGAAACGATTTTTCTTCGTCTTAGGGGAGGACTGGGAGCACAACTCGAGGTATCCCAGTATACACAATCTCAAACGTTGGCTCTCAGAGCCAGATTCTGTTAGTAAGTTTCTTCTTCAGTGTTTAATGAGCTTGCTTATGCACTTAACGCTAGAGTTTCTGACCTCCCTTCTTTGTTTCATACTTTGCAGTTAAAGAGAAGAAGTCTCATTTTGGTGAAGACATCCTAGATGGTAGACGCCAATGACTTCTTCCTCAAGCATTACGCCGATATTGTAGCTCCTAGAATACTGTGGAAGTATGGCCTAGGCCCCAGGCCTACCATTACGGAGCCCAACATCTTTGTTGTGGAGGACCTTCCTCCTCTAGACGTGCTCTTTCCCTCCGAGCGAAATGACCCAGGGCTCCACGCCTCCAAGACCACTCAAAAAGGGGGTAGCGACTGGGTTCCTGAAGCTGGAGCTCACAAGAAGGCAATATAAGGGAAATCCAGCATGTCTCTCCTTGAGACAGAGTGGTGACTGTAGCCCCTCTTCAACAGGTGCCTGTAGTGCCTAAGAGAAGTAAGTCCTCATTCTGCTATCTTTTTCTTCCTTTCTGAACCTTAATCATAGCCCTGCCTCTTGCTTACTTTGACCTTCTTGCTTTCTTTTTTAGCCTTGGTCTTCAAGGTGAATACCAAGAAGACAACCAAAAGGAGGACCGCACTAACCAGGGACTTGCCTCCGTCGAAGAAGTTTAAGGGCCCCAATAGAATTGAGGAGGCCACCTCGAAGCAGCCTCAGGTCTTCAAAACAACCCCAACGGTTACTGCCAGGCCTGCCAGCCCTCCACCAGAGATTGTATAGAGTTAGGTAGGAGCTTATGAACGCCCCTCTGGAAGACCTCCATCCTCTCAGTCCTGAGAAGACAAACCTAGAAAGAAGAGGGGCTTTAGAGGGTAGAGCCCCCAGTCCTGCTGATAAGAGCTTCGCGGGTGTTGAAGAGCTCGGGATATGGGAAGAGGAGGTAGTGATCACTGGGGTTAAGGAGGGCCCTAAGCAGGCTTTCAGATCCGGGGAAACTGAGGAGGGCATGCCCGAGACCAGCGCCCAGGGTGGCTCCACCTTCTTCGTACAAGGCTACTCTCTCCTCTCCTGTCACTGAAGGTCCTGGAGTAAGCAAAGGAGAGTGGGACGAGCTCGTTGGCCAACTTCTTCCGTCTCCATAGGAGTTAGGTAAGTGTTCTCTTTATTCTGAGTTTATTTCTTCAAGTTCTTCGAATATAATTTTTCTTTTTCATCTTTTTGTAGGCCATGAATCAATTTTTCTCAACCCTCCACTTGGCTGAGGAAGGTTCCAGCACAGTGGCTAATTCAACCCTTCAGGAGGAGCTTACTAAAATGCAAAACGAGCTCTACATTGCCAAGACTGACTTGGAGAGGGCTGAAAATGACAAGAGGGTCATGCTGGACCAGCTAAACAATGTCTTGTCAGAGACAGAAGGTTTAAAAAGAGCAAAGTGGATGGCTTCAATGATATGTTCAGCTGGTTGGAGTGTGAATACAACAATCTGTCCCAGGAGCACGAGCTCAAAAAACAAGAGGCCTTCAGCTTCAAGTCCGAGCTGACCTAAGCCAGGAAGGAGCTATATAATGCTGGGCTCATGTTGGAGAAGAGCCAAAAGACGGCTGACTTGGACCGCAGGGGCAGAGAGGGTGCTGAGAAGGCACTGAAAGACGCCCAGGCTCAATTGATGGCTAAGGAGCTCAAGTTAAGAGGGTTGAAAGAGTTCATCCCAGCGATGAAGTCCCAAGCCATCGAGGAGTTCTTGCGCCATGGAGGGTCCCTTGTTAAGGATCTCGGATTCCTTCGTCACCGGCTCCTACAAGTGCAAAGAGCTGGCTTTACAGAGGCCTGAGGAGCTCGACGGTCTGGAGGTGCCCTCTGAGATCAAAGTAACTCCCGAGCTTGAGGCCAAAATAGCCAAGAAGAGAGGCGACACTTTGGCCATCCTGTAACTGAATCAGGGCTGAAGAACCTGACGTGCTGACTAAGTGGGAGACTGGCGAACCCCCCCTTCGATGTTCGGAGCAGGAGCTGGCGATGGCGATGAAGAATAGTTTTGATAGGTTCTCCCTTTTGTATAGAAATCTAGGACCATGTAACTATCTTCTATAACTGAAATGAATAATTTTTTCCAGTTTTGCTTTTGTCTTGCTTTAATTCTTGCTTTTGCTTTTGTCTAAGTTGTTTGTGTGAGATGTAGCAGATATAGCAATGAGCCCTATAGGTACTCTAATGCTCCCATAACATAGACGAAATCAAATAGAATTCATGCTCTCGTCTGACTTAGGCAAATTTTGACAAACTTTCTCGTTTGCGACGAGGTATCTGTAGTTTGGACAACTAACCTCTTTGTAATAGGGTTATTTTTTTTTTAAAAAAAGAACATAGTGCAAGTGTGTTTCTGGTGAGCTGAACACTTACTAAACTTGACCTCTTTGTGAGATAGTTTTTGAAAACAGAGTGCAAGTGTGCTTCTAACGCACTGAACACTTACTAAACTGACCTCTTTGTGAGAGGTTTTTGAAAATAGAGTGCAAGTGTGCTTTTGGCGAGCTGAACACTTACTAAATTGACCTCTTTATGAGAGGTTTTTGAAAACAGAGTACAAGTGTGCTTCTGGCGAGCAAAACGCTAACTAAACTGACCTCTTTGTGAGAGGTTTCTTGAAAACTGTGTGCTTCTGGCGAAGACCTGTGCATAGTTGTGCTTCTGGCAAGCTGAACATTTACTAAACTGACCTCTTTGTGAGAGGTTTTTTAAAAATAGAGTGCAAGTGTGCTTCTAGCGAGAACTGGCCTATTTATGAGAGGTTTTTGAAAACATAGTGCAATTGTGCTTCTGGCGAGCTGAACACTTACTAAATTGACCTCTTTGTGAGAGGTTTTTTTGAAAATAGAGTGCAAGTGTGCTTCTGGTGAGCTAAACACTTACTAAACTAACCTCTTTATGAGAGGTTTTTGAAAAGAGAGTGCAAGAGTGCTTCTGGCGAGCTGAACAATTACTAAACTGAGTATGAATTACAAACAACAAAGTATCAAACGAAACATTCCATATACATTTTTTTGGGTGAAACTATTAGAAAAAATGCAAATTGTGCTAGCTCAAGGATAGTATCTCTTGAGGTGTTTTATGTTCCATGGCCTCATGAGCTCCATGCCATCCACTGTCCTTAAATAATTAGTGTCTGGTCTGCTGAACTTTGGTGACTACATAGGGGCCCTCCCACTTGGCAGCGAGCTTGCCATGTTCAGAAATTTTTGTTGCCAAGGTGAACTTTTCGAAATACTAAGTTGCCAACATTCATACTTCGACGTTTGACCCTTTTATTGTAGCTTTCTGACCATACTTTTTTATATGCCTCTAATCCGAGCTTGCTCTCTCTTCTCTTCAAGGAGGTCGAGGTTGGCCAACAGGTTCTCATCATTATGAGCTGAGTCATGATGGCTGATTCTGTAAGTTGAGACTCCCATTTTCCACTGAGATGACTGCTTCAGTCCCGTATGTTAGAGAAAAAAAGGGTTTCGCCTGTTGGGCCTCTAATCATGGTTCTGTAAGCCTACAGTACCAAGGGGAACTCTTCAGACCAGTTTTTCTTGGCGTCATCAAATCTCTTTTTCAATGAGCTTAACAAGGTTCTGTTGGTGACCTCTGTTTTCCCATTGGCTTGAGGGTGGACAGGTGAGCTGTAGTGGTTTTCGATTCCATGTCCTTCACAGAAGCCCCTAAAGAGATCGCAGTCAAACTATTTTCCATTATCAGTGATCATTATTTTCGGGAGACCAAAGCGAACAGATGATGTTCCTCCACACGAAACTTTGAATTTTCATGGTGGTGATCGTTGTTAATGCTTCGGCCTCAGCCCATTTAGTAAAGTAATCAATGGCCACCACTGCGAACTTGGTCTGTCATTTGCCCAGTGGAAAAGGCTCCATTATGTCCATGCCCCATTTAGAGAAAGGCCAAGGGCTGTTGACGGAAGGTCATAAGCTCAACTAGGAGCTGCTGGATGTTGGCGAATCGCTGGCACTTATCGCACTTTTTTACCAGTTCCTTTGTGCCTTGTAAGACGATGGGCCAGAAGTAGCCTTGTCTGCCAACTTTGAACATTAATGAAGCGAGCTCCCGAATGCCCTCCGCACAGGCCTTCATGAATTTCTAGCAGGGCTACTTGGGCTTGGTGCGGGTGTAGGCAGAGCAAGAAAGGGAGGACGTACCCCCTCTTATACAACATTTTCTCAATGACCATGTATCTGTTGGACATATACTTTATTCTTTTGGCCATCTTCCTGTCTTCAAGGAGAGCTCCGTCAATGAGATAATTTAAAATTGGGTCAATCTAGCATTTGCAGATTTGTATTGGGGCTAAGTCCAGCTCCATAGGTTCCTCTATGGCTTTCCTTTCCAGATATTCAATGTGCACACCGCTTGTTAAGTCTGAAGTTGTGGCAAGCTTGGCCAGGCGATCTGCCTTGTTGCTCTGAGCTCGTGGGACTTTAATGAAAACTAGGTTAGACCACCATTTGCCTACTTTGGTCCTTGTTAAGTAGGCGGCCATGTGTTCCTTTTTTGCCACATTGCGACCAAGTATCTGGTCGACTACTACCACAGAGTCATTGTAGACCACCATTTTCCTTGCCCCCAGATCACCAGCTATTCTCAAGCCTGAGATGATGGATTCGTATTCGATCAGCCTCGTTATTGGAGGC
The DNA here is from genome assembly GCA_021464415.1 of Lonicera japonica. Classification (NCBI taxonomy): domain Eukaryota; kingdom Viridiplantae; phylum Streptophyta; class Magnoliopsida; order Dipsacales; family Caprifoliaceae; genus Lonicera; species Lonicera japonica. The sequence goes on from CM038470.1 coordinate 47,615,759, forward strand.
CTTGAACAGGAATTTCAATGCTATCTCCAGGGTGTTAGCCTCAGAAGTTATCAGTACCATACCAACTCCGGATCCTTGTAGGTTAGAAGCTCCATCGGCGTGCAAGACCCACAGGGGCACCCCTGGAGTAAATTCATCGAAGTGGTAGAGGTCGAAGTATTCGGCTTTGCAAATGGTAGTAGCTCTTGTGGCTCTTCAACCTAGTCTTCTGCGTAGGTGTACTCGGGTATGAAATCTGCAACAGCTTGGCCATTGATAGAGGTCCGAGGTCGGTAGTTAATCATGAACTACCCGAACTCAACAGCCCATATGGCTAAACAACCTGATTGCTCTGGTTTGTCAAAGGACTCTTCGCAGTGGCTCGTCTATAAGCACATCTATGGCGTGGGCCTGAAAAGTAGGGTCTTAATTTTCGAAACGTGATAAGCAAAGCATAGGCCAACTTTTCTAATCTTGGGTAGTTTAATTCGCCAGCGTGCAGAGCTCTGCTCATGTAGTACACCAGCAGCTGAGCTCCTTTTTCATTCCTCATCAGTGCCGAACTGACTGTTGTTTGTGATACTGCCAAATATAAGCTCAGAATTTCCTTCTTTCTTGGGAGCTAAGGAAGAGAGGTGCCCCGAGGTATTTTTTGAGCTGTTGGAAAAGTCAGCTCGCCTTCTTCGGTTCATTCGAAGGCCTTTTGCAGAGTCTTGAAGAAAGAGGTGGCACTTGTCGGTCGCTCTAGTGATGAATCTGTTGAGAGCGGCCACTCTCTCCGCTAGACTTTGGACTTCTTTTGGTTTGGACGGGAATTTCATGTCAATAAGGGCTTGTATCTTCTTTGGATTAGCTTCAATTCCCCTTTGAGTGACCATGAAACCCAATAATTTTCCCCCTTTAATTCCAAAAGCATACTTGGCTGGGTTGAGAGACATGCCATTCTGCTTGAGTTTGGCGAAAGCTTCGTTGAGGTCGGCCACATGGTTCAGGACTTTAAGGCTTTTAACCAACATGTTGTCGACATAAACTTTCCATGTTTCGGCTTATTTGGTCTTTAAATAGCGCGCTCATTACCCTTTGGTAGGTAGCCCTCGTGTTCTTTAGGCCGAATGGCATAGCTTTGTAGCAGTACGTGCCTTCGTTGGTGATAAAGGAGGTCTTCTCCTCATCTTCTGGAGCCATTCTAACCTAGTTGTAGCCGGAGTATGCATCCATGAAACTTAACATCTCATGGCCCGTAGTTGCGTCTACCAGTTGATCGATCTTTGGGAGTGAAAAACTGTCCTTCGGGTATGCTTTATTGAGGTCTTTGAAGTCTACGCACATTCTTCACTTACCACTGTGCTTCTTTACGAGTGCTATATTAGAGAGCCATTTTGGATAGTATACTTCTCAAATGAAACCAGCTCGGAGGAGCTTTTGGGCTTTTTCTTTGGTGGCCGAATTCTTTTCTGCAGCAAAGCTTCTTTTCTTCTGCCTTATGAGTGCGAAAATGGGATCGGCGTTGAGCTTGTGTACCATGACCTCCGGGTTCATCCCCTTCATATTGTCGTGGGACCATACGAAGACATTTGCGTTAATTCGTAAGCACTAACAGAGCTCTTCTTTGACTTTTGGGCAGAGTTGATCACTAATTTTCAAGACCCTGTCAGGTTGGGAGAGGTCCAGAACAAGATTTTTTAAGTCTTCCACCAGTTCACCACGAAGCTCTTTTTTTTCATCTCTGTGGTCTAATGTGTCGATTTCCCACTTCTCTGCGTTGCTAAGCTCTCCTATCCTTGATAATTCTTCCTCAGCACTGGCTTTGACCTCAACAACTGTAATGTCTGAGGTCCTGACCTCTTTTAGTGTCCCAAACTGGCAGCTACGAGCTTCCCATGCAATCCCCAACTCCGTGGGGGGTAGGGAATCTTATGGTCAAGCTGCAGGTCGAAATGGAAGTCCTGATCTCATTGAGCGTTCCCATACCGAGGATAGCGTTGTAATGGGAGCCTTATCCAGTATAAAGAATTCGGCGATTGTGGTGATCTTCTTTGGAGTTGTTCCAGGGTTACAGTGAGCTTGATTGTTCCCAGAGACTTAGTTTTTTTACCTGAAAAGCCAACCAAGGTGACCAAGGAAGGAGTCAAGTGTTTTGTGGTGAGACCCATGGCCTTAAAGGCACTATAGTAGTTGAGGTTGGAGGTGGCCCCTGTGTCAATGAGGATTTTGTGGACATTGTGATTGCTCACCATCGCCGTTACCACCAGAGGATCGTCGTGAGGGAATTCTACTCCACTCATATCTTCGTCATTGAACACGAGCTCCTTGACATCGTACTTCACCATTTTAGTAGGCTTGAAGCTGAAGCATTCTGCCTAATGTAGGCTTTTCTGGACCTATTGTTGTTCCCAGAGTAGGAGGAGCCCCCCTCAATCATGAAGATCTTGTTTACTGGCACCTTTCCTTTGGCCTCAAGGGGAGCTCCTTTTTTTTTATCCACATATTGCCTGAGTTGTCCTCTCTAAATGAGTTTCTCAATTTTTCCCTTCAACTTTCAGCAATTATCGGTCTTGTGGCGATGGTCCTTGTGATATCGGCAATACTTGGTCGTGTCCCGTTTCTCCTCAGGTGTCCTCATCTTTCGGGCTTCTGGGATTTGTCCTGGGTCTAGCTTGGCATAGACTTCCTCCAAAGGGGATGTCAAAAGAATGAACTGTTGGCGTGCCCTGCCGTCCTTTGGTTCGGTTATGTCTGCTTCTTTCTTACTTTTCTTACCCTCTCTCTCCTGGCTGCGGGGCGGGCTGTGCCCCCCTTGGCGCTTGGAAGAGGACAGAAGGGTTGACAGGTCCGACATATTTCTTCCTTGTAAAGTTTCCTCCACCCCAACCCGCTTATTGACCTCATCTAAGAGCTCAGACATTGTCTTCGGGGCCATTTGTGCCAGCGTCGTGAGGCAGTAGGGAAGGTTTCCCCCTTTATGAAGGCTGCTAGTTTAGTCTCTCTAACTAAGGAGCTTTGAAATCAGCTACCGAGCTCTGCGTTTGTCTTTTTGTGCTTGTTGATGGTGTACTTCTGTTTAGCTCTCTAATTCTTTCAATTGAAATTCTTTTGATTGCTTGGTTGGTGGGAAAAGTAAATGCCTCTGGTATATATATAACTGGAGGTGATGTGTGGTCAGAGCCCCCAGAGTAGGTCTGGAGCCATACTTCTATCAGTATCAACTCTGACCTTGCTTCTCCCTGAATTCCGGTGCATTTAATGCGGTTGGTGTGCATTTAATGAAGGTGAGGGGAGTTCTGCGTCCCTTGCAAAGCAGGTGATAGTCATCCATGCTTTTGCTACAAAGTGGTTGGGAGGGAGGAGAAAGAGATAGAGCTTCGGAGTTCGTCGAAAGAGTTCCGGAGCTTGGGCCTCACAATTTGCCATACGTAATTGACCCTTGAGCAGGTACCCAGCCCTTGAGGAGCTCCATTCTTCTTACAAAGTCATAATAGGGCTCCTCCGAACTCCTTGTATAGAAACAAGCATGGTAGCTGTTGTGGACAGCCACATGTCAGTTTGAGGTTGGCAGGGTAAATTGAATTAATAATTTGCACCATCAATAATAATAATAATAATAATAATAATAATAATAATTTTTGTTATTCCAAAATATAATCCTGTATACGAGTTACAGAACCAAACATTGTATTAACATCAGCATGAGATATCCCAGTATTAATACTGTATAAATCAAACAGGGTATTGGTATTAAATTAATTCTAAGTTTAATAGTCCAGTACTATTAATATTGGTATTATTAATCCCACTGACCCTAATACCTGAATCAAACGAAAGCCTAACTTTATTACATATTAATGAAGTCAATATTACATTACTTTTACACAATGCTCGTCTAACTATGACCAAATCCACATGCATATACCTATCAATACAATTACTATATATTTTAATTTATTCACAGCGCATTTGTACTTCTTTTCCCACACTTCATCTTGCAGTTTAGTTGTTGGTTTTTCTGCCGCAATCTCATATTAATTGTCTGAAGCTCTTCACTTTCCCTTTTAATTTTTGCATTGTAATGTAGAATTCCTTCATTCTTTCAACTGTAGATTTGTTGTCAACCCAAACAAAAAACCCACCTGGCTTTACACTATAATTTTGGCACTCGTAAAATTGTCTTTTGAGATTTTCTGTCGTCCATGACATCTTCACAGGTGCTCGAACTGCACAATGGCAAAACCTTAAGAAAAGTTGCTATTGGTGCTAGATTCCATAGCTCGCAACTCACCTAAAGATTTGTGTAAGATTTTGACAGCAAATATTTGTAAAACTATAAAGAAAAAAAATCATAATAAAGAAAGAAAACTTACAATCTTGATGAAATGAAACTGTGTGAGATACAGAGCAGTGAGCCAGAATTTTACTTCGAGTTTTAAAGAGAGCAAAAAATGGGTTGATTAAGATGGTGCATTATATAAGAGGAAATAACAATTTATTAGTCTCTTCCAATTTTAACGGATACATTAGAGGGATTTTGGTTGGTGAAAATTCACATTCTCCACTTCAATAATTGGGGCAATTAAAAAAAAGGGCTTATTAGAGAAAGATTTTCACACTAAAGTCAAGGAATAATTTTTTTTTAAATAAAGGGTCTATTTTTTATTTTATTGATAATATGACATGTGTCTTTTTTTTCATTATAAAATGACATTCCAACCTTTAAAATAAACTAAAAAAATACCAATATGCATTAAAATATGGACTGCAATATGAACTTTGCAGTCTATATTTCACTGCAATATGAACCTTGCACTCCATATTTCACTGCAATATGAACCTTGCACTCCATATTTCACTGCAATGTGAACTTTGCAGTCGATATTTTTAATGCAAAGTTCATATTGCAGTCCATATTTTACTGCAATGTGAATTTTGCAGTCCATATTTTTAGTGCAAAGTTCATATTGCAGTCCATATTTCACTGCAATATGAACTTTGCAGTTCATATTTCACTGCAATATGAACTTTGCAGTTCATATTTCACTGCAATATGAACTTTGTAGTCCATATTTTTTGTGCAAATTTCATAAAAAAGGGTAATTTAGGTAATACATAACATGTTTTTATTAATTAAATGATATTTAAATTTATTCAAATACATTCATTTAAAATATAAAACAAAATAGGCCTCTTACACTAATTACCAATTAAAAATAGGCCCTTCATTCAAAAAAATATTATTAATTGAATTTTTGATAAAAATCAATGTATAATAAGCCCTTCTACCTAATTTCTAGTTTATTTTTCTTACGGCATCTCAGCCATTTACCGTGAACTAAAAAAGCGCTACAGTAAAAAGAGATAAAGTGTCGGGTAAAAAAGTACAAGGGGGAGATCCATAAACCCGACTAATCACAGGATTAACTGAAAAAATGCTATAGTAGAGGGGTGTAAAGTGTTGGGTAAAAAAGTACAAGGAGACGGTTCATAAACCCGACTAACTACAGGGGTTTTAATATAATTTACCCAAAGAGTTAAATAGAGAAAGAATTATTACATAGAGGTGTCGACACCATCTCTCTCATTTGCAAACAAAATATACGTAACTGCTTAATCCTTTCTCCGATCCAAACTCTTTCTTTCTTTTCTCTCTCAAGAAAATGTCGACATTCTCTCTCTTCTTCTTCTCCTTCTTCTCTCTTTCTCTCTCTACAAAACTGTCACCACCACCACCCCCACCCCCAAAACCCATCCCCATCCCCATACAGATCTACAATACACGCTCTGCCCATGATAAACAGCAACATCGTAGTTTACTTTTATTTTCATACACTTTGTCTGATTTATTATTAATAAAATAATCTCTTATATTTCCTCTCTATATATATAGAGAGTCGTGCTCACCAACTCTTTGAGATCATTCGCAGAATTTATTGTTTGAAATACAAATGTCATTTATTGAGGTTTGTTTTGTTTCTTTCTTTCATTTGGGTTCGTTTTTCTATGTTCTTTTTAATTGTTTTTTGTGTTTTTAAGTATTTTTAATTTTTGTTCTTGAATCTCGCGAATTTGTTATTTATTGTAATGTTTTTTTTTTGGGTCATTTTCAGGATCCTTGGCTGGTTCTTCCTTCCGAGCAAATTAGAGGAAAAAGTCGATTTTTCTTAGGTAAGTTTACATTTGAGATTGAATTATGTTGATTGCTTAGAAAATATTAGGGAGCAAATGGAACGCAAATTGGGTTTTGAATTACGGGTCTTTTTTTTTAAAAAAAAAAACCTTATTGTTTTTGCTTTTGTGATGGAAATTTCGATTCAATTATGACCAATTTCGTGGTTGTACTTTTGTTGATAATTTTTTAATTCTGTTTGTATTGATGGTAAACAGAGTAAACTAGTTAAAAAATCTTCTCTGTTTCTCAAAATAGAAAGAAAAGAATGAAATTAGTGGGTTTGTTTCAATGTTTGTGGTCTTAGGTGAGGTAAGAGTCAAAGTTTCAAATGAAAATTTCTATAAAGTTTAGAGTGGCATTGTTGGTATAACTTTATAAATATATAGTACAACTTTTCGAAGAAATACTATCCTCTTTTTCCTTTGGGAATATTTTAATTCATAAACATGGGCTGCTTTTGCTAAGAGTTAACAATTTGGCTTTTGCTCTCTTTTATTTTTTATTTTATTTTTGTTCTTTTGTGCCTGGCTGGGGATTGTTGTTGACTGAATTTTGTTTAGTGATCAGTTGAAGCAATCACTTTCAATTTTACTTTTTCTTTCGTAGTTCTTGCAATTTTCTTGGCATTTTAAGCTTCAAAAAGTGTGGTGCTTTTTTTTGCCTAAAACAGTTACTTTTGGCTGCTAATTCACTTTCTAGGCCAAATATTGGAGAAATTGTGAAGGCCTTTCCTTTCTTTCCCTCTCCTCCTTTTTCTCCTGTAGGATTTGACAATTTTAGTATATAATGGCTTCTAAAATGTGGAATTTGTTTCCTTTGGGGATGTCCGAAAAGACTCCTTTTTGCAGAACCTCTCTTACTCCATGTCCACCACAATTTGTGGCGGGGACACTGCCGAAGTCTCATGCCGAGATGATAAGCAAGCTCTTGCCCTCAAAATGGTGGCTATAGCCACCATCCTCCTTGCCGGAGTAGCTGGCGTTGCCATCCCTCTTGTGGGGAAGAAACGCCGGTTCCTCCGAACCGACTCCAACTTGTTCTTTGCCGCCAAGGCCTTTGCTGCCGGAGTTATCCTTGCCACCGGCTTCGTCCACATGCTACCGGATGCTACGGAAGCCCTAATGGACACATGCCTACCCAAAAACCCTTGGTCCAATTTCCCTTTCTCGGGGTTCTTTGCCATGATGGCCGCCCTCGCCACATTGCTAGTTGACTTTGTGGGGACCCAGTATTACGAGAGGAAGCAAGAGGAGAAGAAGCAGGGCGAGTTGGGTCGAGTTGAGTCGGTGGACTCGGGGTCTGTGTTTGAGTCAGATGGTATCATACCAGTGGAGGTGAAGGAGAGTAGTGAGAAGGTGTTTGGGGAAGAGGAAGGAGGGGGGATGCATATAGTGGGAATGCACGCGCATGCTGCTCATCACAGGCATAATCACCCACAAGAGGAGGGGGCATGTGTGGGGCATGCAAGGGGGGAGGACTCGCACGGGCACTCACACTCGCACGGATTTGGTGGTGGGAATGAGGAAGGTGGTGTCAGGCATGTGGTTGTTTCACAGGTAACTTTTTAGAACAAGGCTCTTTTTGTTTTAAATAATGCTATGCGCAGAAACAGCACTCAAAATGTTACTCCCTCCATCTCAAAAAGATGGTCTCGCTTTCACTTTGTTACTTTTTAAAGAATACTAATTTGAACTTAATCAATAATGAGGAACACAACTCGTTTAGTTGTTTTGGGATGTGGTATACATTGATTATGTCTTGAAAAAGAAAGTAATAATCTCTTTTTGACACGGAGGGAATAGTAGCTACTGGATTAGTCAACAGTCGAATGATTTCAACTTCTTTGGCCTTAGTTCTTGACAACTCAAATGCATTTTATATACTACCTTTTTGTGTATTATTTGTGTGTATAGCATTACTCGTTTGTTTATTAGTATGCTATTTCCTCTGCTTTTTGGAACACCTTTTGGTAAATTAATGATGATGCATTTTTATTAATATATTGTATGGTCCATATCATTTAAAAGTGGAATCAACATTTGTTCATAATTTATTCAAAAGTGGAGGATGGTGGTGTAAGGCATGTGGTTGTTTCACAGAACTTTTTGGAATTTGGTGTTGGTAAAACTTAGTAACCAGTAAACTATTAGCGAATGCACTTTGTTGAAGGTGTTTGCGGAAGGGGAAATTTGAAAAGGAAAAAAATAAAAAAATCTTGCAGTATGTTTGGGATTTGGGAACCCCAATTCCAAGTTTGCAATGGGGAAAAGTAGTTCAAAGGTTAAACAAGTTAGCTCTAGCTCCAACTCAAACTGCAAAGTGTGAATTGGGGTTCCCAAACACAATTTTAGAATATGTTATAGACTGAGTTTGATTGGTTTATACGCAATAGAATTGAATCCCTTGAAACTCTTTTCAGGGGAAACAATTCTTGTAAAACAAAAGCAGTGAACAGGGTCGGCTTTTATTTTCCATGGTGTAAAGAAAAATTAGCAAACGCAAATATGATGAAAATTGATTTAGTAGAAAATAAATGCAATCTGGAGAATATGGAATTTTTCCATATACCTAAAACCATTGTTGTATACTTGTATGTATAGTGTAACCGCTGTCGTACTTTTTGATCTAACTTTGATCTAACCTTTCTTTTTCACATCTTTTTACAGGTTTTGGAACTTGGGATTGTATCGCACTCGATCATAATCGGATTTTCACTCGGAGTCTCACAAAGTCCATGTAGCATAAGACCTTTGATAGGCGCGTTATCATTCCACCAATTCTTCGAAGGATTCGCCCTAGGAGGCTGCATTTCTCAAGCACAATTTCACACCTTACACACAACACTAATGGCCTGTTTTTTTGCTGTAACGACGCCAATTGGGATTGCGATAGGGACTGCCGTCTCTTCGTTCTACAACCCGAATAGCCCTAGAGCACTTGTAATTGAAGGCATATTTGATTCTATATCTGCTGGGATCTTAATTTATATGGCATTAGTGGACTTGATTGCTGCAGATTTCATGAGCAAGAGGATGAAGTGTAATATTAGGCTGCAAATAGTGTCTTATTTCACTCTTTTTCTTGGGGCTCTATTAATGTCTTTACTTGCTATATGGGCTTGAATAATCTTTCTTCTTTTTCCTTTTTTTTTCTTTTTTTTTAATGCATGTAATTTATTTTCTCCCTTTTAATGATAAATATTTTTTAGTTGAGCTTTTCTTTTCTTTTTTCTTGCATGTTTTGAGAAGCATGAAGGAAGGTGAAGTAGTGGTTTGTTTCAAGATTGTTTCAAGAATGTAGTTTTAGATTGTAATTTCACTTATTTGCGTAAATTTAATTAAATTTTCATGCGGTGACGGATCTAAGATTTTATAGAGAGGTGGACAGATGCAAATTAATTTTTTAAAGAGTAGTGTTACACTTAAATTTTTTGTATGAACTTTTTTATACAAATAATTGTAAAACTAATCAAATAAAAAGAAAGATGGACAGCACAATGTCACAACTCTTCATTTTAATATTGTCACATCAATTTGTACGAAGAATTTATTGGAGAAATAGGTAAGAATTTATTACATAAATAGGTGGTACCAAGGGCATTGCCATTGACACATGATTTGTCATGCAATACCATGCTTAGCCCAACACACTGTGTTGTGTAACTCACTTTATTGTCAAGAGAAAATAAAGGGAGTAGCACAACACATGGTGTGTCGGGCTAAACATGATACTGCATGACATATCATGTGTCGTGGCAATGCCCATGAATTTTTTTTCCAAAATATTTGAAGCCATCTCTAATTCACACTTCCCATAATCAATACTTCGGTATAACACATGATGTGTCGGTCAAGTCCATGCCATTGCAGGACACATCATATATCGCGACAATTCAAATTTTTTTTTGTTGCATAACATATAATGCATCATAAAATACATCAAGTGTCGGCTAGTGCAAAAGCCTACTATTGGTATAATTTAGAGTGCGATGGGACTAAATTTTCAAAAAAAGAAGCCTATTAACACTATTGATGAACAATGCATTTCTCTCTGAAAAAATTCATTAAAAATACAAGGGCTCCCTTCACTTCTATGTGAGATATATATTTACTATTACATAAAGATTAAAGTCGCGTCAAGTTTTAGAATTATAATTTTATCCGATTTAATTTTGCAAAAAATATTTGTATTATATTATAAGTAACAAGATTTGAGCCGTCGGTGTAAGCCAAGAAAATTAGACTCTTATATGATACTTATAATTTTTTTACTTAATTTTTTTAAATTACTTATTGTCAAATCTAAATTAGTTACGTACTGGGTATTGTCTCTCTGGTTCATTCTTTTCTCATATTTTAAACGCAAAACAATATAATAAAACATTAAATTAAGCATAATAGATCATGCAAATACATCGAAATTTAGTCACGACTACAATTAATTCTAGAGAAAAAGAGCAATTTCTATACATAATTAACTTATAATAATTAAAACATACGTAAACTTGAGTTCAACTAATGGACATCATGAGAGAGAACAAAAAATTGTTAATTATTTAATTCTGCTTTAAGAACATCTGAGCATTCCAACCGAAGAGTATTTATGCATATACGGAAAATTTTAAATGCAAACTCGTTTTTTTTACGATGAAAAAACGTCGTAAAAAGGCACGATTCGTACCATGACAAATTATATATATATATATATGTACATGAGATTTTGGGTATATATATAAGTTAACCATATTGTCAAAGCAATTTTTTATTTACCAAAGTATAATAATGCGTTGAGAAATTATATTACATACTTCTAAAGTTGTACGTTACTTTGACGCTAAGCATAATTGCTTTGATAGTAGCACTGCCTATAAATGGTGCTTATGAGAAGAAACATGTAACCACCCACCGGCCGGCTGAGTCCAAAAACGCAATAAAACATAAAATCTAACTTTATTTATATATTAAATTAATTTGTAAAAATGTAATCTTTCCAGTCTCTCTACGCTCCATATCAAAAATACATCATCTCTTCACTATCTATAAAAATAATAAATTACACTGTGCCCAACTCATTAGTCAAAAACTGACTCTGGCTCAGTTAGCTGCCCCATAAAAAAATGAAAGGGGGATAGTACATAACACAAAAGAACAAAAGCATATCAACATAATATTTTATCAACAATAAAATATTCACAACAATCAACGCAACAATCTCGGTAAAACAATACCGAAAAATTCAACAAAATACCGACTAGCTACTTACACCAAATTCAACCAACACAATGAATTCAAAGGAATACAACAAGCAGAGCAAAAAAATGAATAATCTAAAAATTTAAATACTTGTTACATACAACCCCTCAGAAAGGCTCCAGAAAGGATGTCCTTCTTTTAAGTAAAGAACGGACATCCTCTTTTAAGGGGGTAGATGATTGAATTTTTTGATAAAATTTGGTGGGGATGATCTCCATGATGAGTAGATCAACTCCACCAAATTTCATCAAAAAATTCAACCAGCAAGTGGGAGATCTAAAAATTGATATACATGCGCGCATTTCTTTCGTTGAAATTTTAAATTTTTAGATCACCCACTTGCTAGTTAAATTTTTTGATAAAATTTGGTGGAGTTGATCGATACTCATCATAGAGATCATCCCCACCAAATTTTATCAAAAAATTCAATCATTTATCTCCTCAAAAGAGGATATCAATTCTTTACTTAAAAAAAGGACATTATTTCTAGAGCCTTTATGTACGACCACTTACCTCAAAAACACTACCAATAAATTAACTTACTCACAACATTAAAACCCCAAGGCAAAGCTGTCATTGTTATTATCCTATTCTCACTTCTATAATGCCTTCCTCCAACAAAAGTTATATAAATATGACAACAAGAATTAGATAGATAGCATTGGCATATGGAACCCACAAACGAAAAAAAAAACAGATAGCCACATAATGCTCCATGTGGCTTCGAATTCTTAATAATTAAGGCATGGTGACTTCTCCATCTTATTTGGCTTATTAGGCGTTAAAGTAGCCTAAACATCACACAGCCCTATATTTCTGGCAAAACTCACGTAACCGCACAAAACAAATAAACCTACACTCTTACATATAATTATAAACTATAAACTCATATATAGAGAGTTAGGCTATAAAAAAAAATTCTCTCACTTTAACAAAAAGAAGGGATGGCCATTTAGAGAGGTAAATCGATAAATTTTTTTATGAAAAATTGTAAAGATGATCTATATAGTGATTAGATCACCTCCACAAAAATTCGTAGAAAAATTCAACCTAAAAGCGAGTGTTTTGAAAAATTGATATATATGTACATTTTCAGCCGTTAAAATTTTTGATGATCATCTCACCCACTTTTAGGTTGATTTTTTTTTTGAAATTTGGTAGAAGTGATCTACTCATAATATAGATCATCCTTACAAAATCTTACGAAAAAATTCATCCAATTACATCCATTCATTTTGTTAAAATGAGGGAATCCCTCTTTATAGCCTAACTCATAGAGAGTTAGATATTTAATTTTTGTCAATAAAAAAATACAGAATGTCACAAAACATGCCCTTTTCAAAAATTATACCCATAACTTAATATTGTGGTGTCCCTAACCTCACATCGAAAAAGAAAAATAATTTTTTTACTACAAATCTTATCACCTATTTTTATCGGATGTATTAAATGAGTTGTATTCTCGTTATATCTTGTGAAAGTATAATTTATATAATACATCCAATAAAAATATGTGATAAAATTTCTAGGTAAGTGTAGCATTACCCAATCAAAAAAGTAACCTAACACTTTTCTTTCTTAATAATGAATAATGGTGTATTTGTTTATTGAGCTTCAACCTTGATTTCGTGTTAATGCTGCATGGAACCGCCCTGATTTCGTGATAATCTTATGTACTTATTCTTGTAATTATGGTAGGTATTGACTTTGTTTACTACTGCAAATTATTGGACTTCTTCAAGGTTTATGATATTATAAACACATATCACAACAATTATAGCCTATTATCAGTGGCGTGGCAAGATTTTTTTTTTAGCGGAGTCATTGATAATTTATTACTAATCTCACATCAATTATAGTGATTAAATTATTCGTTTAGAGAAAATAAGAAATGAGCAATGCTATTTGGTCCAAAAAAATATAGCCAAATAATAAATGTGAATACATTTCTACCACTCAAAATACATTTGAGACCCAACTTTTGGAACACCTTTTGGACATAATTGAATTTCTCATTTAAAACATTTTTGGGCCACATACTTGTTTTTATTTTTTTAATAATCTGACCATTTTCGTAACTATTTTTTCTAAATTTATATGATATAAATTATATAAATTAAAGTAAATATATTTAAAATATACTTTGTTCATATATATATATATTAAATATCAAGTGGGGTTACGAGACCCCACAAAACTGCAAGTGGCCACACTCAAGCCCATTGCCTCAATTGTAAACCACACTTAATTTGTGTGACCAAAATTGAGAAGAAATAATAATAAATGAGCTGGTTTAGCGATAAGATATCAGTTATCATTTGAGGAGGGAAATTTTAAAGAAGACGGTCTTCTATTTAAAAAAAATGACTATTTATTTTAGAAGTTAAATGGATAATTTTTTTTATTGAAATTGGTAGCAATGATTTAAATAAAAATAGATCAACTTCACAAAATTTCACTGAAAAATACAATTTAGAAGTGGGTGTAATGAAAATTTGATATATATATATATATATATTTATTTTCTGCCATATATAGAAATTTTAAGATAATCATCTTGGTGATTTCTAGACTGTATATATTGACAAAATTTAGTGAAGATGACGTATCTTTATAAAGATTAGTTCCACCAAATTTTATAAAAAAATTATCTACTTTAACTATGGAATAGAGGTGTAAACGGATCAGATACATAGCGGATATCATACTATCCATTATTCTATCATTTTTAAAATTTACTATCCAAATCCTTCTCTTTATCTCTTTGGATAGTATCTTCAACTTTTCTTATCCATATCCTCTTTGATGTCTCGGATTCGGATAATATCCTATCCATTTTCCTTTTTAACTATAGTCTTACGGCCTAATATTTTGTTAATCTAAAACTTAGTTCAACTTTTAAGTATATTTGATTATATAATTTTTTAATGAAGACAAAATAATTTACAAATCTTAGAAGCGAAATGAAGCATTACAAAAAGTTTTAAAATAAATAATAACCTTTTATATCTCAAATATGCCTTGGATATGATGAGGCACACTTGCTACTGTGAAGTTTTGAACATAATCTAATTGTTTAGCACACATGAATGAATTTCTTTTATTTTCATTCTATAACCAAATAAGATTCACGTTAAAATTATAACATAATCATGTAAATTCAAATGAAAAATCAAAGTTGAAAATCATTACCGTTTAAATTTGATACAACTCATACCTTTCATGCTAGAAAACTCAATTTTATATATGTATATAGAACAAATAAACTATCAAAAATGATTATTAATACAAGTGTAAAAGATATTAAAATAATGCAAGATGAAATATACTTTTGCTTTATCCCATGGACAACCTACAAGTTTACCATTTTGTAGGATATAAATAATGCAATCCTAAAAAATTTGATCCAAAAAGCACTATATCACCATAAATAAGTAAATAAATGTATAACTAAGATAAGGCAAAATTCACTTAGAAAAATTAAATTCATAAGCCTAAAACAATAAATAAGTTCGCTCGGTTCATAAAAAGAAAAGACGTGCCATGAAGTAAATTTTTATCACAAAGAAAAGAAAACAAAAAAAACAAGACACCAATATTAAAGCTTAAGAGTTAAGAGCTTGCTGCCATTAGTATTTATCCATCAAAAGCCATCTTTTGTCTAGTATCGGACCTCAATCAACTGCATTCAAGATTGATTTTTTTTAATAAGGTTATAAGTAAAAATTTTTCTTTAACTATGGATTTAACTACAAGAGAGATGAGAAAATAAAACAAGTTAATAACCTACTAGTAGATTTCAACATGTTATTCCTTCTCGTTAGAAACCTTCAGATTTTCTAAAATAAGATATTTGAAATAAAATAAATGGGGTAAGTACTTGCTTAAGTGTATATCAAAGTTATACTAGTAGTACAAGTATAAGTTTAATTGACTTACTTAGTTCATTAACGACCGAAGGCAACCAATCTGCCATGCAAAGAGAATAGTCTCAACCATCTCGGAAGCTAAAGAAGAACGGGTGTCATCTACAATTCTACACCCCCAACTAAAAGCAGATTCTAACACAACAGTAGTTACTGGAATAACCAAAATATCACAAGCCATCTTTGCAAGAATTGGAAACTTTGGACCATTAAGTTTCCACTAATGTAATATATCGAATGAAAGCTCATTATTCTCATCCAAAGGGAATAAGCTCTCTTCTAAGTATTGCTCCAGTTTTGACTTTTGCACCGCAAATGAAGTGGTAGAGCACTCCCTAATGTACTTTTTAAATCTTCCTGTAAATGCAGATATAGGCTTGCTAAGATTTTCAACGTTATTATCTTTGTCATGGGAAGATTGTTCAGACTTATCGCCAATAGTGACAGCAACATGTGAAGACTCATGGTTAGAGATCTTGTACTCAGCAAACAACTCATATAATGTAGCGTGAACTCTACATATGTAACTCTCTGCAAGTGAACCATATACCTCTCGGTAGGCAAATTGAACAAACTCCATTTTATATCGAGGGTCAAGCACAAGTCCAAATGTCAACATCAAACTACAATCAATCTAATATTTGTCAAACTTTTCTTGCATTTTCAAGGCCATCAAGCTTATATAATCAACATAACTCCGTTGCCACTGCATTAATTGAAAATTAATATGACACACATCGTTAAAATAATAGTTTGTAGTTCGATATTTCGTTCCTCAAAGACGATTTGTCATATCATAAAAAACTTTCAAACATTCACAAATCTTCTTACCCCATTCCCAATCTTGATCGCTTGGGAGGCACTTGTAATCTCGATCCAATTCCGCTAAATGCTCAAAAGCCATTTTCACTTCGATAGCATTCTCGAGCATAAGATAAGTAGCATTCCATCTAGTTTGGCAATCTAATTCTATATTCCTCTTAGAATTTAATTGTGTCTTCCTTAAAGCAACCTTCCATATTTGATGTCTTTGAAGTTAGGAACCTACATGCTTAACACTATTTCGAATTTTTTCAAGAAAACTATCAATCATCTTTAATCCATTTTTCACAATCAAATTAAGGATATGTGCAGTGCACCTAGTATGAAACATTTCACCATTTCGAATAAGTGCTTTCTTAGAATGTAACCATGATTTAATATGGTTAACCATGTGTTTATTGTAACTAGCATTATCTACTACAATGGTCATAAGTTTTTTATCGATGTTCCATTCTACGATACAAGTTTTTATCCATTCGGCTACATTCACAGCGTCATGAGGACATTCCATCCAACAAAAAGCAATTATCTTCTTATGTGGATTCCATTGGTCATCTATGTAATGACAAGTTAAACAACAATACCCAGTTACTTGATACTTAGGACTCCATATATCAGTAGTAAGGCTAACTCTTGATGAAAGATTTTCAAGATTTTTGTAAAGTTTCTTTCTCATTAGTGAAACTTTTTTTCAGATCATTTTTTACTGTATTTCTTGAACGAAATTTATATGTAGGCATACGATATGAAATCTAGTACCTAAAATATTCATGCTCAGCCATAAGAAAAGGATAATCATGCCTAGCAATAATTTGTGCAAAGAGAGCTTTCTCCACCTCGGGGTCAAATTTATGGTTACCAAACTGTGGAACCATATCATCTCCTGATTTAACTAAACCAATAAGTCTTTGTCTAATGTCATCACCACTCTTAGGCTTACATTTACAAGTAGTGAGGTGATTACGCAAGTGAGTTGTCCCCATTACACTTGCAGCATTAAACTTTCTTTTGCAATGTTTGCAAATGGCGGTTTTAGTGATGTTGTCAGGATGAACTTCCCTATCGAAATCTTTCCAAACATTAGAGGTTAGTTTCTTTGAATACTTTTTCTAAGGATCATTAGCACCAACATCTTTGTTTTCACCATCAATGCTAGTAGGTTAGGTGTAACATCATCCACCAAAATAGGAGTCGAGTTATTACTTCGACTAGCACTAGACATATTGCTTTGCAAAAAACAAAAATAAAAATAAAACATGGAAAAGTGTAAAACAATCAAGTTGCCAAAATTTAATTAATGCACTCCAAGTGTAAATAAGTTTTCATATTTTCTATGTTTTTTTTATGGATTGCATAGATATATATCTTAGGTATCAATTAATTGAATGATAAAAATCTTGCAAAAGTGACTTATATTGGCAGTAAATTATAAAGGGGAAAAAGAAGAAGAAAACATATATATATATATATATATGGTTACAAAAAGTTTAGGTGAGGGAATACAACCCAGTTTAGGGGCTAGACATGCCACAAGGCTCAACCAACACACATCACATGTGCAAATAATAAAATATTGGACCTTACTAGCGTGAAAGACTGCTGTAAGTTTTTAAACTTACAGATAATTTTCAACTACAAATTTGAGAAAGATATCCTCTCTTACTCAAACTCTGTAATTAGTTTTGAAATAAAAATCTACTATCATTAAATTCAAAATTACAAAATTAAGACTCTATTTTTTCTTTTACATAAATTCACCCATCTAATATTTGTATTAAAGTTAAATTAGATTTCTCCATTACCAATTGAAAATAGGATATGCTTAAGTATATAATTTGTTTTTATATTTACAGAGAGACTTTAAAACTAAAGCTATTAAACTATTAAAAAGTGTTAAGGGTATGTTCTTTTGGCATGATTTTAAGGGTAAATCACGTTATTTAGATAATTCTTTTAAAATCCTATGAAATTTTAAAATCCCATAAATTAGAGAATTTCAGAATATGCTCAAAAGGTTGGTAATTTGAGGATCTTGCCTACTCAAAAAAAGGTTGGGATTTTGACAATCCCGCCTAATCAAAATAATGTTGTATTTAGTATTTTCATCTTTTACATACTCTTCCTATTTATCAAATATTTCTCCTACAAAAGATGAATTTGATTTATTTAAAACTATACCTTTAATTAGAACACTATTATATAAATATTTGATTATTAATTTGAGATAAAAAAATTAATTTGAATATTACAATTGTTAATTTGAGATAAAAAAAATTAATTTGAAATATTACAATAAAAACACAGGAATTTATTGTGTTCTTTAATTTTATTAGCTTTTGTTTATGTTAAGATTATGTAGTTTTTTAAAGAAAAAAAATTATGTTACTATTTTATATAATTTTTCTAGTTTCATTTCTCAATGATTGCACCGACATATTATTAATGATGCTTCTCACACAAATCAAGTATTTTACTTTTTATTGTTCATGTTATTATCAAGCGGAACCCAAATGAAATAATTAATATTAATTCCTTAAATATTGTTTAAAGAAAATGCTTCTATCTTTTAAGGGTTAAAAATGTTAATGATATAAATATAGGGTGAAAGTTGGGTCATAAAAATATTGTTTAAAATGACGTTTCTATTTTTAGGGGTTAAAATGTTAATAATATAAAGATAAGATGAAAGTTAGTAATTTCAAAACTTGAAAGCTTATTTAATCGGTATTTGACCAAATATGTGGTCATAATTTGTCTGTAAGTTTTCTATAAAACTTACAGACTTTTAGAAAAGTATTTTCTTAAAATATTATATATATATATATATGGCGCGATTGATGGAGGTTAAAATTAGAGACTAATTATTTTATTGCACACATGTATAGTGTGTCCCTAAGTTAATATATTCTCAATCAAGAGGGGCTATTGGTTGTAAGATTCGAACCTAAACCATGATAGTGTAGTATTCAAATACATACCAACTCAATCAACCCTAATAATAATAGACCAAGAAAAAAAAAATTAAAGTAAACATATATACAACATTAATTAAAAATAAATAAATTAATATATGATAGAAAGATAAAATGAACCTGGATGTTCTCCATGGAATTGGAGTGGACCGGAAAATTCGGCAAACGGCAGCGACAACGGCAATGTGATGTGTGAAAATTATGAGTTAGGTCTTTTCATTTTTTTTCCTTTCCTTTTTGATGGTTTTTTTTTCTTTTTTTTTTGATTTAAAAGATTTTAGTATATTGGGCCAGGTTTTAGACACCAAACTAAAACTCAAGGTGAGATAATATAGACATATGTCTACCAAATTTATTCTCAAAAAGTATAAGAATCTAATGGTTAAAAATATACATGTTATGGTGTGCATTAACTTTACACCATTAGATGAGTTTTATACACACATTAAGATGTCACATCAAATTTAAAACATTCACACTAATAATATACACACAATAAATTCTCACACACCAATAATTTTTTCTATATTAAAAATGCAATAACTTAAAATAAAAAATTCAAAATTTAATAAAAATTTAATATTTAAAATCTACTAATCAAGATCAATTAAACAAAATTCATCATGACTATAGAATTATGTGAAAAAAAAATTAAAATTATTGAGTAATATTTAACACCAATAATATACACAAAGTAAACTCTCATACACCAATAATTTTTTTTACATTAAAAATCCCATAACTTAATATAGACAAAATTTAATATTTAAACTTTATTAATCAAGAACTTTAATAAAAAAAATAATATTTAAATATAATAATCAAGACCAATTAAATAATATTCATCTTAAAAAAAATTTAATATTTAATATTTAAAATATACTAATCAAGAAATTTAATATTTAAATATACTAATCAAGATCAATTAAACAAGATCCATAATGATTACATAATTATGAATTTAATATTTAAATATACTAATCAAGATTAATTAAACAAGATCCATCGTGATCGTAGAATTATGTCAAAAAAAATAAGAAAAATTATTGAATAACTTTTAACACCAATAATATAGACACAATAAATTTTCACACACCAATCATTTTTTTTACATTAAAAATGTCATAACTTAAAATAAAAAATTCAAAATTTAATATTTAAAATCTACTAATCAAGATCAATTAAACGAGATCCATCATGACTATAGAATTATGTAATAATAATAATAATAATAATAATAATAATAATAATAATAATAATAATAATAATAATAATAATTATTAATTATTATTATTATTATTATTATTATTATTATTATTTAGTAACATTTAAGGACGTATTTTATGTGTTCGTACATTATTGGTCATCTTATTATGTCGTGTTTAGGAGTGTTCATAATATATCAGTTAAATTTTTGACTATTTTCAAATCATACCAAAAGACGTGATTGAATTATTTTCACATATGACCTTGAGTTTAATTTGTTAAAAACTTATTTTGTTGAGGTTAAAATAAGATCAAAAATATGCTTAAAATATTCTTTAAAAATTAAAAACAAGTCGGTCAAATCCGGTCTACTTTTAATTTTTTTAGCATGAAGATATATTGAACCTAAGTTTGTCGATTTAGATTCATCAAACATTACTCTTTTTTATCTTATTATCAATCCTTATTTAATATACCGTGCCGGATGGCACGAGTATACCCTAATTTACATATGAATTATATACTAAATTAAATTATAGCGGATACATGTATCCGGTAAAATGGATATCCCTATATATGAATAATACACCTTGGACACGGATTATCCATGTCGGATACGATCATTATTCATATCTGTATCCGTTTTTTCGGATAATGAAATGCACTATCCAAATCTTTTCTTTCAAATATTTATTTGGATAAATACCCTCAAAATTCGGATTCGAATATAGAACAGATTCAAATTTTCAAATATCCATTAACACCATTGCTATCGAAGTAGACAATCTTATTTTTTGTTTTCTTCTTAAAGAGCGTAAAATCCTCTTTAAAACGGGACTTATATTGGGCAAATGGCAATCCTTAAGGAGGGCGGATCTAGAGGTGGGCCCACTAGGGCTGTATTCCCCCCGCCCGCTCAACCCACTTCTTATGTGTAAATGGAGCCCAGCCTACGTAAATAGCCGATTACAGGTAGCCCATTTTAGCCCAGTGCATTTTCTTACATTAAAAATTATTTTGGAGATTCTTAAGAAATATTAATTTTCCGATAAATTATTTAGTATTAGAAACTTCTCCAACAATAATGTATTATTGTTTTGTATATATTTTATACAACTTTTAAAACTTTCTGTTTGCAATAATTTTTTAAATTTGGTTTTTGTATAAAATAGTTGTGTAAAATACATTCTATATTTACACTGTCACACCAACTTTTTAGAAATAAAGCTTTTTTTGTTTTATATAAAACTTTAAAATGTAATAACTTTTAATATAAAATTTATTTATTTATAAAAATTATATATTTGAAATCTACTAATCAAGATCAAGAAATCAATATACATTGTCATTATAAGATTACATATAAATAAATTCTAAAATAAAAAAAAAATAATAATAATAATAAAATGTTATAACTTACAAGCTTATGCGATTATGAATAATAATAATAATAATAATAATAATAATAATAATAATAAGTTATAACCTTAAAATAATAATACTATACCTCTGATACCAATTAGGGAGGGGTAAAACAAAAGCGGAAAGACAAAAACACAACAGAAGAGGATTTAACAACAATCAGGGGGATTGCAACAACGAGTTTCTGGATCCCAACAACAAATCATATTAGAAACGATAGTACAATAGCATAGACAAAATAGACAGACACATGCACCAATGAAGAATAGAAAACCCAGGATTACAAACATAATAACTGGCATATTATATTATAAAGAGAGACTCTCATGGAGAAAGCTCTATTCTCAGACTTACAAGCTTCACACTTAAAAACTTACACTCGAATGCTTAAAACAACTAAGGCTCGCTCCTTTTATAGAGGAAGGGCTGAGCTACAAGACTCCATAATTGAGAACAGCTGGCGATTACAATAATTAAAACAAAGTCATAAAAGTAGATTCCTTATAAAAGTAAAGGAGAAAACGACATAAAGCAAAGATGCTAAAATAGAAAACAATATTCTGTCACATCCATCTCAAAGGAGAGATTCCGAGTTCTAGGCGGGGCTGACTCATTCTGCCGACAGTGAGTAGAGACCGAGTTAAAGCTAATCAGTCTCATTTTCATCAATATCAAAGTCGTAATGATGATTAGGGGTGAGGTAAGGTGGTCCATCTTCATCATTGCTGGAGTTTGCAAGATCTGTGAGCTCTGCTGCAAAATTAGTTGGGGGGTCCTTCATCTTCTTCATCACTTGAGCTCATTCCAACAAATGCTTCAGAATCTGAACTGATATCTCCATAATTCCATTGATGGTTCTGTGCATATGTGTAGAGACATTCGAACAGACGAAAACAATCATGATCATTCCAATTTGAATTATGCCAGGGATCATTAGCAAACTTGACGTACTCTAGGACTTCATCAAAATTTACATTATTCATGGCACACATGTTTTGAAGGAAGATAACATAATTGAGATTATATGGTTCTTTAATTGATTTTGAGAGATTTGTAGGAAACCACTCAACAATTTAAGCATTTGAACCATCGGAGTGAGGAGTTCTTAACAGGTCATGGAACTGGATAAGAACATAGGTTTGGTGATGAGTCTGTAAAGCAATTTTCCATTGATCTAAAGACTTAAACCATTTAAGAAAGATAATGAAACTATAGGTACTAGGAGCACCGTATAAATCCAAATAAATGGCTCTAATCTTTGGATCAGAAGTAGCGACCTGGATATACTGTAACAGATCAAAGGCTTTGAAGATAAAACATACAGTGTAAGCTCTAGTCAAATACCATAGGAACACAAGGGCTAACATAGGAACACGATGAGGATGGTGGATATGGAACATAGAACAGAACGGGTACTTGGGATGGAGGCGAAGTCCTCTGAAAACAAGTCCATGTTTTTCAAGTAAGATTTCAAGAAACTTGATAACAAGTTCTCTGTCTCGTAACTTTAAAGCATGAGTGAATACAATATTTTGAATTTCAGATGGCAGGTAAGGAATAGCTTGTAGGGGTTCAAGCAGAGGTTTGAAATCAGAAAATTGGAAAGGCTGAAACTAAGGGTTTTCTGGAGGAGGGTGATTTGGCTTTGGTGGTGGATTCGAGGAACTTGCTTGATCAGAATTCATTTCGGAAGGAGGATATGAGGGTAAGTGGGTAAATACAAGGCAAACAAGGTGAGTTGTGTGAGAAATGGGGAAGAGGGTCATTGAATTTAAAAGGCTTGCAAAAGGGCACTTCAGTTACTGGGGCGATGTGAGATACATGGTTTGTGCTTTGGCTTGGCCGAGAGAAGAAATCAGTGATTACGTTATCCTTCCCTTTTACATGCTTTACTTCATAATCCCATTGAGAGAACCATTCAGACCAACGTAGAAGTTGCGAATTAGGGATTTGTTTCTGCTTGAATTGAATCATAGCTGGGAAGGATGACATATCCATTTCGATCTTGAAATGATGGCCAATCAGGTGGAACTGGAACTTCTCAATCCCACGACGGACTGCGAGGATTTCCTTGAAGGTAGAATGATACTGCAGTTCTCCTTGCTTAAACTTGCCAGATTTGTATCCACACGGAGTACGAATTCCATTAGCTTCTTCTAAAAGGATGGCTGTTTAATACTCATTACTGGCATCAGTCTGGAGTATTCTTTGACCTGTGGAGGGAATCTTCAGCATTGGCAATTGAGAGGTAAGAGTTTTGAGCTTCTTGACTGCTTGAGTCTGGACATCTGACCACGGAGGTAGAGACTTCTTCAATAATGCTGAGAGAGGAGCTGTGAATGTGGCAACCTTTGGGATAAATTGTGACATGTAATTAACCAATCCTAAAAATCGCTGGATTTGTGTCTTCGTGGTTAATATATCAAGAAACTTGAGTAAGTCCTTGGAGATGTGTTCTTGGAGTTGAAACTTGCCATTTTTAATCTTCATTCTAAGAAAATAGATTTTCGAAACACCAAACACCATTTTCTTTTCCGTGAGCATTATTCCATGCTGGAGAACAATATGATGAAATGGTGGAGAAGCTTCAGATGGGTTTCTTCATCAGGACTAAATAACAAGATATCATCAATATAGATCAGTGCATTTGCTGCAATAGGCTCAAAGATTTGCATCATGGTTTTTTGAAAGATAGAAGGAGCATTCTTCAGACCAAATGGCATAACAGTCCACTGGTAATGGAAACTAGGAATACAAAATGTAGTTTTAGGCCTATCAACAGGGGAAATTCCACGCTGCCAAAATTCTGTCTTTAAATCAAACTTTGAAAAGACATTGGCATTGGAAAGATGGCTGAGCAAGGTATGTTTTTGAGGAAGAGGGAATTTATCACTAGCAAGGAAATGGTTAAGAGGCTAGTAATTGATTACAAGTCTCATCTTTCCACGAACTTGTTTAGAATGCTTGTTGACATAAAACGCTTCACATGCCCAGGGAGAGGTGGTGTCTTCAATCAACTTTTGTTGCTTGAGAGATTGGAGTTCTTTAAGAGCAAGAGATTGATGTTCTGGATTCATTCCAGAATGTGAGGCGCGAGTTGGATTGACATCTTCATTGAGCTTGAATGGTAGCATAACAAAGAATTTGTTATTCTGCCAAAGAGGGTTCTGACATTTTTTGAGGAAATCAATATGGGATTCAGCACATGACATAGTGATAAAATTCTGCTTGAGGCTTATCAATGTAACTTCGGGAGACAAAGGGAATTCAGGAGATGTTTGGTAAAATGACATGGCGTTGCTGGATCAAACCAAGGGAGGAATTGCTTCTTACATCTGAGACCATTATCATCAAAATGAACAGGAGGGAGTTTCTTGATTATGTCCCATCCTAGTAAAAACTCTTTTTTGGGAGAATGGCTTCCATAAAGTTGATGCTTAACTCGTATGCCAGGGAAGATTTGAATTTGAACTGTTTTGCTGATCTTGTCTACATACAAAATATCACCATTTGCGACTCTGAATGCAAGCGGGGAACATGGCTTCCAGAAGGACTCAGGAAGTAAGTTGGGTTTATCATAGACTTAGTAGCACCTGTGTCAAAGAGAGCCATAACATTGATAGGCTTTGCATAAGCTTTAGTGAATATTTTGACACGACCAAGAGGAGAGTGAACTGTTAAGCACTCTTCATTTGAGAAGGCGAGTTACTGGAGAGAGGCAATTTCTTCATCTGATTCAGCTTCAGTAACATCAGACTCTTCAGGAACATCTGATTCTTCTGGCTCTGTGTCTGAGGAAGCAATTGTCATCAAGCAATCAGGAGATCCTTCATCTTCTGTAGAAAGAACTGATTCAACATCAGATTCTTGAATATCCGGGGCCAACTGGTGTAACAACGCCATAAATTGCGTTCGCTTGGCTATATTTGGACAATTCTTAGCAAAATGACCAGGCTTATGGCAAATGAAACACTTGTCTGACTTCTTTCCTCGAAATTTCTTCTTTTTCACAAACTTGAACTTCTTCTTGCGAAACTTCTTCTTCTTGTAGGGCTTGATAAAATTGTCATTACAAGAACGACAGGAAGAAGAACGATGAGATTTCTTTTTCTTGTTGGAAAACTTTCTGTGCTGTGAACAGTCACACGATGAATCTTTATTTTTGCATTTGATTTTCCAGTGATCTTTATTACACGCTAAGGAGAGCATCTTGCTTGTCTTTTCCATATCATCCATAAGCTTCTTTTGGTTACAAATTCGTTCAACAGAATCTGTAAGATGTTCATAGATTTTTCCAATAGAAAGATCTTTGAATTCTAACTTTTGGATTTTGAACAACTTCTCAGCTTCAGAAACAAGAGCTTCGGGAAATGACTGGAAGAAAACTTGTTTTAAATTGACATCATCAAGACTGCCAATGATATAAAATCGTTTTGACATGCGATCATAATGCCGTTCTAAGTCTGCTTCCTTCAGAGAACAACACTTCATTCCCATAAATTCAGCGCGTGCAATATCAGCATGCTTAGTCGGAGTTCTAACAAACTCATTGTAGATGGTACCAAGAAAAATGTTAATGGAGGCAACCTGTTGCAACTGCAATTGCCGATATTCTTATAATGCTTCATACTAATCATGCAATCGACCAACTAAACGGGCAAGAAACCGTTTAAAAACAAATCTGAGATCATAAAGCTCATTATCAGCTATCATCCAAGCTTTGAACTGGAAAAATCTATCACGCCATTGTTTTGGCTTGATATCATCAAGGGTAAAACGGATATGGTTATCATGAGCATGGTTTGAAGGAGGAGGTGCTAGTGCAGTTGGATTTGGGATCTGTGTAGGTTATGGGGAATCTTCAACCATGGGTTCAGTAGGATCTTCTCGGGGAGGTTGAGAAGTGGATGTTTGGGCTGAATATAGCTCTTCAAATAAGGAGAAGAAATCATCTGAGTTGGTTTTTTCGGGAGTACGATCAGAAAGGGCTAAGGTTCTTAAAAAAGAGGCTATTTGGTTAACTAGTTGGTTTTCATGGATTTCAAGGTGAAACATATCCATGGGCTTGGTTGAGGCTCCTTGGATAATATCTGTGGCTTCAGCTGGTTTAGAATAGGCTTCAGGTTGAGAAGATTGTGAGGTTTTTGAAGATTGGATTTGGATTGTCATAGATTCAGTAACTGGTTCTTTGATAACCAATCCTCTGGCTTCTTGAGCTGTGGGAGGAGGAGGACGCACCAGTTTATGAGCACCAAAATGATCAATATAAGGAATAGGGGGAGGTGGTGAAGGACCACGAAATCTGGGATAATTTGGTCTTTGAGGGCGGTAGGTAGGTTTAGGTTAAGATTTGGGAGGAGACTGTGACCTGGGTGGTAATCTTCTCTTAGGTGGTTCATCCCATAGATTAATACTAGATTTATCAGATCCAGTCAATGAATAATCCCGGGCACTGAGAGAAAGTGAGGGTTGTGGTTTACTTGGATAAAACAATGATGAGGGCGCAAAGTCCTGCTGAGGGAACAATGATGTGGGAAAAGGCTTCTCAATTGTAGCAACAATTTTACCATATTCACTTCTTTCAATGGATTCTAACTGTGCTTGAAGTGCTTTCTTCTCACGTTCTTTATCTGCAAAGAAATTGGCAGTAGCGGCATAATCCTGAACTGTTGACGCCACATAACGCATCTGCTCAGTTAATGTTTTGATTCGCATCTTGAGATCAGCTATGGCTTCATCCATATTAGAAAAAGACAAAACACGAGCATCAAGTCGCTTTGTCGTTTGCGCAATTTGTGAAAGAACTTTGTTTTTAGCAATGGCATTTTCAGCTTGCCAATTGAGGGCTGCTTCAGCTGCTGTAACCTTTTTCATTTTACCATCGGAACCAAGGGAGGTTAGGTCTAGGATTTTCCATCGATGACTAGTACGTTCAGTAAGATTATCAAAATCTTTTGAAGGAGGAAAAGGGGACGAATCATCATCAGGGGCCATAAAGTAGCATGAAATAGGTTGGGGTTGAGGTTGAACTGGTAAAGGTTTAGGAGTGGTTGGGTACTGTTTATAAGGACGACCCAAAGCTTTGAGGGCCTTTTGGGCGTACGGGGTAAGACGCTGAGAGGGGTGGTTGAGGTTTCTTTGGTGGAGGAGGTGGAGGTTGACAGGAGGTTACTTCAGGTTGTGGAGAAGGAAGTGGGGAGACAACGTAAGTGACGTAATAGTCAAACTTTCCAGAGGGTTCTCCAAGAAGTCCTACGGTTTTATCACCTACCTCAAACCGTTCTTGAAGAATTTCTTGGGACGACAAGGCCTTTCCAGCCTTTTTCTTTTGTATTGCTTCAATTCTTTTGGATCAAGATCTTCTTCATAGGCTAGCTCTTCACATGCATCACAGTAACAAACATCATACCAGATATGACCTTTACTGTCTTTGGCTTGATAGATCGAGATTCCTTCCATATCAAAATAAAGAATAGCCATAGGCTCATTCTTAAGAACCAGAACTTGCTCCATCATGTGAAGTTCAGTTTGGAAAGGATTATGCTCGGGTGAAGTTGTAGCTGTCTAGTTGTTGAAGCGCATCTCAACCTGCTTATCTGCCCGGCGTGTGTAAATTGGATTAACTTGTTGGAGAGACTCAGTATTAGCTTGTTCATGGAGTTTCTCGTAAGAAGTAACCTAAACTTTAGGGAGTAACTTGACTAACTCAGGGCAAGTAGTAAGCTGTTTGGGAACATAGGTGGCTATATGAGCTGCGTTGGAATCAATGTGAAGCATCAAAGCTTCAGAAGTGGATGATCCAGGAATACACAAATCATATGAGTGATTTTGTACTTTGTAAACCATTTGTTGATGGATAGTAGTTGCAACTGTACCAGGGACCATTGAAACACCAGTGATTTGAACTTGAATCTTGAGGGCCTCACATACATACTTGTCACCGAGAGGGATGTTAAAATTAGGATAAAATGTGAAAAACAAAGTTCCTGCATTTAACATGGCTTGAACATTACCAAGAATGGCTTGTTGGTAATCTGTGAAACGAGAATCAATCAAGGCAAGACGAGCTGTTGCTGACAATCCTTTTCTACCATGGAAAGTAACAGCAAATCGAATTGCACCAAAGTGCATAAGGGTATAACCTTGTGCTAAGGCCAGACTGGGAATATCAGGAGAAAAAGGAACAGTAAAAAACTGTTCTTCATGACCAGATTTGACAAACAGAGAATCAAACTTTGTACAGTGGACAAACTCTTTTACCGGAAGTTTAGGCTGCTCAGAAGAGACTAACTGCCTAATTCGTCTAGTGAAAGACTGGGAAGATGGTTTTTGAAAGACATGGTACGGATTAGTGATTAGAAGTTTTGTTTGTGGGATTTGATTTTCAACAGGGAGATGAGTGATTTCAAACAATGACTCGATCTTACTATGATCATAACGCGAACTACTAGACCTAAAAGACTCTGATGGAGTTAAAGTTTTAGAAGATGATGCAGACATAGATTTTGATTTTGAAAACATTTTTGAAAACAACAGGCAGCTTATAAGATTAAGATATATAAAAAACAAGATAAGCTTTCATAACATAATAATGAAAAGATTACTATGTTTAAAAGTGAAAATGATAATATTCATAGATCATAGATCTCAGACATCCTTTTGGACACAACTAAGTTCATAATTGCATACTTGACCACAATCGGCGAGCATTTATCAGGCATAAACACGGCATCCTTACCTCAAAAGCCTAGCGCTCAAACACATGTCCTTGTATGGGATTATACTCTTTGTTGGTACAAAAGAATTATACAAGTGTTCTGAAGAGTAGAACAAATGTGTTCTGATACGAGAGATCCACACAAATTTTCTGAGTGTTCTGATGTGAGAGATCTATATAATATGGCAGTCACAGAGCATACTAAAACCAGATCCATATAATTATTATTATTATTATTATTATTATTATTATTATTATTGCACAAAATGACATCAAATAAGCATCGGTATCTTATTGGTTTATTCAAATTTTAAAAAAGTACCATTAGAATATATTTTTTTTTGCTTCAAGATTTGTGTAAAAGTGGTTTGACATATATGATTTACACAATAATTTTTATACTACGATTAAAGATGCTCTAACTGTAACGCCCCCGCCTTAATTGTACAGGAGAACACCTGTAATTAAGACCTGGAGAGTCACTAACCCATCTTAGTAGGACTAAGACATGTATATAAGAAGAATATAGATCGACGGCAACATATAAACCAAGCAACGACAAGCATTAGGTGCAAAAATGATACTATAACTGATAAACATGCATCATAGATATACATGGTATGCATTATATGAACAACAGAAATATACAGACAATCCCCGGGCTAGCCGTGGCTTCCCGAAGGTAACACATCTATTACAAAAATGAACTATAGTATCAGACGCTTCTACTTCGTCCCCGAATCCATCGTTTCTTTGTCCCCCTGGGACTCGTGAGTACCTGAAATAGTTTAAAGGAATGGGGTGAGCTATACGCTCAGTAGGGGTAAGTAATCACATACAAAACAAAATTCAGTTTAAAATCATATGTTCATTTCATAATGCATGCATATGCCAATGCAGGTTACCTCCCTTGTGTCAACCTTAAAGCCACGTAGCCATAATATATCCATACCGAACCGGAGTATAGCAAGGGCCTAACCGCTCGAGAGAAAATCCGACAATAATCATAAATTGACCCATCGGTCCCAGAGTATATCAATTGATCATAATCAATTTGGACTGCATGTCCACCAATAGTAACATAACTACAGAACCATCAGTGCTTTACCGTTGTCTAGATTTCGGGGCTACACATCACTGGCTCTAGACAGCTGACGCGTTGCTGCCCTCTGGAGGTTTAGGGATTCTCAACCCAAGGGCACCAGGCCCTACTTATTTTCATCCCGGTAGGCACAAATCAATACGTCACCCATTCACAATCGAAGGGCCATAATAGAATCATATACGGATCCATATAACATCCAGAATAAGATCATGACGATATTTTGTCATCATAGTAATCATCACGAGAAATATGCCCATATGTCGTGCCATAAGAATGATCCACATATGCTGAGAATCCTTCAAGTGTTTGGTTGACACAATAATAATATGCATGATATGCAAAACATGCTATTTCATAGATATTAAGCAATTTATGCCATATCCACTCCCATAACTCTCACATCATATCCCTTAGTATGTAAAATTTGTCAATAACCTAGTTTATCCGCAAACAACATATACACCACCAAGGGATATCACATATAGTTCAGATAACACTTATTAGCAAGTGTATATGGCATATCTTGCATCAAATCTTGCAATCACAATTTTATAAGTCATAAAAATAGCATGAACACTTTAATATTCAAGCTTCTCAAGCAATTGATAATCATGAACAATGATTCTTGACTAATAAAAGCATAACATCTAGTTTTGAAAGCTATAGAACCCCTACCTCGTGTTTATTAGATGTATAGAATGAAGAAAAAAGAGAATCCAAGCTCTCCCAAAGGAATCTCGAGAAGGAAGATGATGAATAGTGAAGTTGAAGATGATTTGGATGCTTTTGAGCTTTTATTTTGGATTGATGTTGAAAAATGAGTAAGAATCATTCAAAGAACCACATCTATGTCTCTCTAGAGCCCTCAAGTTGATAGGAGTGAGTTTTGGTCGAATTTGGTGAGTTATGGTGATAAATGGCGAAACAATGGGGTTAAAATTCTAGAAAATTCGACACTCAGGGCTCCAAGATCGATATTGTACCTCCCAAGATCGATCTTGGGAGCTCTCAGACAAAGATTATGATAGACAGGGCTCCAAGATTGATCTTGGGAGCTCTCAGCCAAAGTTGATTTTACAGCACTGACCACTGTTGGTATTTTGGTCATAACTTCTTGCTCGGAACTCGAATTGGGGTGATCTTTATGTCTACGAAAAGGTAATTCAATGATATACAACTTCCTAAGAGGAAGTTTTCCCAAATTATGGATAGATTATTCCCATAATTTCGACAAAGACAGCGCTCTGCCGAAGCGTTATCGAATGACCAGAATTTAATGATGGGCCTACTTTGCGCCCTATTTTGACTCACAAGGACTGGGAACTAGCTTTCGGTCAAAACACGAAAGTTGTAGAATGATACAAATCCTAGACACCTTCGCGAAAGGAACCTTAATCGGATAAGTAACGAAGAAATTACGATAGCTCAAAGTTAACTAAAATTAACAAATCACAAAGAGCCAAAACTTCCTATTTACCAACCAAAATCGATTCGGACCACCCGAATCACCAAACGATCATTCACATATGTATAAAGGAGTTAATATAACACAATTAACATTAATATAAATACAAGATGTTACACTAACCCACCATTTAAAAGTAGAGTGTCAGTAAATGTACCCTTAATTTATAGTCTACAAACTCATTATTAAAAAATAATTAGGGTGTCTTAACTAGCCACTTTATTTTTAAATTAATATATATATATATCTTTTTGGATTTTGAAAACAATGATTCCTAGCCTCATCTTTGATACAGTTCAATCATTGTTTGTAAGAACAATTCGATTTTAATTTTGATTCAATCTTAACATTAATAATGGAAAATATACAATTTCTTCAACACACGCAAGTGTAAGCCCTATGTATTCGGAGTTTTGTAACTTAGTTGCAAAGGCTTACAAGTTTAGGTTAAATACTAGTGTTATGAAGTTTATAAATTCAATCGAGGAAAAAAGAAATATATATGTGTGTGTGTATTGGAAGTAAATTTAAAAGAAGAAGAAGAAGAAGAAGAAGAAGAAGAAGAAGAAGAAGAAGAAGAAGAAGAAGAAGAAGTTTTTTCCAAAAAGAAAATGTTAACTAATATTTACATTCAATAAACACAATCTGATTAATATATAATTTCATTGAAACATTTTTCCTTTAAGTTGTAGATGGGTTTTCATTTTATACTTGAATACTCCTTTGATGACATGGTGTAGTTATTAATTGCATTTATTTTTGTGTTATTGCAGCAATAATGTGAGATTCAATTTTCTCTAGTATAAGGGAATAAAGGCCGTCGGAAAGAAATAAACAAGCAAGTGGTTTTTGTGTTTAAAATTGGATTGAAAAAAAAAGAGGATGAAAGTAAGAGAGATTTCTAATTAAGGCGCCATTGCCATTTTTTAATAATGGGTGTGCAGATTAAAAATTGAGGGTGTCTTTACTAACACTCTTAAAAGTATTATAGATCCACTCTTACTCCACTCTTGCTCCTTAGACACTTTTATAGCTATGATACGTTCTTAGATTGAGTGTTATGCCACGAGGCATTGAGGGCTAGCTTATTTACGAAAACTTTTATCCACAAAATTTTGCAATCAAAATTAAAGTCATCGGTTAATCTTGTAAAAGCAAGTTTGTACCTTGCACAAATATGTGAATTATTTTACATGTTTACCATATTAGTTCTAATACTAATTTTGGAATGCATAAAAAAATAACTATATCATGCGAATACTAAAATACATATCATTGTATCCCATCCGCGTCGTGTCCTAGTTTTTTTAAATTTATTGTGTCGATCTGTCTGTGTTTTAGTTGAAAACAATGTGTATGGGGAATAAATCTGATGATTATATTCTTTTCTTTTTGAGGTATATATAGTAGTAGCAAACATTAATAATTATAAAATATTGCAATCCCACAATAATCAGAATTATGAAAATAAGTCAACGATCTTAACTAAAGAATAATTACAGAATATCTTCGACAATAATTACATAATATTCTTAACAATTTCCCTCAAGTTGGTGTATATATGCCAAACATACCCAACTTGACAACAAACTTATGAAATATCGTGTTGGATATTGCCTTTAGTAAGTATGTCAGCTAGCTGATCTTTAGAATGTACATGAGGCACTATGACTACGTTTTCATCCAATTTCTTTTTTATAAAGAATCCATCAACTTCAACATATTTTGTTCTATCATGTTTAACTATATTCTAAGCAATATCATAAGCTATTGAAGAATGATTGAAATGGGAGATTGAAACTGATCAAGTGCTTGTTAAAAAAAGGTGTTATCAGAGATTTGTATGAAGACTGATATACTTAGCACATTTAAAACATGATATTTCCCATGTGTTAATCGAGTACGTTTAGTCAATTCTTGCATAATCCCGGAGAGAAGCATATGCTTGCAATTATGAGAATTATGAGTTATTTGAACGGAGCTCTTAGAAAAGGAATTTTACTTACAAAAAAATGATGATTAATTTAAGGTTGAAGGATGCATGTATGTTGATTGGGCAAGTAATGTAGATGATAGAGTATCTACGCTAGGATACTTTATGTTTGTTGTTGAAAATCTTGTTACATGGAGAAGTAAAAAACTAAATATTGTTGTTCATTCAATCATTAAAACAGAGTATAGGGGAATGGCGTTTGGAGGATTAAGAATTATTTTAGTTAAAGTTATTGTTTACATATTTGGGTTATCTACCAAGAAAACCTATGATTTTATATTTTGACAATAAAGCAGCTTGTGTTATTGCTTAAAATCTAGTTTAATATGAAGGAACAAAACATGTTGAATCGGACAAATTCTTTATTAAATACTAATTGGAGGAAAATATAGTTGCAATACCTCATGTACGTTTTGAAGATTATCTAGCTGACTAATTACCATTAGTTTAGTGTTCAACAACTTATTTGACAAGTTTGTTGGAGATATTATGTAATTTTTTCCTTGTTAGGATGGTTGCAAATTCTCATAATCTCGGTTATTGGGGGAATGAAATCTTTTGTAATTCTTATTAGAATTTGTAACTATTATATGTATCTCAGTAAGAGAATAAATGAATAATCAAATTTATTCCCCGTATCCATTATTTCCAACCTTACCAAGCTAGTCTTAAGTGCTTTTAGTTTTATCTATCTTTTTGTATCTTAAATCAACTAAAGGATTTTCTCACCTGAATTTCACACCTATGTGTAGGGGAATTGGACCCAACTAACTTAATGAATCAAATTAAATCAATTCAATGATTGTGGGTCAGGATCGTGTAGAAATGGGGATGCCAAGTCAATTTTAGGGTTTTATTATCAAAAATAATTTTTCAATGACAAGCGGAAGAAAACCTTAGGTCTAATCTAATTTTACTGTTGAAAACTAGTATTGTGTTATCTAGCCGATATATCAATCAATCACATAAAAGTAATCACACAACACTAGGACGTAATGAGTTATATATACTTGTATACGACAAATCCTCGGGAATCAACAGTATTTTCACTATAATCAAAACAAGATTTACACACTCAATGACTTATTCTCAACAGCTCCACATTACCTAGGCAAGGATAAGTCAAGTCATTTGAACATATAATCCAACCACAGCTAGTTTGGCAAATGCTTTATACTTTTTCGGTCCATCTCAGAGCCTACTACGCACTTAATTATAGTTCGTCACCCCATAGCAATCTCCTTTATTGCAAGCTAGCGACTTTGCATGCTTTCTAATCGCAATCAAAGACATTCTTGTATGATCTCAAAACCCTAATTCTTAAAAAGAACAACTTGGATGTTATTTGGCATGACATTAGAACCCTAGTTTTAAGGAGCAAAAGCTCTATCATATAAATCGTGTATTTAAGAGCTCTAGAAACTTGTTTATAAACTTTTAGCCTTTGTATCTATTTACAAGAATAACTAGGGAAAATAATTAGGTTTAAAAGAAATGAAACAATTCCCACTTGAATTTGGAAAAATCAGTTTCACGTCGCTTGAGGATAATGGTAATGGCTCTTAAAGAGCATATCGGAGCGCTGGACTACATAGAATTTCTTTTAATCTGGCCATGTGCACCGGTTTGTCACTAAACTCTCACACCAATATGTTGGGCTATAGATGCAATATAATTTTTTTTTGTAAAATTTAAATTTATGAGGACTTAGTGTTTAGTTGGCTTTATTCCAATGCTAAACAAGTTTTCTTATTGTAATGTTACTATGTGTCATTGAAGATCGAAAGAAGCAATATTTAAGAGGAAGATAGCCACACTTATCGAAATCAGAATCATAATTCGGATAATTGGGATTAAGGTAAGTAAAGTAAGTGGCTTTTAGATTCAAAATCCTAGTGGTGGTGTATTTAAAAAAAATGGATTTTGAATCAAACATGTTTGAGATATTATTCTATGTTAGATTTGTGTTTTGCCTTGGATATTTAAGTGGTTTATATGTTCCCTGATGAAGCAATGCTTAAAGGAATATGTTCGAACACTTAATAGGAAGAATGATCAAAATCTTATCAAGCAAAATACATTAAGGATTGGTGTACCAGTATATAGAGTAATATAATAATACTAATACGTTGGTTACTTTACTCAACAAGATCTTCTGAGGATTGGCGTATCAGTATGAGGAATTAAACTCCAACATAGGTATGCATGGTTGAATATCAACCCAATTTTTCTAGTATCTAGTATACTAGTATTACAATTTTTTGTCCAATACTAGTACACAATACAAGGAAAAAATTTGGGTTTGTTCTTTACGCAAACTTAAGTGATTAAGCCAAAATATTACATCTTAATACTTGTTTAAGTGGCTTAATGTGCATGAATTTGATTCTAATTATCCAGATTTGTTGGGATTTAAGTTTTAATTAAGAAATTGGATAATATTATTGACCTAAAAGGTCATTAATCCTATTTTGATAATAACAATAAGCTAGTCATGTATATTTAACTTGTTTATTGAAATAAATTTAGCTTATATTTTAAAACAAGCTTCATTGATCTCATGAGAAATTTCAAGGAACAAACTGTCAATTCAACCGAGATCATTACACATCCACAAGATTTATTCAATCCATACATAAATTTATCACAATTCTATCATGGATCAAGATGGAAAGATTTGTGCATTCAAGATAAGTAACAAAGAAACTAATCAAGCATTTTGAAGGCTCGTAAATTCATAAATTGAGTGAGTGCTTAGATACTACGTAATCTTTACTGATCAATAGCAATAGCTCAAATATGATTGTGTATCATTCATTGATTCAAAACAAGCATGCAAATCAAGTTTGAAATGAACTTCATTGAACAACAACTTTCTCATAAGCCAATTTTCTATAAAATTCATAACTAATTCATATGGTTGAATTAATGTTCAAAACCAACTCCAACATGCTTAGAATAACCTCTAGAACACTCTTTGTGATTTTAATTGAATTGAGATTTTAACAAGTAATGGATTCCAAAAGCATGTAGTCGACTACATGGTAATGTTGTGGGTCAACTACACCATGTAATTGACTACATGTTGTATGGATTAGTCGACTAGTTGGCCAGAAACTAGCCATTGGAGAATTGGTTAATATCTAGTTTTGACCCATAACTCTATGTAATAGCTTCAAACAGCCATATCCTCTAAGGCGTTATTAATTGTAGGTCTCAGAGACATTTTTACACACTTGAATCATTATACAAACTCATTTTTTAACACCCTATGTTTTTAACCTATAATTAGTGAAATTAATCCCCCGTCCAGGTTGGTGTCGGACCGGTATAGCCTTTTTGCAAACTGGTTCGCAGTCTCAAATTCTGAGAATTTCTTGGCGCTAGACAGGTCTCCATTTTCCCTAAACCGGTCTGCAGTGTAAAATTCTGTCACCTCGTTTTTAATGATTTGATTGCTTGAACCCATTTTTAAACCATTTTTCTTACCATTTTAGACCATTTTCGTGGGAAAGCAACCTTAGAGCTATTCTAGATAGAGAGAGGGTGATTCTTGGTGGATTTTGAGGGATTTATGGCTTAAATTCAAGCGTTTCCAATCGAAAGCTCAGATTTTTAATGTTCTTTGCATTCTCTTCGCCATCTCGAGCTTGCATGTGTGGTTTGAGGGACCATTTGAGCTCAACCCAGGCCTATAAACTCTGTTCTTCTAGCTTTCCAAGTGGGAACTCCCTTCTTCTTCTTGAATTTCGATAGTTTTGAATTGATTTGTGTTAAAACACTAAAGTTTCGATACCAAAATCATATTTTCTCTTGCATGCACATTGAACAGCCATATATTTTGATATCTGAGCTTTGTTCTTGATAGTATGTTGGTTGTGTTTGATGAGTATGTGGGCTAATTGTCCTGCATGTTGCTAGTTGTGTACTAAACTGAGAATTTGGTACCAAAATGCATAGAAACATTATCCGCATCTCTAATACTTCCTATTTATGCCTAAATTTATGAATTTCCAGAACACTAAACACTTTTAATTCACTTTTTAAATTGTTACTAGACATGTACTCAAGGTTTGATGATGTTTCTAAATTGCCTAATGATTTCTTCTCAACATTTGGCTTACGAGACCATATAAATATCATGGTTATAACGATATGGCATTGTTATTCATTATATGCATAACAAAATCCTAATTTTTCAATTGGTTGATTTCTACACCTGAGTTGATTTTCAAATTATATAACCTGGTTAAGCTTTTTAATATATAAGACAACCTTTGGATAATGTTTTTGACAAACTAAACCAATCGCGGTGAGGTTACGAGGTTGTTGGAACCAGAAAGCACCGGTATAAAAATGCTTGAGCTGGTATTATTACACAGACCTATGGGAAGATGGGGTGCCGTGAAATCTAGTTACCAGTGCACTAACCCATAGGAAGATGGGGTGCGTTTGAGTGCAGTAAATTCCGTCTAGTACCGGTATTAGGTCGAGGAGGAGGAGGAGGAGGAGGAGGAGGTGGATGGATGTTTGTACAGCTATCGAGAGAGATATGTGTTGACAATAAATCCACATAAATTATGATAAATGTATGGTTTTTCCTAAAATTGGTGTAAACTTGGAAAATCCTTATCTACAATGGAATTTATAAGTTTCTATACATGACATGCATATGCATTGTATTTCCCTTTTCTTATAGTTCCCACTAGGCCAGTTTTGGCTCATTCCCTCATTTATCTTTCAGGTATACCTCGTGGTACGGGTAGAGGTCGTGACCCAAGTCCGAGTTCGTCTTAGAGCCATTTTGATGCCCTTATGGATTTTAGTTTCGTTGTATGATCGTTGATGGCGGAACTTGTTATTTCAAATTTAGTTGAAAGACTTTGTAATATTTATGGTTGTATGAGTTTGTATTTCGAACTTGGATTTTATTTGAATTTCGGTTTGTCGGTGAATGATGATTTGTATTAGCATGTTGGACTATTCATGTTTGGATTGTAATCAGATTGTGATGTTTTGGTTTGTTAATCTGGGTGGATTTCTTAGTATGTACAAATACTTCATGCCGAAATTTTGTTAAATTTCCCTACTTTTGTGTATGTTATTGGTTCACATCACTTGTTTATCTGCTGTTAATTTAATTCAACATTTGTTAACACCTGCTTAATTAGGCGGGTTGTTACATTTTTCATCTATTTACAATATTCAAGTTTTCGAGCCTTTACATGGATCATATCATTCATCTTTTAGCTAAATCTATTGATCAATTTTGATAAATCTAGAGTGAGCTTCATTTGTAATCTTCAAAAACACTTGAAAGTTATTGTATCTTGGTGTACATCACAAAACCAATCTTATTCATCAATTTGTGAGAGGTTGTCTCATAGTATAGCAAGAGTGAATCTTGTGAGAATGTAGTGAGAATAATTACACATGTATGGTAGTTTGATTTTCACCTGTAAGAAAATCATTAGTGGAATTTCTTGGGGGAACTACTCGGGAGTGGACGTATGGTCCAAGCAACCAAACCGCGTAAAAAGTAAAAAAAATAAGTCTTGGATTCTTCGGTTCCATCTTTCTAAACTCGAACTCTTTACTTATCTATATTGCTTGCCTTTGAGTTTATTTTGATTAATTCCTTCCTTGATATTTAGTTACTTATTTATCTAAACTATTTTGTTAATTCCACATTATTTTTGAAAACAAAAACCCTATTCACCCTTTTATAGTTATTATCTGACCAACAAATATATATATTTCCAGCACATTTTATCCTTTTTACAGGTTAAAAGTGATCAAGTGCGAAGTCGGAGCCAAAATTCCCAAACTTTACTGTTACCAATTGAATTTGATGCCTAATTGAGCTCAAGAATGTGATTCAAAGCTAATCCTAATCCCAAGCATGTATAAGTTGTTAGCAAAATAGTACGAATAACCGAAGTAAAAAATAAACATAATTTAAACTGAGTCTCGTGTTTCACATGATCTCCTTAAAACAATTACGCCGCCTCCCTTGGTGCTTTGAGGTTTGCTATAAGCGTTTTTTTGCTAGGATGAAACGGTGGAAGAGTGTTTACCTTTGCACTTCGGTGTTACTCACAATCGAACTCATATTTGTGTATTGAGCTTTATCACCAACTAAAGCTAATTAATCTAGAGAAGATGAGAGAAATTCGTGAAAGCTGTGTATATTCGATGTGTGTGGAATGTGTCTCAAGGATCACCTATTTATACATGGGGGAGGAGTAATTAGCATAATTACACACATTTAACTCAAAACTATTTTATGGGTTAAATATAAGAATTAATTCAAACGTTTTGAATTTTAAATCTCTCAATTAAGAGAAATTCAAATAAAAAAAACTGGGTGTCATTAAAGAGATTAAATGGAAAAGAAGAAAAATAAACTTGCTCTAAGTGCAAAGCTTGACCCCTCGCGACTGGCCATTTTCAGGGCGACATTCGTGTCCGGGGGTGCGGGCGCACACTAGCCAAGCTTGTGTCATGCCAAATTCAGTCCGTGGTTTGCACCCCCCTACGCCTGGATGCGTGAGAGAGAGCCTTATTTTTCTTAGAAGCTTATGAACTAGTGAAATGTAATCCTTTATAAACTCATAACGTTTTCCACAAAAGTCCAATGTGGGACTTAACATTTCCCATTCCATTTTTCATCTCAAGTAGCTCACTTTGGGTGATAATTTCTCATTCATCCCATATCCGTTTTGAACAAACAAATACACGATCTCGATGTACTCATGGAGGAGAACACGAATCTATAATTTTCTTTCACAACTAAGTGTGAGATCCCATTTAAAAATTATCCTCAAAATGGTTCAAAAAATGACTTTAAAAACCCATTTTTCCAACAATTCCCCACATGAATGAAAATTGGTGACCAAAGACATGACATACAAGGTGATAAAGTTCGGCGGTTGAAACCTGAATAGGAAAGGTAGGTTGTATCCCTTGAACCTTCCTTTATGAATATATGTTTACTTTACTAACTAAACAGTAGACGTGATGTCATTGAACTGTTCTACCATTTGTGTTAACGATGACATATCTCACACATGAGTCTTTCTAACACATTTTAGTTCTCACTATTATGTTCGTTATGGCCTTAAACATATGCCTGGTTCTGCAATAGTTCAATAAGAATTGTGCCCTAAACAATTCTCTTGGAAGCGGCCATTCTTCTCTTTTACATAGGTGATTTCTTAATTAAGAGTATCCCGCATTACTTTGTTCGATTTTTATCGACACATAAGAATCATTAAAAGCTTAGCTTATCCTTTTCCCTTACATGCATCACTGTTTTCATCATAGGAATGGACATGGGAAAGATTCCCACAGGATCCAACGTAGCCTTTATAATTTAGTTGTCCCTTTTGAACCTAGATTTTGGGATCTCCAGTCACGTAGGTTGG
Source organism: Lonicera japonica (assembly GCA_021464415.1). Classification (NCBI taxonomy): domain Eukaryota; kingdom Viridiplantae; phylum Streptophyta; class Magnoliopsida; order Dipsacales; family Caprifoliaceae; genus Lonicera; species Lonicera japonica. The sequence goes on from CM038470.1 coordinate 47,657,205, forward strand.
GTATCCATTGTATCAACTTATTTATTCATGGGCTTTAGTCCCATTCCTCTTGATGAGTTATCAACTAGGTCTTTATTAAATCCTTTGGTTAACGGATCCGCAATATTATCTTTTGACTTTACAAAGTCAAGTGAGATAACTCCAGTTGAGAGTAGTTGTCTAATGGTATTATGTCTTCGACGAATATGTCTAGACTTACCATTATACATATTGCTTTGTGCTCTACCAATTGCGAATTAACTATCTGAGTGGATGCAAATTGGAGGCACAGGCTTTGACCATCTTGGAATATCCTCTAGAAAGTGGCATAATCATTCAGCATTTTTCCCACATTTGTCTAATGCAATAAATTTAGATTCCATAGTGGATCTAGCAATCACAATTTGTTTTGAGGATTTCCACGAAACCGCTCCACCTCTTAGCATAAATACATAGCCGCCAATAGATTTAGAGTCCGTTTCATTAGATATCTAGTTTGCATCATTGTATCCTTCAAGTACAGCTGGATATCTAGTATAGTGCAGTCTATAATTATGAGTAAACCGTAGGTACTTTAGTACTCTAACAATTGCTTTCCAATGATTAGCTCCAGGATTACTTATATATCTACTTAGTTTACTGACTGCATATGCTATGTCTGGTCTTGTACAACTCATTAAGTACATTAGATTGCCTATGACTCTTGTGTATTTTACTTGAGAAATACTATCTCATTTACTCTTGGATAAATGTAAAATTAAGTCTATGGGTGTTCTTGCCACCCCAGAATTATCTTTATCAAATTTTCCAAGAATATTATCTATATAATAAGTCTGACTCAATATGAGTTCTTCTGATGTTCTTGTGATTTTAGTTCCCAAAATAACATCAGCTAGTCCCATATCTTTCATGTCAAACCTTGAATTCAACATGTTCTTTGTAGATTTGATCATTTTATCATTACTTCCAACAATAAGCATGTCAACTACATATAAGCATACAATGACATCCATTCTCAGTATCTTTGACATAAACGCATTTGTCACATTCATTAATTTTGAATCCACTCACAATCATAGCGTTGTCAAATTTCTCATGCCATTGCTTTTGTGCTTTCTTTAAACCATATAAAGACTTCACTAATTTAAAAACTTTCTTTTCTTGACCAGGAGAAGAAAAACCCTTAGGTTGTTCAGTATAGATTTCTTCTTCTAAATCTCCATTAAGAAAAACTATTTTCACGTCCATTTGATGTACTTCAAGATTGCGCAAAACGGCAATTGCAAGTACCAGTCTAATGAATTTTATTCTCGTTACAGGAGAATATGTATCAAAGTAATCAAGACCTTCCTTTTATCTATAACCTTTGATCACAAGCCTTGCTTTTATATTTATCAATTAACCCATATGCTTTCATTTTCTTTTTGAATATCCACTTGGAACCTAGAGGTTTGCTACCAGGTGGAAGATCCACTAGTTCCCAAGTATGATCTTGCAAAATAGAATCAAAATATGTAATGCCCCAAATCCCGTTAAGAGGATTTATCCTCCGGGACCTTGTTCGTTACTGGTACCATACGTCGATGGCGGGTTAACTAAGCAAAACTCCTGTGTAAAACATAAAAATTCATAATCTAAACAACAAGAATATCTACATTTCATAACTTTATCCACAAAATAAAAAAATGCACTACAATTCAACAGCTAGCCTCCAACGAGGTCCCAAGTACATCGTTTTTCAATCTCCACATACAATAATATTAGTAAGGGTTCAATACATGTATCACCGACAATATAACAACTACGGGTTTTACACAAGAATCTAACACATATCTTATTGGCAAAATTCTAAGAGTAATGGTATAGAGGCAGTCTAAGAGGACGCATCTTCATTCTCCCATTTCCCAGAAAAACCTGCAGAGAAATCTTAATGGAAAGTAATTAAGGTGAGTCAAACAGACTCAGTGGGAATCATATATACATAATTAATGGGCTTTGTGTAAAAGACAATGTTCAGAAAATCTTTTTGTAAAATAACATGGAATCCATCACATATGTATATATAGATAGTAGTTAAGAATGAAACATTTTCTTTGAAAACCCGCGTATAACGCATATTCGATATTAAATGGAATCCTATGGCACAATTAACGTATTTCATCTCATAAATCTCGAGCCATAATCTCTTAAATTTCACCACTATCCAAGCGTACTACCGGGTCTGCATTTCATGGCCTTTCACCTACGCTGCAGCAGGGCTTCCCGTTCATTTCTGTGCATGGTTTCGGGTCTTGCACCCAGGAGACTGTGTCCCAACTTTCAGCCCTAATTGTTAGAGACCAAACCCGGGACCATCATGGACTAATACAATCATATAATATCAACAAAGTATCAACCGGCTCATTTAGATGATAATTGTGCCATATACATAGTTTTCATAAATAAAATATAACTTCCACATATAACCGACGGAAGAAATCTCTTATTAAACATTTTGTCTAGTGATATAAATCATACATAAGTGTTTTGTAACATAGAAGCCACCACTTGGAACCCCTTTATGGTTAATAAACCTTACTGTTAAGTTAAATGCCCACTCTTAAGGGTTCAAGTGGTGGCTTCTATGTTAAAAAACACTTGTTTATGATTTATATCACTAGTCGGAATGTTTAATAGGAGGACCGCTTGCTTGCTCCTTTCTTTCTCTAAAACTCTCTCTCTTTAAAACTCTCTCTCTCTAACTTTCTCTCTTTAACTTTTTCTTTCTCTAAAAAGACTCTCTCTAATGATCTTGACAGAATTTTCCTCATCTAAGAACTCTATTGAGTGTTGATGATCCCAAATGAGACCCCAAGGGTCCTATTTATAGCAAATTTTTTGCTAAAAACACTTAAAAAAGGGCCAACCGCGGGGGTTTCAGCTAGGGCATGCGGCTCGAGTGTGCGGCTCGAAGCCAGCCGTATGGTTAGGAGCTAACATTGGTTGTGGTAAATTCCTGACGCGCTTGAAAGTCAGGATTTTTCCTAATGGTCTCCTATATGCATGATGACTCAAGACTTGATGCGAAATGCTTGTTTTATATGAAAATTTGGTTCACACGATAGTCGTGGATTGGGGTGTTCACAGAAGCTTCGTACCCATTTGGGGCCTAGTTTTCATTTCTTCTAGCTAAGTGGGGGATAATTTATTAAAATGCGTAGCGGAAGGACATTATTGGCAAAATCATAGTTGATACAGGTTCTTAGTGAATGAGCCAGTATATTCGACTTAAGATTCCTCTTGCGTGTGTTTAAAAATACCATTGATTGGTTCCCTGAGCTAGCAATTATATATTGGTTTTATTGGGGAGCAGTGGTAGAATTAGGACACTCCTCCTTCTTGAATCCTTAATCTTCAAGGAAGGTAGATTCAAAAGTGATAAGAACTTCATTCAAAGCGGCTAGTATTTTTATACCTTGATTCTTGATAATGAGTACCCTACCTTCCACATGTGCAGATCAATATGATGATTCTTATGTGACCTTCCATCTTTTCTCTAAAAGTGTTGTAGGGACCATAGCAAATTTTCTAAGTTCGAACTATTCGATTGATACAAATTAGTAACCAATTCTCTAAGGAGGGGAGTGATATTTGATTACGTATAGTGAATCTCAATTCTGACTATAACTAAACTTCCTTAGATTGCATCTTTCGTCTAAAACTCTCGAGAAAGATATGTCCGCAAACGAGATTGCCTTGCTTTTGAGCAAACCATAAGAGTTGATCTCCCTAATGTCTATGGGACCTAGTTAGCTTCACAATCCGTGTAGTTTTCGTGTTTTCTCGCCTATAACTCTTCTGTTTGAATTCTTAATCAATTGTTTCACCGCGTGAGAGGGGTGGACTGGAGTGCGAATGGAGAATTTGGTACCCTAGCCTCTGTCTTTATAGTTGAAAGCCATTAACCCCTTCGTTTCTCTCAACTTTTGTGGATAAGACAAATTGTCGGCCATGTAGTGATAAGAAAGAGAGTCACACTCTATCTAATCAAGAAACCACGTGTAAGATATATTCCTGGTAAAGTAAGAACCATGACGTGTGAAATGCGCGTTGAGAATCATTTATGTTTGGCATGGGCCGCTATATGATTGTTCGTATCTTAATTGCTTGACATTCTTAAGAAACTGGAACAGTCGATTATGGATATTTTCTCAATCCTTGATGTGCATTATATTTAGGAAGTCATGTGTGCCAAAGAATTTGTTCCTCATTCATTCTTGAGTAAAGCAAATGTTATTCAGTCCTCCATGGACATAGTTTTCATTTTAAACATTAGATATTTTCTTAAGGAAGCGAAATCGAGTGCGAATTGAGGATTGATTTTATTAGGAACATTTCCCATACAAATTTCGAGGACAAAATTCCTTAAGGAGGGGAGATTGTAATACCCCGTAACCCATTCTCAAGTTAATCCTCTTCTTAAGCCCGATTAATGCTTAATCTCCGTAAGGGCATGAACTTTTGCTTTTGGACCCTTGTTAGCTGATCGAACGCCTCTAACACATCATAGTAGGTATATCAAGTTTATGGGAATGATCGTTTCATAATTCGTGAGGTCCGAATCGAAATCGAGGTGTTAGTCGCGTGTTTTCACTTTATGTGATTTCTTAATTTTAGCCAACTTCGAGGTATTGTAACTTCTTTGTTACTAGTCCAATTACGCCTATATTTATGCCTATGTTTAGGCTTTGATACAACCTATAACTTTTTTGTTTGGACCGGAAGCTAATTCAGGCTTTTCGTGGATCAAAACAGTGTGCAAAGTACACGAGTCGCTAAAATTTGTTCATTCGGTAACGCTTCGGCAGAGCGCTGTCTTCGACGAATTTTTGGGAATTATCCATCCATAATTTGAAGATACTTCCTCTTAATAAGTCATATATCTTTGAATTAGATTTCCATGAACATAAAGATCACCCAAATCGGAGTTTCGAGCAAAAAGTTATGGCCGAAATACAAGCAGTGCACCAGAGTGAAAAATACAAAGCTCAGACCGGTATGGCCTTTTTGTGGATCGGTCCAACAGTGTACCTGGGCGCATTTTGAGCAATTTTAAAGCATTATTTACTCCCACTTTTGTCCCATTTTCAAGCTATAACCCAAGAAGCTTCTAGAGAGAGAGTGTGAGCTCCCTTGAGAGGCTTTTTAGAGAGATCATCACCCATAATTCATCCCACTAACAAGCTCCCATCTTCATCATCTTCATTTTCTCTCTCCTCCATTGTTGGAGCTTGAAGCACAAAATTGGGAATTTGCGATTCGGAGACTCTTGGAGTGATTCAGCCCTCCAAGCTTGACGATCTAGCTTCATAGAGGTGGGAATCTAGTACTAAAACTTAATTCTCAACTTATTAATGCTTGATTGTGATATCATTACAAGTTTATACCAAAACCTAACTTATATACATGGGTTTTTGGGATTTATGTTGAAACCTCATGTTAAAGCCGAAATTGATGATTCAAATGGTTCATATATAGATCAAAACACATGTTTTAACAAGTGATTGTGATTATTTACTTAATTTATATCAAAACCCACTTGGAAGCCCTTTATGGTTAATAAACTTTACTGTTAGGCTAAATGTCTACTCTTAAGGGTTCACGTGATGGCTTATATGTTACAAAACACTTGTTTATGATTTATATCACTAGACGGAATGTTTAATAGGAGATTTCTTCCGTCGGTTATATGTGGAAGTTATATTTCATTTATGAAAACCATGTATATGGCACAATTATTATCTAAATGGGCCGGTTGATACTTTGTTGATATTATACGATTGTATTAGTCCATGATGGTCCCGAGTTTGGTCTCTAACGATTGGGGTCGAAAGTTGGGACACAATCTCTTGGGTGCAAGACCCGAAACCGTGCACGGAATCGAACGGGAGACCTTGCTGCTGCGTGAGTGAAAGGCCACGAAATGCAGACCCGGTAGTACGCTTGGATAGTGGAGAGATTTACGAGATTATGGCTCGAGATTTATGAGATAAAATACGTTAATTGTGCCATAGGATTCCATTTGATATCGAGTATGCGTTATACGCGAGTTTTCAAAGAAAAGGTTTCATTCTTAATTACTATCTATATATACATATGTGAAGGATTCCATGTTATTTTTATAAAAAGATTTTTTGAACATTGTCTTTTACACAAAGCCCATTAGTTATGTATATATGATTCCCACTGTGTCTGTTTGACTCACCTTAATTACTTTCCATCCAGATTTCTCTGCAGGTTCTTCTGGGAAATGGGAGAATGAAGATGCGTCCTCTTAGACTGTCTCTGTACCATTACTCTTAGAATTTTGCCAATAAGATATATATTAGATTCTTGTGTAAAACCTGTAGTTGTTATATTGTTGGTGATACATGTATTGAACCCTTACTAATATTATTGTATGTGGAGATTGAAAAACGTTGTACTTGGGACCTCGTTGGAGGCTAACTATTGAATTGTAGTGCATCTTTTTCTTTTGTGGATAAAGTTGTGAAATGTAGATATTCTTGTCGTTTAGATTGTGGATTTTTATGTTTTACATAGGAGTTTTGCTCAGTTAACCTGCCGACGACGTACGGCACCAGTAACGAACCGGGTCTCGGAGGAGAAATCCTCTTAACGAGATTCCGGGCATTACAATTTCACTCTTAATAGCCTCTTTCCATAAAATTCTATTATTTGAATTCACATCTTGTTCATAAGTTTGAGGTTCACCTTCTAGTATATAAGTCAAAAAATCAGGACCAAAAGATTTTTTCGTTCTTGCCCTTTTGCTACGTCTAGGCTCTACCTCAACTTCCTTATGAGCATCGTTGATATTCTCATATGTTCATTTAGAAGAATTCATTTCTTCTTTCTTACATGGAAACACATTTTCAAAGAATGACGCATTTCTCGACTCCATGATTATATTCTTGTGTATATCAGGTATATTAAATTCATACACAAGAAATCGATAGGCGTTACTATTTTGTGCATATCCAATGAAAATGCAATAAACTGTTTTTGGTCCTATTTTCACTGCTTTATGTGGAGGTGCTACCAATTTAGCAAGATATCCCCACACACATTAATAATTATAAGATGGCTTTCTCCCTTTCCATAACTCATATGGAGTTTTCTCCTCTTTCTTTTTGGACACCTTATTTAAAAGGTAGTTAGCCGAAAGAATGACTTCTCCCCACATGTTGGGTGACAAACCCGAACTAATCAACATTGCATTCATCATCTCTTTCAATGTCCGATTCTTTCGTTCAACTACTCCATTTGATTAAGGTGAATAAGGTGCAGTCATTTCATGAATAATTCCATATTGAGTACAAACCTCAGCAAATGGAAATTCATATTCACCACCTCGGTTACTTCTAAGTACTTTGATTTTCTTATTAGGTTAATTTTGAACTTCATTTTTATAGAGAACAAATTTCTCTATAGCTCCATCCTTACTTTTGAGTAGATACACATAACAATATTTTGTGCAATCATCTACAAAAGTAATAAAATATTTATTACCACCTCTTGTTTGTGTCATTTTTAAATAACATATATCGCTATGGATTAAATCAAGGGGTCCAGTATTTCTTTCAATATTAGGAAACGATGATCTTGTTTGTTTTGCCTCAACACAAGTTTCACATTTGTGTTTTGAATCAATGTGGAAAGAAGATATATGATTTAAGTTAATTAATTTCCGTAGAGAATCATAATTAATATGTCCTAGTCTACCATGCCACAAATTTGAATACTCAAGCATATAAGCAGAATAAGTAGCTTTATTATTATTCTTAATAATAGTCATTACATTCATTTTGAATAAACCACCATTCATATACCCCTTCCCCACATACATTCCACCCTTAGACAAAACAAACTTATCCGACTCAAACACTAGTTGAAAACCATGAATATTTAGCAATGAACCCGACACCAAGTTCTCACAGACTTCAGGTACGTAGACCACATTGTTCAAAGTTTAACTCTTTCCCAGACATCATCTTTAGAACCACTTTTCCTTCTCCCTTGATTTCAGAGGTAACCGAATTTCCCATGTACATTTTCTCCCCATTTTCAATAGGTTGAAACATAGAGAACAAGCTTCTATTAAAGCACACGTGACGGGTAGCACCCGTGTCAATCCACCATTCTTTTGGGTTTGAACCCACCAAGTTCACCTCAGTCACCACTGTCGAAAGATTAATATCATAAACTTCTTTAGCAATGCCTTCAATCATATTTGCTTCCTTATTTCGGTTTCTTTTAGGTAGCCTACAATCGGAGGATTTGTGACCCAATTTGTCACAGTTGAAGCACTTACCTTGAAACTTTGGCTTTTTGGAGATTCCTCCTTTCGGCCCCAACATCTTCCCCTTGCCCTTATTTTTATTGTTATAGTCCTTTTTCGAACTTTGACCATGTTCCACCACATTTGCCTTGGCGACAAATGAAGTGGTCTTAGCCCCTGCTTTTTCCGACCCTTTGTTGTCTTCTTCGATTCGAAGTCTAACAATAAGGTCCTCAACTCCATTTCCATTCGTTTGTGCTTTAAGTAGTTCTTAAAGTCTTTCCATGCCGGTGGCAATTTCTCGATTATGCATGCTACTTGGAAACATTTGCTGAAGGTCATCCCTTCGGCGTGAATTTCATGCAAAATCAGTTGGAGATCTTGTACTTGGCTTATTACAGTCTTTGAATCAACCATTTTAAAGTCAAGAAATCGGCCAACAATGAACTTTTTGGCACCGGCATCCACGATTTTATATTTATGATCTAACGCCTCCCAAAGTTCCTTAGCTGTTTTCTTTTCAAAGTAAACATTGTATAAAGAATCGGCCAAACCATTCATTATAGTATTTCTAGCCAAGTAATCCACATGGTTCTAAGCATCCGCGGCACTAACCGCTTAGACATCTTGCTCACCCTCCTTGAGCTTAGGCCTTTCCTCGGTTAAAAACCGAGCCAGATTAAGAGTGATAAGATAGAACATCATTTTCTGTTGTCACCTCTTAAAATCTTGGCCATTAATTTTTTTCGATTTTTCCCCTTTAACTACATTGGCAGTCATAGGGGCAGAAGTGGGAGGAGTTCTGGAAGTAGCCACAGTAGAGTTTGACAGTGTGATCGGATCAATAGGAGTTTTCGTAGTCATAGTACCTTTGCACACACAAACAGAACGTTAATTCACAGATTAACAAAAATAACCTATTCAATTTTACTCGACCAAACCGTATTAAAAAAACTTTCTCGGCCCAAATTGTAGAAAAACTTGCTCGACAAAAGTTTTCTACTCAACAGACACATAAATTTTTTACTCGGCACAAATGTTCTACTCGGCAGAAGTGTTTTGCTCAGCAAACAATTTTTTTTTACTCGGCAGAACAAATTTCTGCTTCGGCAAAACTGAAAATTTATCTTTACAAAAGATTTCTCGTCGGCGGTAGCTTTACAAAACAAAATAAGCACTAATTGTTTTGAGATTGTTAGCAAAATAGTACAAATAATCGAAGTAAAAAATAAACAGAATTTAAACCGAGTCTCGTGTTTCACATATCTTCTTAAAACAATTACACCGCCTCCCTTGGTGCTTTGAGGTTTACTATCGGCGTTTGTTTCCCAGGATGAAACGATGGAAGAGTATCTGCCTTTGCACTTCGGTGTTACTCACAATCGAACTTATATTTGTGTATTGAGCTTTTTCACCAACTAAAGCAAACTAATCTAGAGAAGAAGAGAGAAATTCGTGAAAGCTGCGTATATTCGACGTGTGTGGAATGCGTCTCAAGGACCACCTATTTATACATGGGGGAGGAGTAATTAGCATAATTACACGCATTTAACTCAAAACTGTTTTATGGGTTAAATGTAAGAATTAATTCAAACGTTTTGAATTTTAAATCTCTCAATTAAGAGAAATTCAAATAAATAAACGGGTGTCATTAGAGAGATTAAATGGAGAAGAAGAAAAATAAACTTGCTCTAGGTGCAAAGCTTGACCCCGCGCGGCTAGCCATTTTTGGAGCGACATTCGTGTCCGTAGGTGCGGGCGCATACAAGCCAAGCTTGTGTTAGGCCAAATTCGGTCCGTGGTTTGCACCCCCCTGCGCCTGGGTGAGCGAAAGAGAGCATTATTTTTGTTAGAAGTTTATAAGCTAGTGAAATGTAATCCTTTATAAACTCATAACTTGTTCCACAAAAATCCAATGTGGGACTTAACACTTCCCATTCCATTTTTTATCTCAAGTAGCTCATTTTAGGTGACAATTTTTCATTCATCCCATATCCGTTTTGAGTAAACAAATACACGATCTCGATGTACTCACAGAGTAGAACACGAATCTATAATTTTCTTTCGCAACCGAGTGTGAAATCCAGTTTAAAAATTACCCTAAAAATGGTTCAAAAAATGACTTTAAAAACCCATTTTTCCAACATAAGTGAATATAAGAGTCTAGGAAAGGCCAATAGACAATCCTAAGGAAGGAAGCACCCGATGGAATCAAACTGAGAAGTTTTCGGATGAAGAATAGTATCACCGCACGCAAGGCTGCTGTTATATCAAATTTTGGTACTGATACATTAGGAATTTAGAGAAATCTACAAAGATAAAAGTTGTGGATATCTAAGTTAGCTACATGTAGGCAAAAATCGTACATCAATTGGAGTTTGAAGCAGAAACTTATGTCTGAAATATAATTAGTGTCAATGAGGATAAGAATTTAATGAGAATGAATAAGAATATTATTGGTGGACTTGAGTTCAACTCCCATGCATAGCAAGTTATTTGCATTTTTCTATGTTTTCTTTTAAGCCATGCAAATGAGTGAAGCTCCAATAGAGGTAAAGACACTACTATTAAACTCGTTTTCAAACCATTATGTGTTGCATTTCGATCTTATACTATAAATTGGGGGTTTTGGGTGAGTTTCTTGATTTGATGCATGCATGGATTCAGGGTGGTATTTTATGATTTCTTTTGGTATATTAATGCTTAATACAACCTTAATTTGATGATAAAACCAAATCCTCACTTGCATGTTGTAAGTATACATAGTTGGACCTAAAACTCACTTAACCATAAATGGTTTTATAATTATAATGGTGCATTTAAAAAAAAATTGGGTTTAATGTGGGTTTTCATGGAAATGGTTTCCAAAACATACATATGTGTGCCTTATATATGATACGCATAGGTTGTATAAAACGGTTTTGAACAACACTACCAGTTTGGACCCGTAACTGGTGGATTTGGAGTATACTGATAAATGAAAATTTTATGAACCAATTGTTAGGGGCTTTACTTGAATTTTATATGGATATTAATTTAGCTAATTGCACATATTTGATTATATATTAATCTTGAGAAATGCCTTAAACTCACTCTTGCGTAAGTGATGGTTATATATTTATATGCCTGAACATGATGATAATTTCGGGTTTAACTAGTGATTTGGACCCTAATAATTATTAAAGAAAATTTAAGAAGGTTTGGTGAAACCTAAACACCTAAGGAAGGTTGTTTATGTTTTCCCTATGGCTAGGATTTAGATTCATATATTTTTAGTATTTTTCAGACAGACACTAGTGGTTCTTAAGGGGACTTAGCTATGGTGGCTAAATACCTCGATCCATGTAGGGAGACCCCCTATGGAAGCGGCATACTCTATGGTCCATTAGAGGGATCCAGCCTTTGGGTCTTCATACCCTATAGCATATAGCAGGTTTGCTTTTAGGTGGTCTGTGAGAGAACCAAGCCTTGGGGGCTTAAGATCGCGATCGCTGTACACAGTTGAGTAACTCCTAGATGTTGCATATCAGAGGAGACAGTTCACCATAAGATTATTGCCTACGATTATCTTAACTAAATCCATGGATTGTATTATTATTTTATGAGTATTTTTGGTGATACAATCTTTATCAATTTTATGGGGCCTGGATAGTACTTGGTGTGCGTTGAATGTTGTGACACCCCTGCCTTAATTAACAAGATAGCACTCGTAATTAAGACCTGGAGCATTATTAACTCATCTTAGATTGACTAAAATGGGTATTTATGTAAATAAGAAATTCAAGCAATATACATGTCATGTGTCAATCAGACATGAAGTACCAAAATGATAGTATACTACTTACACATGCATATAACAGTTATACAAAACCAAGCTAAGTAAATTCAAGACAATATACAGCATTTCTGGCTAGCCTTGGCTTCCCGTGAAAACATATACATCACAAAATAATAATTGTTGTATCAGAGCCTTTATTTCGTCCTCGATCCCGTCACATCTTTATCCTCATTGGACTCTTGGGTACCTGGGTTAATTAAGAAAATGGGGTGAGCTATTTGCTCAGTAAGGGGGATAGATGAAGGATATTTCATTTTAAAACAAATTTCGATGTTCCACTATCAAATCATGTTTTAACCAGCAATATAAATTAAAACCATTATTATAATAAAATAATGCGTGCACATGCTATGCAGGTTACCTCCCATGTCAACCATTACCGTGCTATTAAGAATCCGAACCGTGGATAAAAGAATGCCCTTCGTCGACTCAAGAAACGCATTGCCAATGCAATGATAGAAATGGGACTACCCGTCCCCAATCCATACAAACATAGATATAAACCAAACCTATAGTACCTTGCCTATTGCCTAGGTTCCCGGATTCCTCAGCGGTGGCTTATAAGCAGCCAAACATTGCTCCCTCAGGGGTTGAAGGAATTTCAACCCAAGGGCATTGAGCCCTACCTATTTTTCGTCCCTGCAAGCACTGTATATTCATATCGAGAATTCATTTTCGAGAGACAAAAGCTCTCCAAATCAACAATAGATAATATAGGCTTTCCATGAATTATTCAGTCGAACTCAAAGTCATAAGTTCATTCAAGGGCTTGCCATCAGATTTTTGAGTCTTCGGTTGACACGATAATAATGCAAACATGTATTTTTGCCATTCAACAAGCATTTGAAGCAATTTATGCCACATACACTTCAACATATCCAAACCCATATCCCATGATGTGTATAAATGAACAACAATTCATTTCCATCATCTTATAATAATCATGCATTCATGGAATACTTCATAGGCTTTGATAATACAAGAATATAAAGTGTAGATGGCATATATGTTGTGGATTTTTATATACTCTCAAGTGCACAAATCGGATACTAGTATAGCTTAGGCAAGAGCGAGGTCGAACCCTAGAGACTTGACGGATGGAACGTACGTATTTCATTCACTAATTCTAATTAATTCCTAATCTAGCTTAGAAATTGAGTGGGATGATTTATCAACTAAAAATACGAATAAATTAATAAAATACTAATAAAATAATCAATTAATAAAATAATAGGGTGGCAGAGTCATATATTTAATATCATGTTCCTAATATTCATGCCCAGCAAACTCTACTATATGTCTCGCACTAATTTGGTTTCTCGACTCTATTAGATGCGGAAAATAAATTTAAGTAAGTCCAATTAATTTATAAAATCCAATTATTAATTCTTCTACAACCAAGCGTATGTATAAAATCAAAACACTCACCATATCTGTCAAAACACACCCTGTATCCTCTCTCAATAAATCATAAGGTGAATCTAACAAAAAATAATGATAATCCAATTTTATTTTCATCAATTAAAATAGGCATTCAATAGGAAGAATTATTTTTAACATTAAAGCATTAAATTGGTAGAGTCAATTGGCATAAATACGTGCAAGGGAATCAATCAAACATACTCATCATTAACCATAGATAATAACCCAGCCTAATGTGCTCGCAATTAAAACACAAAACATAATTAAATAATGCATAAATAAATAAATTAAATAGTCACTTGTTACGCACAAATAAATTAATGAAAAAGAAAATAATTCTAAATTAATTTTGTCTCAAAATAAATCCACGGTTGCTTCTTGAAAACCGTACATAGAAGAAAAAAAAACTGTTTGCGGCTTTCGATAAATAACGAAGAAGAAGAAGAAGAAGAAAAGAAACAAAATAATAAAACTAAATTGAAGCTATCTCGATAAACGTGCAGGAAAAATAGAGAAATGAGAAAGAAAATTGCAGGATGCGGCTGTGTTGATGATGATCTGCTGCACGGCTGCTTTCTCCTCTTTTATAATTGCTTGGTTGTTCTAAGGCATTTAATATGTAATGGGCTTGGGCTTGATGAATAGGCTGCAACTTTAACTTGGTTGAATGGGCTGGCGTGCAGGCTTGCTTAGATTAATGGAGTGGGCTTGCCATTTTAATTGGTCCGTTAGAATTAATATTTTGGCGCACTGATCGTATGTCGGCCATAACTTCGCGCATGCCAGAAATTTCTTGAACACAAGCGTTGCGTGCAATCATTTTTTTCTTCATTTGATAACTTCTCGATTTAATTCCAAATACCTGAAAAGCTCCAAAAACACAACAAATGTAGTAATATATGCTCTCCAAGATATATATTAGTGCCCTACAATGTACCAATTTCTTGGCACATCAATCTATTACCTCAAATCTCACATTTAAATCTTTGTAAATCATAAAACATTATTTCATAGATCATGCTATAGTTTTATAAAGCAAATAAGATTGAAATACGATAATATCCGTAAAATAAAACTATATTTTATGTTTTGAAACCATATAAATCCCTACCTCAAAGTTATAAGCCAAAAGGAAGAAAGAAATACGAAAACCGGAGCTCCGTCCGACGAAATTCCAAAATGTTTATGTCACCTCGAAGTGTGGAACGAGTTTCCTTATGGTCGAATCAGAATTTGAAATCCCGAAATTAGCTTAAATCTAGAGAGAAGTTGATAGAAGAAAAAGACCTCTCAAGGACGGTGTAAGGAGGTGATGGAATGATCCAAGAATAGTCTAGAACCCCTTTAAAACCTTTAAACCGACATAGCAACAGGCGTCTGTTTGATTCGCAACAGGCGCCTGTTGCAAACCAAACAGACGCTTATCCAATTACGAGAGGATTTTTCTCCATGGCTGCCCTCCAACAGGTGCCTGTTGTGCATTAAATATGTATCTTAAAATATGGTTAAATATCTAACATATGGCTTTGGAATCACTTGAAAATGATGAAAAATGAATTTTTGGTGAATTTTGCAAGTTTGGTGGACGATATTTATTTCTACACAAAAACATCAAAAAAAATTCATACATTTACAACACTTTCCCATACAAAGCAAGCAAAACAGAACATAATTATATTAATATAAACACTGAATGTTAGACATGTATTATAACTTTTGAGATATTTCGGCATAGTACTTTTCACGTATCTAGATGGTATAAAAATTTCTATAGAAATAGCATGGTTTTGAGTACTTTCTATATTGCACAATGCGTGCGACTTCCAACGTGTATTTTGATATCCAAAACCTTATAATTCCCACTGAACTCAGTTTTGGCTTGCTGCCATCTTCTAAATAGTGTTGCAAGTGTTTTTTTGGGTTAGTAGGTGATACATTGTAGTTAAAAGCCTCTGATCACCATGGATCAACAATAATCTCCCATGGAGGGACAACTCGACATTTGTTGTACTTTTGGAAATTTATGTGTTAATGCACATACTTTATTATATCTTGTAAACTTAAGTTGGATGATTTCTATACTTGGATACATGAAATTATTGTATAATTATTAAATGGTTTATGGAAACCCCTTGGAAATATTTTGATGTATGAAATTTGGGCTGAATAGATGAATTGTACTTTTTAAGTTAAATTCCAATAGAGGGATTGTGTAAGAACATGTAGATGATTTATTATGGAAATTGTTTTACTCAATAAAGCTTTAATTAATTTTATAAATTTTACATTACACCCGCCGCTAGCAGTGAGGGTGTCCGTGATTAACGTACTTGGTACCGGGGGTCCAAGCCACATATCGGATTCGGGCCATCACACTACAAGCCAAAATCCGCAAAAGAATGAGTCGCTCCATTTACTGGGAAACAAAATGGCCCAATCATTCAAAGATAATTCGAATCAGGTATAATATTTGGCCTTTATAAGTTTTGACTACTAATTGTTGTATTCTTCTACAAACCGAGCCAAAAAATACGTTTTCACATATTTTAAGTTAGTTAGCATATTACAAGCTAACTAAGTTGCTTGATGTTGAAGCTCGATGTAATCTTTAATTCGGTCTTGAAATCTTGTTGACACTTGGTCCGGCTCAAACTCATTTAAGACATGACCCAAAATTTAGCTAGCCGAGCGAACGGCTTTCAACATACAGTCGACTCAATAGACATATCAACTTCTTAACACACTTTGATACAAAAACGAGGTAATAGGAGATAACACATAACTTTTGAAATGAATTGGCCTATTAGCTCAGTTGGTTAGAGCGTCATGCTAATAACGCAAAGGTCGCAGGTTCGAGACCTGCATGGGCCATTATTTCATTTTTTTTTGTATGGAAAAAAAAGGCAATTAGTCGCAGACACCTCATCAGATGAAATTCTTTGAATTAGTCGCTCCATTTGTTAGTCCAGAAACAAACCTGAACGAAAGAAACTTCGAAATAGGTATAATATTACCCAACTTTTTTCTAAGGCAATTCATCGAATGAAATCCAATGAATGATATGATGAGCATTTGATTCAAAACTAGACAAACATAATCTCTCAACCATAATGGGCCATTATTTCATTTTTTTTGTATGGAAAAAAAAGGCAATTAGTCGCAGACACCTCATCAAATGAAATTCTTTGAATTAGTCGCTCCATTTGTTAGTCCAGAAACAAACCTGAACGAAAGAAACTTCGAAATAGGTATAATATTACCCAACTTTTTTCTAAGGCAATTCATCGAATGAAACCCAATGAATGATATGATGAGCATTTGATTCAAAACTAGACAAACATAATCTCTCAACCATAATGGGCCATTATTTCATTTTTTTTGTATGGAAAAAAAAGGCAATTAGTCGCAGACACCTCATCAGATGAAATTCTTTGAATTAGTCGCTCCATTTGTTAGTCCAGAAACAAACCTGAACGAAAGAAACTTCGAAATAGGTATAATATTACCCAACTTTTTTCTAAGGCAATTCATCGAATGAAACCCAATGAATGATATGATGAGCATTTGATTCAAAACTAGACAAACATAATCTCTCAACCATAGTTGCTTTAGTTGCTTCCAATAAAACTCGAGCCCTAAAAAGATTCATAGACCAAATACCCCACTACTAGCATAGACCACAAAAGAACATTTGTGTGCCCACAATCATGGTTAGGGCTACTTTAAGGCGAAGATGAGGTGGGTTTTGAGTACTTTAATTTTTCATATGCCTTTATATTTTACTAATACGTTTAGAAAAATATAGAATTTGTAAGTATTATTTTTAGGTTTTTGCCCAGCTTATTTTAGCAAAAATATTATACATTGCCTACCTTATTTTACGTTTTTACAAATTGTTAGTAATGTATAATGCTTAATGGACTATATTTTAGTTATTTAACGATTTAAAAAAGAGTGCTCTTAAATGAACCTACCAATATATCCTTCTCACCTAAATTTTGAGATTCTTTCTTCTCGCCCCCAACTTTTTATCCAACACTTGCCTGGTGGGGTGAGTTTTCAAATCTGGATTGCTAAAAATGTAAAGGTTTAACAACCATTTTTGTCACTAAAACAATAAACTTGAAAAATAATGAAAAATACGTTGCATCATCTGCAAAAAATTTACATAGGCATTACAAAAAATATTCTGCATATTTTTTTATTTAATATATGATTATATTCCTTATTTATACAGTTTTATTCATTGCTAGAACTTGTAGATTGAATTGTATAATTGTTTGATCATAAATTTGGAGCTTAGCAATAGAAAGTAGTATGTTACTTATACACAATGATCACTGTAAGAAAAAAAATAGTGATTTTATGCACCGCCAAATTGTACTTCTCACCTCACTTTAAAGGAATTTTTTCCACTTCACTTTTGAAGGATTTTTCTTCTCACTCCCGAATATTTATCAAAAACTATCAACTCACTCCCTGAAATGGGTGAGTTTATTAACACATAATAATATAATCGCTAAAAATCCAAATATATTATTTTACCCCCGTTAAAGTATATTCTTGGCTTCACTACTCATAATGATCATGGAAAATATAATCCATGCTAACTTTACCACCATGTAGATATAGCGAAGCGTCACAATTCACCTTCACACCACCATCCTCCATTGGCACCTTTCCGCAAACCTAAGGACAATGGGGACACGTTATCAAAACTTAGCATTGCATTAATAGAGGGGTCCTAGTGCTTTGGATTGAATAAATTTTACAATGCAATTTGTTTGAGTTTGATATTTAATCGCCATGCAACTAATTACGTACTAATGGCAGTCCCTATATTCATAGATTGCAAAAATAAAGCTCGGGCACCCCATTGACGTTCAAACTATACAATTTCTAGAAAACAAGGTTCATTAGGACCTTAAAAAGGTCTTTGTTGAAAAAGGGAATGATGAGAAATACTTCCTCATTGGTAGTTCACTAAGCCCAGCAGAGAAGCAACAAATGATCAAATTCTTTAAGGAAAACATTGATATATTTGAGTGGTAGCCCTACGATATGCTAGGTTTAGACTCCGAAGCAATGTGCCACAAGCTCCATGTCAATCCAACTACAAAACCAATCAAGCAGAAAACCATTCATAGCTTCCCCTGATAATTAAAGCTAATGCCATAGAGGAGGAGGTCCAGAAGCTACTGAAAGTAGGAGCAATTCGAGAAGCTAAATTCCCAAATTGGATATCAAACCTGGTGGTGGTGAAAAAATACAACGGGAAAAGGAAAGTTTGTGTCAACTTACTGACCTTAACAAGGCATGTATTAAAGACAGCTTCCGCCTTTCTAAAATTGACCAGTTGGTAAGACTCATATCGGAGAACTAGGTGTGGGCCTAGAATTTTTTCTTGGGTAGGCTGAAGTAAGACTAAATCTCATAATATAAAACATTCATAAATTTATTTATATTTTTTTTTCTCAAACTAGGAGTACAATTTAAATAATTTTGTATTTTTAAAGAAAACTCTAGGTTAAATATAATCGGTGGTTATCATATAAAGTGTCAATTTTGATTTGAGCTTTAAAGTTAATTCAAGTGGTTGAAAATTCATTTATGGCATTGATGCATGAGTCTTGACAGCAACCTCTTCCTTTCTTGAACCATTCATATTATCCATTACTGGCATAAATATAATGCGTTTTTTTTATTTGTGATAAAGATTATGGATAATCTTAAAAGAAAAAGTAAAAATTTTATTTGAAGACATCTTACTAAAAAAAGAGTGATAATTTTAAAAGTTTTATAATTAAAAAAAATTAAATTAAATCTCACAGTTAACTTTACTCTAGAGTAATAAAATTTATATTGATTTCTATCACTCTAAAGTAGAGGCGGTAATTTTAAAAAACAACATGATAACAAGACGACAACGAACAAAACAAAGTTAGTGTGAGACTAACTGAGAATTTGAGTTTCTATCTAAAAAAATTTAACACGAAGTTGTGATATGTTGTGTTCATGTCCAAACTTTTAAATTAAATTGACGTGGAATTGGGAGAGGTATGCCTTGTTAGTCATGTTTTATCATCGGTATTTGAAGTACAGAAATTTCTTGATTTTACATGTGGTATAACAAGTTGACTAAGACTTAATATTTATAATCATGTATGTCGTCGTGTTGAGTTCATATCTAAAATTTTAAATGAAATTGGCACAAAACTGAAGCTGGAGCTATATTTTGTTAATCAGTGGCTATCATATAATGTGTCAATTTTATTTGGCCTTACATTCAAGTGGGAAAAAAATTGTGAAAATCCATATGTGGCGCTGATGTATGAGTGTTGGTAGCAACCTCTTGTCTTCTCGAACCACTCATATTATCCCTAATATAAATATTATCTATGTTTCTTTTCAATTTTGTAGATTATGGATAGTGTTAAAAGAAAAAGTAAATCTTTTATTTCAAGACATATTATTAAAAAAAAAGAGTGATAATATTAAAAGTTTTAGAAGTGTTTTAAAAGTTAAAAAAAAAAAAAGGAAAGAGAAAAGAAATTTAAACTAATAGTTCTAACTTAAGTTGTTAACCACACTCTAGTGTGATGAAATCTAAAGTGCTTTCTATGATTCTATCTGACGGATATAGAATTTTAAATTTGGGGGTTAAAACATAAGTATAATTTATTTATTTTAATATAAAAGTATTTAACATAAAAATAAGCTCAAAATAAGTTACAATTGTTGTGTATTGTTCTCTCCGTATTTTTATATTGGTGAATTCTATTGTATGCAACATTAAAATTTGTATTTAAATGTTAAAGCCCATCGGTAATAAATTGTACTTATAGGAAAAAATTTGTGTGGGCCGGTAAGGTACAACATGTTTATACATAACAAACTAATAATATTGCTACTCTAACTTTGAAAAACCTAAAGGTGACTACGCAAATTTTCAAAAAGTTAGAGGTGGCAGTTTTAGAAAATGACAAGATAACAGGACATGGAAAGAAACTAGATTAGTATGAGATTAGCCTGAGAATTTGTATTTCTACCTGAAAATTTTAACATCAAGTTGTACTGTGTTGTGTTCATGTCTGAACTTTTAAATTAAATTGACACGAAATTGGAAGAGGCATACCTTGTTAATCATGTCTTGTCACTGGTCTCTAAATTATAGAAATTTCTTGATTTTATGTGTGTTAAAATTTAAAACATGTTAACTAAGAATTAAAAATTGTAATTATGTCTATTTAGTGTTTATATTTGAATTTTTAAATGAAATTGGCAAAAAAAAATGTAACTATATCTTGGAAACTGTGTCGTGCCACCGGGTCTCTAAGTTAAAAAAATAAAATAAAATCTTGATTCATGGGTTAAAACGGATTAACTAAGACTAAAAATTGCAATCTCATATTATATCATGTTTGGATTAGTCGTGTCTGAAATCTATAAAAATTACATGACTTTATGTTGTACCGTGTTCGTATTCTTATCTTATTGGTCCTTTTCATCGTCATTTTTATTGGTCCTTATCATGTCATATTGTAAATTGCTGGCCTAATCATGACGAATAAAACACAAATTATCACCCCGATAGCCCATTCTACGACATTTGGACCCCTATTTTTTCCCTGTTACAAGTCACTATGGTGGCAATTCGTGTTTTGGGATTGTGTTTTGTCTCATACGACCCGACACAATAAGGAAAACAAAAACATAACACGATGTCATGTTATTTTTAAACAGCACGAACTATAGGCGCGTAAAACAAGACACAAATCAACATATACAATTATAATGTTTTATCCCAGTAGAGAGGTCCTAACATAAGTGAAAAAAAATCGCATCACTCATTTTGGCACGATAAGACACAATTGGCATGACCGGACACGATTAACATGACATAATTCTAACTTTCCTAACATAAGTGAAAACAAAATAGTATCTCTCATTTTGACACGATAAGACACAATTGGCACGACCAGACACGATTAACATGATATAATTCTAACTTTGTGTTAATTTTGTTTCAAAATTTGGACAGAAAAACAACATGACACCATGTTAAAATTCTAGACACAAAAGCAAGAAGAAGATGAATTCTTGTGTCTATGTCTTGCTAACTTTGTTTCGATTCCATACTTTAGTTTCTTTTTTTAAATTATCACCCCTAAACTATACGCATAAATCCCACCTCAATAAAACATATTTTAGTGGGAATTAAGTGGGTTCCCTCCAAAATTTACCACCAAATGTTGGTGAATTAATTTTCCCACCAAAATTTACAACCCAAGCTCTGAAACTCCCCTCTTTTTCTCTGCTAGTATCACCATTCTATCCATGCAACAATTTCCAATCCCTATGAATTAGAGCAATCCATGATGATGAATATAAAAACCAACAAAAGAAGAAAGGCCCAATCACAATTCACAAACCCAAATATACCCACCAAAATCCCCATCAAGATCAGCAACAAAAAGAACAAAACTGTTAAGAAACCAATAATGATCATAAACCCATTATTCTTCCATACTTCCCCCTCTATACTATCCGAAATACTCTCGAGACTCCAAATCAAGACCCTCTTCACTTGCCGCCTCGTTTGCAAGAACTGGGCAGCCCTCATCTCCACCATGGTGCTGAGCTCCAACTCTCAGGGTCGCCCACTAGCTGTTTGATAAAACTCCTGAGCACAAAAGGCCAATCCAAATGACTCCTCTTGATCAACCCTGAACACCAGTACAGCTTCGAGAATAAGCTTGTGTTCATCCCAAAGATTAAACTGCCTAATGTTCAAATTGTGTTGTTCAATTCTTGCAATGGTTTGGGGTGCTTGTGCCAAATTGTTTCTCGTGATTCCGATGACGCTTGCAATATCTCTGTCTGTAATCCGGTACTTAGGGAGTACATTATAGTTCCAACACCCCACAGGTTACAAAGTTTCATAGCTATGAATGTGCTTTTGGTTTTAACCACAAGACCAATCAATACAAGATTGCTTTGAGCTCATCTGCCAATATTAACAATTACCGGACCAAGATATACACAATTGGTGAAGGGTCATGGAGAAGCATTGGAAATTCTCCTTATCTATTCGGAATCATAATTATTATGTTTTTCTCAATGGAGCCCTCCACTGGAGTGGTTTTGGCAGTCAATGTCCCTTTATTTGTTGCTTTGCTTTGTGATCGAGCAATATCATGAACGTTCTGAGTTTGTTCCATTTGAATGGAAATTTTCTGAGCAAATGCGTGTGGGTGTGATAAATGGCAATCTTTCTATGTGTGGTTTTAATTATGGAGTTGGTCATTGTATTGTCATATGGGAGATGAAGGATTATGGCGCGGAAGAGTCTTAGAGCAAGTATATTGCCATTACCCACATTATCTATGCCACCGACTTTGACACTTATGAGTGCATAATGATCAAGTACAACGGTGAAATTTTGTTGATATTCAACAATGGTTCTTTCATGCTTTATGATCCCAGATCTAAAGCTTTCGAGTCTGAAGTTACAATCTTTGGTGTCAGTTCAGAATTTCATGGAATTAGTCATGTTCCTAGTTTGATTCTCTCAAAGATGTTGCAGAAGGAGAAAATCTGAAGGTATGCATTTCAAAATGAATTTATTTCCTTTTATTTGGACCTTGCAGGCTTGGTACTAATACTTTTCCATGTTGCATTTGTTCGCTATCATATTCATTTGATCGAGTCACTTTACCCATTATTTTTGTATTAAACATTTGCGTTCAAAAGGTCTTTAGACTTTACTGCTGCAACTAGTCATTTTAGTCTTCTGGGTGAACTGGTGAAGTAAACTTGGTGCACACAAATCATAGAACAAAGGAAACAACAAGCATAAAAGTACCACCAATTAATCTGCATTTGATAGTGAATGAAGTATGGATCGTCGTTGCACAAGACCCTTGTTACAATAATGGCATTTTTTATGTGAAGGGCCTAATATTATAAACACTGCATTAGTAGAAGGGCCCAAATAGTACTATGTATACGGGAAAAATGCACTTTGTTTGCACAAGGCCCTATATATCTTGGGATCGCCCCTGAACATTGAATGCTAATATGTAGTGAATCAATAATATGTGAATGGCACAATGGCATGTTTGATTATTTGATAGTTTCAAGTAAAAACTCTATAAATTTGATTCTTTGCTTAATCATTTTCCAAGGATGAAATATGCAATAGGCCTACATATCTTGGAGGAAAGTTGGCAGTTTTATTCTAGTTTTGTCTTCTCCACAAACAAATAACTCAACCACTCTTTGGCCAGTAGTGTGAATTTGCCACACTTCTGCCAAACAGCTTCCTTGCGTATTATGGAGTTTGCCACATGACTGCCGAATTGCTTCACCTGGAAATTTTGACAAAGTTATATGAAGATTTTGGCTTTGCCATTGCGTCATTGATTAATTTTGTCATTTTTAAGGTTATGGTTTCAAGTGAAAAAAATTAAAAATAATTGGGTTTCTTGTAGGAAATTTGTTTTAGATAGTTGGGGTTAGAATTAGAATAAATAAGCTGGGGATGGGAAATTCAAATGCTTGATTTGATTCTCATAGTAAGGGTTTTAATTTTGGCACATTGATTATCGCCCGAAAATGATGCATTACTCTTAATTTTGGATTTCCCAAAATAGAGACATGGACACGTAATTTAGGACAGTTAGAGACAAAAGTAGGCCCTTGCAATGCGTTTTTGAACTAGTGGCTTATGCATAACTCTGAAATTACTCTATGCTGCATTACACGTGTCTCTGACAAAACCTATTCCTACACTACCCAAGTCTGTCTACTTCACCACCCATGTGATTAATCCCTTGCTCTCAAATTAATAGTTCCACTTTGACTTTAATACTTTTAAGAAAATACTAATTTAACCTAAGTAGTGGTCAATTATACGAGTTACATCATATTGTGGATTTGGTATATTGATTTTTACCATAAAGGAATTATAACTACTAATTTGAGATATTTTGAAAAGGACAGCGGGACCATTAATTTGAGATGGATGGAGTATTATTTTTTATCTCTCTTTATTTTTTGAGGGGTGTTCATTGGGTTTGGTTGGGGTACGACTTTTAATCAATGGGCCGGTTCTGGTTCCAAAAACTTTGGTTCGGTTTGGTGCTAACTCCTAAAAACACCAACCTGACCCAGTCCCCACTTTTCCATACAATGGGTTACCAAAAGAGCTGAATCGGAACCAAATGGAACTGAACCAAAAACCGAACTGCTGAACTGAATTTACCTATATAAATTATATATACTTATAATATATTTATACTCGATGCAGACCTGGTGTGGACCAATCCTTATGGATTGGACTTTTCGTGAAGTTTTTCGTTGCTAAAAACATCTTCCCAATGTTTTTGTGATAGAAAACCGTGTCTAGAAGTCCCACTGTGTGTACCAGATCCAGACTCTATATATATATATCAAGTGTGGCTTTAAAATGGGGTGCCCTTTAAGCAACTTGTATAGTTTCCCCATTGAAAAGCCTAAATGGCAGAATTCTTTGATGAGATTTGACGGTGATGATTGCCATGGGTAAGTAGATTTTCTCCAATTTATTACAGGCTTCGGCCTGAATTCGGGCTGCCCATATAAATGGAGAGGATTAGTCTCCATGTGGATGTTAGCATGCATTTGACTACATTTTAGGAGATATGTGGCTTTTAACAATTATTTTATTGTTTTCCAAATAACTTTTTAGATTACTTTGTAGTATTTAGTGTCTTTTAGTTTTGGTCATTAACCAAGAGCAGAGGGAACATAGAACAAGTGGGGGCTCAAGCCCCCACTTAGATTTGGAAAATTTTCATAGTAGGTATCGTATTTTAAATTTCTACAAGGGGCTTCCTGTGAAATTCAAAACTGTGAGGTTTTTTTCGTAAAATTTTTAGAACTCCGGGGTGTAATTTGTAGTTATTATTAGAGAAACATTGATCTTCACTTTTGACCCCATTAATAGTACGGAAAACCGATATTGACCTTCAAAATTTACATATTATAGATTTACCCCTCATATAATATTAACGAATGAAGAAAGAATTAAGTGTCTAGACTACTATCTGTTTTTAGAGTAAAAGAACACATGGACCCAAACTAGATTTTCGCCAAAATGTCTTATCTTCGCTCGTCCTACTTATTTTTAACTAAATAGAACGAAGGTTTAAATCTTTGTCTTCTAACTATAAACGATGAAATCTCTCAAATCACCTAGAGAAAATGCATGAAATATGTATATATCTATTACTATTTTATAAAGTCGGAAGGCAATTCATTTATTATTGAAGCTGTGTTAGGTTTTTGGTCTTTCTATTTTGCCTTTGGTTTTTCGATTTTGCCCTTGCATGCTTTTAATTATACAAAAAAGGCTATTGTCTTACCGTAAGCAATGAGGTTTAAACCTGTGTGCTTACACATCATCCATTGGGCCACTTATTACCTTTTTAATTTATTTCGTTTATGTCACTTATGTCTACAATGCACATGCATTGCGTGTGTGCAAAAATCTAGTATGTGCAGGGACGGAGCCAGAAATTTTAGGTGAGGGGCATATATTGAACATTAAATTTTAAGCGTTGATCAATTTTTTTTTCAAAAAAGAAATTTTAACTAAACAATGCAATAAATTAAAAAAAATCATTAATTATTAACATTGGCATTTATTTGTCTCTTAAAAATTAGCCACATAACTGACAGCATATTAAAGAATTTGAGGGGCGGGCGACTGCTCTAGGCCTGCTACAAGTCCTTCCTTGAGTAGGCGTGTGAAAATGTGTAAAATTATCAAAAAAAAACTTTTAACATTAAAGAATTTATATTAAAAAATTTAAAATGAAATTGAAAATGTCTTTTAACGTTTTCAATATATGAAGCCTAGAAAAGGATTTTTCGTAACTTGTATTTTTTTTCTTTTGGTAAATATCTTTATATAATATATGTTTAATACTCCTTGTAATTTAAAAAATTTTGTTTAGTCTTAATCAAGCAACCACTAAGTTAAATTTTTGGCTTCACCACTGCCACTAATTAGTGTATTATATTACATTTTGAGCCTATAAATATGTTTTCACATATTTTGGTCTTTTTATGAGTTCAGCAACTTGATATTCAAGCTCGACCAAATTTTAATTCCGGCTTGAAATTTTGTTCACACTCGGCCCAACTAAAATTCATTTAGGACATGACCGGAATTTAGCAAGCCGAACAGGTGGCCTTCTGCATACTCGACCCGATTTACATACCTACTTGTATTTATTAGCAAACTCTAATACAAAAGGACTTAAGTAATGTAAGAAAACACCTAACTTTAAAATGCATTGGCCTATTAGCTCAGTTGGTTAGAGCGTCGTGCTAATAACGCGAAGGTCGCAGGTTCGAGACCTGCATGGGCCATTATTTTTCGCTATCTTACTAAGAATGAGCCACCACTCCACCTTAGCATTATTTTTGGCTATCTTACTAAGAATGAGCTAGGAAATGAAATGGCATGGATATTACCCATTTTTGTCAAAGGCACCTTAATGGATGAAAACCCTTTGAATGATATACTAAAGAGCATCCATTCAAGGCTAGACAAACATAAGCCCTCAGCCATAGCAACTTTATTTACTTGAACCAAAACTCGAGCTTCCAAATGATGTATAAAAGAATGAGTCACTCCATTTACTGACTGGCCAGGTAACAAAATGGCATGGAGGCTTGAAAAAAAAAACCTTCAAATCAAATGTAATATTATTCAATTTTGTCAATTGCACCCCATCGGATGAAATCCATTGAATGAAATGAAGAGCGTTTGATTCAAAGCTAGACAAACATAAGCTCTATGCCATAGTAACTTTAATTGCTTCTAACAAAACTCGATCCTCTGAAATTTTCAAAGACCGATACCCACGACTATCATATATATATACACCCCAAAAGAACATGTTGCATGCCCACAATCAGGAGGACATACTATTAGCTCAGTTGGTGAAACCATCGTACTAAAAATGCAATGGTTGAATTCAAGACCTTCATGAGCCATTATTTTGGTTATGTTGCAAGCCAAATACCGCTCAAGAATAAAATGCTTCATTTGCCAATTAGAGCAAAAATGGCAGGCCGGCCACAACCGTATTTTCGTATGTTGTCATGCTTCTATCCTATAATCGAAAAAGACTGAGGCCGGCTGGAGCAAAGGATAATTCAAATCACATATAGTATTTGGCCTTTTTTTGTATTGACTATTAATTGTTGTATTTTAATACAAACTAAGCTGACAAACTTCACATATTTTAAATGGCTCATTTTACTACGAGTTACGCTACATGATTCTCAAACTCGATGCAAAATTTAATTCAAGCTTAAAATCTTGTCCGCACTTGACGCGACTCAAACTCATTTAGGACGTGACTCAAAATTTAGCGGACTGAATGAGCTGCTTTGGCATACTCGACAATTGACCCAATAGATAGATGTACTTATTAACACACTCAGATACAAAAACACTTTAATAATAAGAAAGAACATACAATGTTTAAAATGGATTCAAAACACTTGAGTAATAGGTAAGTATTATTTAAGTCTTTTTTGCCCATGTCATTTCAGTAAAAAATATCTACATTCCCACCTTACTTTGCAAGAGATTAGGAATGGAATATTCTTCTTTATGTGGAGATTGGCTGGGAGAGTTCATCTTGCTGTGAGAGACAGATTAAAGGGTTGTCTGTTAGAGCTTTGAGTGCAATAATTCTTGTGATAGATTTTGCAATCGTTTTCAAATAATTAGTGAAATCTTCGTTTGTTGAATATTGTGTGTTCCATCATCTATTTTCTTTTTCTTTTTTCTCATCCTATTATCTCTAGTTATTAATATCAACTATTTGAATTAAGATTCGTGGCATGATAATTGCTAAAAATCACAAGTGGTATCAAAGGGTGGCATAGAGCCACCACATAGGCCATAACTCTTCTTTGTTGCATTTGCACCACCGGAACAAAAGAGATAGAGATAAAGATGATGACCCGAAATCTCGATCGATAAAACTCCAAAATTCTTACATTATCGCGTTCCTCTCGAGGCGTAGAAAAACTTTTTAATAAGCCAAATTAAGATCCAAAGAGGTTTAGAGGTTAAATTTCTAGAGAGAATGAGCTTAGAAAAACTTTAATGGAGGTTTGGGATGATTATGGTTTATATAAATGAAAAATGAAGCTTCTAAGCCTTTTTTAGTCTCACCACTGACCTACAACATGCCCCTATTGAGACCCAATATGCCCCTGTTGGAAATTAATGCATTTTTCATTTTTGGGCCATTTCAACAGGTCCCCCGTTCCACTTGGACAGGCCCTTATTCGACCAAAAATCAGGATTTTAGAATTTTTCTTAAGTCTTTTCCTTAACCGAAACTTAATTAAGTTAGACCACAATTATTCTTATATAAATTGAACATTAAAAACAAAATTGAGATTAATTTAAACACAAAATGTTACACAGTCAGTTTTTTGCACATCCAGGCACCTTATCTGATGAAACCCGTTGAACGATACGAAGAGCATCCATTCAAGGCTAGATAAACATAAGCACTCAACCATGGCAACTTTATTTTCTTTAAACAAAACTCTAGCTTACAAATGGCATGGAGGCTAGAATAAAAGACACATCGAATTAGATGTAATATTACTCGATTTTGTTAATGGCACCTCATCGGATGAAATCCATTAAATGAAATGAAGAGCGTCCGATTTAATGCTAGACAAGCATAAGCTCTCAACTATAGCAAGTTAATTAACTGTTTCAAACAAAACTCGAGCCTCTAAAATATATAAATACTGATACCCACAACTAATAAATATATACCCCGAAGAACATGTTGTGGCGCCCACAATTAGGGGTGAGACTATTAGCTCAGTTGGTTAGACCATCTTGCTAAAAATGCAAAGGTTATAGATTCAAAACCTGCATGAGCCATTATTTGGCTTTGTTGCAAGCATAAAACCGAAAAAACAATGTGTCGTTCCGTTTGTTAAATGTAGAAAAAATGTCATGGAGGCCAGAACAAAAGATAATTATGTAGGTTGAAAAACAACCCTAAAGGATGGGTGAATAGGGTTTTTCAAATTTAATGCGGAATTAAAATAGTTTTCAAAGAAAGTTTAAATAATAAAATTTAACTTAATATATATTAAAGAAATATGCAAAGCAGTCAATATCAAGAACAAGCAACAAATATAAATGCAAGTAAATAGAAAGCTTGAGTTTACAAAGATTGAACCAAATGAGCCAACGACATTTTGTTCATGTGGTTCGGTTGTTTAGACCATATACATCCGCGATCGAGTAGTTCCCCCAAAAAGTTGCACTAAGCGAATTTCTTGCAGGTGAAAATCAAACCTCAATACAAGTGTAATTTTTCTCACTACACTCTGTTGGTCGGATAATGACCCTAGAGGAGGGGTGAATAGGGTTTTCAAAATTAAATGCGGAATTAAAAATGTTTTCGAAAATGTCTAAGCAATAAAACTTAGCTAAACGAATTTATCAAGTAAATCCCAATTTAATCAAGCAATCTCAACAAATAAGCAATATTAGAGCAATTATAAATGCAAATAAATAAAGAGCTTGAGTTAGAAAGATTAAACCGATTGAAACCCAAGAAGTTTTGTTCATGCGGTTCGGTTTGTTAGACCATAAATCCGCGCTCGGATAGTTTTTCGAGAATTTTCACTATCCAATCTTCTTCGAGTGAAGATCAAACCTCAATACAAATGTTGTTATGCATACAACACTCACAATGTAGCTATACTCACTACACTTCTCACAAGATATGCTCTCTTGGTTTACAAAGAGACAAACTATATTTTGAAATGAAGAATGATTTGTTTGCGGTGATACACACCAATACAGTAACTCTCAAGTGTTTACAAGATATGAAAATTAGCTTACACTAGAAGTTATCAAGTTTTGATCAAAAATATATAGCTCAAAAGGTGAAAGATTGATCAAAATGTGTTCTTGAATCTTTGTATATTTGAATATATGAATAATAAAGTATTATAATGATTTAAGATCTGTTAAAACATGTCTAGGACCTCATATATATAGCTTGCAAAAGTATAAAGCCGTTGGGGGTGATTAAGAAAGGTTTTGGGTCAAAACTAGACATTTTTAAACTTTTTAACGGCTAGTTTTGTTGACCAAGAATTCAAATTTTATTCTATTTGTTTTGATCATATCTCTTAATCAGACCGTTCGATCATGCTCAAATTTTGGTCATAAGTACTAAGAGATGTTGACTAACTACTGTAAACATTTCAAGGTGATCGGAGTCCGGGAAGGCCTCCATCGGACCATTAGATCAAAACTGTGTAAAAATTTGAGCAAATCTAAAATGTAAAATAAAAACATTTTAACAATTTAGTAATTTAGTTCCAAATACAATTCTAATGATTTTTGAAGCTCAAAGATATGTTTCTAAGATACCTATTTTTATAAGAGCTTAAAATATGATCATTTAAAATTAATATGAATTTATTTTCAAACTCGGTCTTTGTAAAATGAAGTTTTTCAAAGAAACCCAATTTCAATCTTGTTTGAATCAATCTTTAAAAGATACATGAATATGTTTGAGCCATAAGGATTTGATCAATAAAGTAACTTTTCATAAATCTTAAGCACTCACTCAATTACTGAATTAACGAGTCTTCGAATGCTTTGATTTGTTTCTTCGAATTGATCGTCACGTGAAAATTTTTCTTAGAAGCTTTTCATATAGTCTTTTGATCCTTTGTGCTTCATGATTTGCATTGAGAGATTTGATCTTCCTTGTCTTGTCCAATGATCGAATAGTGAAAGAGTGATCATTGTCATGTTTTTCTTGAATTTTTCAAGTAAATGAACTATATACTTATATCAAGAAACATGTTAAATTACACATGATTGATTTATTGTTATTATCAAAATAAGATTAAGACCTTAGGTCAACAATCTCCCCCTTTTTGATGATGACAATAAATTAATTTGTGTTAACAATAACAATCATAAATAGCATAAAAATGTAAATAAATAATATGTTCCCCCTCAATATATGCAAATATGAAATTAAAAAGTATTGCAAATATTTGAGATAGTTTAAAAAACATTTGTAAATAAAGTTTTCGAAAGTATTAATGTAAAAAAGCATTTAAAGTCAGTGTAAAGCATTTAAAATCTTACCACAACACCAACACCATACACTCATCTTCTCCCCCTATGGCAACGTCAAAAAGGGATCTAGATCGTGCGAGGGCACTGGATTCTAGATGCATGCGGGGGCGTTGTATATTTTGACCTTTTGCTTTAAGAAGACAGTTTTTCGTCTTCAGAATTTTTTTAGGGCCAGATGCCTCTTGTCCCTTCTTTCTTGTTATCTCCCTCAAGATCCTATTTTCTTTTTCAAGCTTTTATGGGGGGTACCCATAAGGAAGGGAAATTAAATCACAAGTATGCCTAACACCTTCCGTTCTACAGGTCCTTCTTGTGCTGCTTGCACTCATAGACACAAGGGATGTCTACCATGGTGTGAATATACACAAAATTTTTCGGGATCTGATTAGTCGTCAAGATTATCGCACAATCTTTATTGTTTTCAGGGTAAAGAGTGTTACAAGGTTTTTGCAAAATGTTCCTGAACATCAATATCTTGAGACTCTCAATTCATATCTTTTTTAAGCTAACGCGAGAGTCGCGAATCCCAGTAAAGGCTGTACAACGCTCATTGTTTCTCTTGAACAGAAGGTAGAAGAGTTACACTCACAGGTGACAGCGTTAGAGGCCTTGCAATTACGGGTGATGGCGTTAGAGGCTCAATTAGGAGAGTCTTCTAGCGCTAACCTATGCTTTTTCTTTTGCTCCTCCTAGAGGTTCTTCAAGGTTCCTATCGTCACCAAAAAATGTTGCACTGGATATTAATCCAATTGTCGAGAATCTTCCAGAACATGAAGTTCTTCCAATCGATGGTGATTTGTTGGCATATCCTTCATTTGGAGAATTTTTAGGGCTCCTCTTGTCAGCAAAAGAAGCTGTAACTGAAATTCTTTCGACTACCGGGAATCTTTTAGACCATAGTGCTTTTTTGACTGATGTGGGTTTGCTGATATATCCGACTTTGTCAGATTATCAAGCTGCTTTGGACGGGTTTTCATCGCAATTTTCTCAAAGTGGTGCTGTTGTGGAGATTACCGAGCCAATGAGTCCTGATTGGACAGCTCTATTAGATATGGAGCATAATTTTGTTGATTATTCTTCTTCTAGTCTTGATGCTGTTTTGAATTTCGATGCTGATGATCTTCAGATTCTTTTTCCCCCTTTCTTTGAATGACAGATAATGATTCTTAGACTGCAAAATCATTATTAATTTACAATAACATGCAAAATGAAAACATCCAATATTAATACAAGTCAAGCATAATTGGTACAAATAGTGTATGCTTAAAGTTAAGCACTTTTGATCTAATTAATGAACTTTTTGGATCAAACTAGATATCACAAGCTCTAGTCATACCAAGTTTAAGACGAATAATACAAAAACGATCATCCAAGAGTGGTTTAGTAAAAATATCCGGAAATTGCAATTCGGTGCTAACGAATTCAATATCAACATCACATTTTTGGACATGATCACGAATAAAATGATGTCTTCTCTTAATGTGCTTAGTACGTGAATATTGTATGGGGTTCTTAGTCAAGCTAATAGCACTTGTGTTATCACATTTAATGAGAATGTGGCTAAGACTAATTCCAAAGTCTTCTAGTTGTTGTTTAATACATAAAATTTATGCACAACAACTTCCGGCTGCCACGGATTCAGCTTCGACCATTGAAAGGGCCACCGAATTTTGTTTCTTACTTGACCAAGATACTAGTGCGTATCCTAGAAAATGACATGTGCCACTAGTGCTTTTCCTATCGATTTTGCAACTGGAAAAATCCGCAACGGAATAACTTATTAGGTCAAATGTGTTTTATCTTCGATATCACAAACCCGAAGAACTAGTGCCAGAAAGATAACAGAATATACGTTTTATAGCATGTAAGTGAGATTCTTTTGGATCCACTTGGAATCGTGCGCACAGACAAACACTAAACATAATGTCCGGCCTAGAAGCCGTCAAATAAAGTAAGTTACTGATCATACATCGATACTTCTTGATGTCGACATTCTTACCACTTTCGTCTTTGTCAAGTTTCAACGTTGAACTCATAGGTGTACTCATTGATTTAACGATTTCCTTGTTGAACTTCTTCAAGAGTTCCTTAACATACTTCTCTTGATTGACAAAGATCCCATTTTTGCATTGCTTTACTTGTAATCCGAGAAAATAATTTATCTCTCTCATCATGCTCATCTCAAATTCTTTTTGCATACAAGTAGAAAATTCTTTGCAAAGATTGTCGTTAGTAGAATTGAAAATAATATCATCAACATGAATTTGCACAAGTAGCATATCATTGGTATGATTCTTAATGAATAAAGTGGTATCTATTTTTCTTATAACAAATCCATTATTAAGCAAAAATGAACTTAATCTATCATACCATGCTTTAGGTACTTGTTTCAGTCCATACAAAGCTTTTGACAATTTAAACACATAATCTAGATAGGCATGATTTTTAAAATCGAGAGCTTGTTTTACATAAACTTCTTCTTCAATGAAGCCATTCAAGAACGCACTTTTAACATCCATTTGATATAACTTAAATTTTTTGAAACAAGAATA
The DNA here is from genome assembly GCA_021464415.1 of Lonicera japonica. Taxonomy (NCBI): domain Eukaryota; kingdom Viridiplantae; phylum Streptophyta; class Magnoliopsida; order Dipsacales; family Caprifoliaceae; genus Lonicera; species Lonicera japonica. The sequence goes on from CM038470.1 coordinate 47,691,527, forward strand.
AGCAAGTAGCATGCGAATAGCTTCTAAACATGCTACGGGTGCATAAGTTTTCTCATAATCAATGCCCTCCTCTTGATTGTATCCTTGGGCAAGAAGTTTAACTTTATTTCTAACAATAACACCATTTTTATCATTTTTATTACGAAATCCTCATTTAGTGCCTATAATGGAATGATCATTAGGCTTGGGAAGAAGTGTCCACACTTTGTTTCTCTCAAATTGATTGAGCTTTTCTTGCATAGCCATCATTCAAGATTCATCTTGTTCGGCTTCATTTATCTTTTTAGGTTCATATTGAAAAACAAATGCCTCATTATTGCAAACATTTGTTAAGGATGATCTAGTCATGACCTTGCTAGATGGCTCTCCAATAATTTGATCAATAAGGTGGTTGGACATAAATTTTTAACTTTTAGGTAAGTCATTCAAGTTTTGCTCGGTTTTACTTTCTATCTCTTTAAAAGGAGTTTGAGCACTCGATGGTTCTTTCTTAGATGTATCAGTAATTTGAATATCTGAAACTTTTTGAATAATTTCAACATTATCATCGGAATTTACTATAGGTGAAAAAGGATTGGACTCATCAAAAACAACATGCACGGATTCTTGAATAACTAAACTCTTCTTATTATAAACACGATAAGCTTTACTATTCGTAGCATACCCAAGAAATATTCCTTCATCGAATTTAGCATCAAATTTTTTCTAAATGATTACGATCATTTAAAATGAAACATTTACAACAAAAAACCTTAAAATATGCAATATTAGGTTTCTTGTCATTCCATAATTCAAAAGGTGTCTTATCTAACTTTTTACAAATAATAACACAATTAGTTACATAGTATGCAGTATTAACTGCTTTCGCCCAGAAATATTCCGGTAAAGAATGTTCATTTAACATGGTTTTAGACATCTCTTAAAGAGATCTATTTTTCCTTTCAACCACACCATTTTGTTGAGGAGTTCTAGGTGCCGAAAATTTATGATTAATACCATACTCATCACAAAAAATCTCAATCTCAATATCAATATTATCAAATTCCCTACCTCTATCACTTCTAACATGTATAATAGAAGCACCCTTTTCATTTTGAACTTTCCTAAAGAATTTAGCAAATACATGAGGTGTTTTACTTTTATGAGTACGAAAGAATACTTAAGTAAATTTAGAAAAATCATCAACAACCACAAAGGCATACAATTTACCACCTAAACTAGCAACCAAATTAGGTCTAAATAAATCTAAATGTAACATATCAAGTGGTCTAGTAGTAGTAATATCTTTCTTAGATTTAAAGGAAGACTTGTGTTGTTTACCAAGTTGACATGCATCACAAATTTTATCTTTAACAAATTTAGTTTTGGGCAATCCTTAAACTAATTCCTTTTTAGATAATTTGTGAATTAAATCCATATTAGCATGACCTAATCTTCTATTCCATAACCAAGAAGCATCATTCAACACGGATAAATATTTAACATCTTGTCGAGACAAATCATCAAGTTCAAAAGTATATACGTTATTAGATCTATAAACAACAAACAAGATAGAATTATCATTAATATTTTTAACAATGCAACATTCGAATTTAAAAATAACTTCATAACCTTTATCACACAATTGACTAATACTAAGCAAGTTATGTTTTAAACTGTCAACAAGTAGAACATTATCAATATAAGAAGATTTCTTACCAATTTTACCTAAACCAATGATTTTGCTTTTGGCGTTGTCTCCAAATATGACGTTGACTCCTTGTTTAGGAGCGAGACTCAAGAAACTTATATTTTCTCCTATCATGTGTTTCGAGCATCCATTATCCAAGAACCACTTTATTTTGCTAGCTTTTGCTCTCATGCAAACCTATACCAAAATCTTAAGTAACTTATCTTTTGGTACCAAAAATAAGTTGGGTCCTTTGGGGTTAGCGTACATAGTGGTTCCTTTAAGGATCCAAGCAAGTTTGTTCTTAGCAAAATTCTTTTCTTTGTAATAACAAAAATGTGTATTATGAGTTTTTCTTTCACAAAATGAACAAAGATTAGTGGGATTATGCAGTGTGTATGTTTTGAAGAAATTTTTGTAATCCTTTTGGTTATGGATTTGATTGTAACCCAAATCGGCTTTATCAAAGACACCTTTGTACTCCCAATAGTTTATCCAAGTTATCTTTTTCTATTTGTGAACTTGGTTAGACTATTAGTTAAATCATTTACTTTTTCTTTCAAATCCTTATTTTCTAGTGCAAGTAAGTTTGAAATTTTCTTTTATTTTCCCTTTTTCAAATAGTTGATTTTCTTTTTAAAATCAATGTTTTCCTTTTCTAAAGTTTCACATTTGGCATAAGTAATGAAATTTTCTTTTTTGAGACTTATATATCTTTTTTAGAGAATTTCAAATTTAATATGTAATTCTTCAAACATGGTATATAGTTCTTCAAATTTAATATAGTTCATCATATTCATTATGCACACTTTCATTATCATTAAAATTATCACTAAATGAGCTATAGTTAGAGTTTACCTCATCTTCATTTGTCATAAGACAAAGGTTGGCCGTTTCTTTAGTGCATGCTTCACTTATTTGAATACTTTATCTCATTTGTCCCTTTTCTCCTTCTTTCTAAGTGGACAATTTGGCTTGATATGACCAGGTTCATAGCAATGATAGCATTTTTTGATTTCTCCTATTTGTTCATTTGATCGATCATTGTTTCTTTTAGAGGATAATGGATATTTGTTATCATTTCCTTGAGAATTTTTCTTCTTAGCTATAAATTTCATAAATTTTCTAGATAGAAGCGCTATGTCTTCATCACTATCCATTGATACATCGTTATCTTCATGTTGGATAGTTTTGAGAGCTAAGGTTTTCTTTGATTTTGTATCTACTTCTTCTTCTCTTTGAAGTTCCTTCTCATGAGTTTTTAGAGATCCCAAAAGCTTGTCCATGCTGAGTGTTTTGAGATTCTTTACTTCTTGAATCGCTGTCACTTTCGGTCACCACTTCTTTGGCATAATCCTAAGAATTTTTCTTATCTTACTTTCATTAGAATAAACCCTTCTAAGAAGATCTAAATCATTAATAATAATAGAAAATTTATTATACATGGAGGCAAGAGATTCATTAGGCTCCATCTTAAATAATTCATAATCATGAACAAGCATATTTATATTATCATCTTTAACTTGAGTGGTTCCTTCATAAGTAACCTCAAGTTTATCTTAAATCTCTTTGGCGGTTTTGCAATTAGAGATTTTATTATATTCATCTATGCTTAATGCACAATTTAAAGAATTTAAACCTTTAGCATTAAATTAAAATTTTCGAATATCATTTTCATCATATTCGGACATTTTCGTGGGAATAGTCCTTCAATTTTCATTGATTTTGTTAATTTCATATGGTCCTTCAAGTATGACTTTCCATGCTCAAAATCACTGGCTTGCAAAAATGTGCTCATTCTACTTTTCCAATAGCTATAGTTTTTTCCATCAAACAATGGTGGCCTAGAAGTGGAAAGACTTTCGAAAAAATTGGTTCCTTGATATATAGACATGATCGTAAACTCTAAGATTGTTAAATCAAAATAAGAGTACAATATCTTATACCAATTTTTGGTTGGATAATGACCCTAGAGGGGGCTGAATAGGGATTTCGAAATTAAATGCAGAATTAAAAATGTTTTCGAAAATGTCTAAGCAATAAAACTTAGCTAAACGAATTTATCAAGTAAATCCAAATTTAATAAAGTAATCTCAACACATAAGCAATATTATAGAAATTATAAATTCAAGTAAATAAAGAGCTTGAGTTAGAAAGATTAAATCGATTGAAGCCCAAAATGTTTTGTTCATGCGTTTCGGTTTGTTAGACCATACATCCGCGCTCGGATAGTTTTTCGAGAATTTCTTCTATTCAATCTTCTTCAAGTGAAGATCAAACCTCAATACAAATGTTGTTATGTACACAACACTCACAATGTAGCTATACTCACTACACTTCTCACAAAATATGCTCTCTTGCTTTACAAAGAGACAAACTATTTTTTGAAATGAAGAATGATTTGTTTGTAGTGATACACACCAATACAATAACTCTCAAGTGTTTACAAGATATGAAAATTACCTTACACTAGAAGTTATCAAGTTTTGATCAAAAATATATAGCTCAAAAGATGAAAGATTGATCAAAATGTGTTCTTGAATCTTTGTATATTTGACTATATGAATAATAGTGTATTAGAATGATTTAAGATATGTTAAAACATATCTAGGACCTCATATATATATATATATATATATCTTGAAAAATTATATGGCCATTGAGGGTGATTAAGAAAGGTTTTGGGTCAAAAGTAGACATTTTCAAACTTTTTAACGGCTAGTTTTACTGACCAAAAATTCAAATTTTATTATATTTGTTTTGATCATATCTCTTAATCCCACCGTTGGATCATGCTCAAATTTTGGTCATAAGTACTAAGAGATGTTGACTAACTACTGTAAAATTTGCAAGATGATCGGTGTCCGGGAAGGCCTCCATCGGACCGTTAGATCAAAACTGTGCAAAAATTAAGAGAATCTAAAATGTAAAATAAAAATATTTTAGCAATTTAGTTCCAAATACAATTCTAATAATTTTTAAACCTCAAAGATATGTTTCTAAGATACCTATTTTTATAAGAGCTTAAAATATGATCATTTAAAATTAATATGAATTTATTTTCAAACTCAGTCTTTGTAAAATGATGTTTTTCAAAGAAATTCAATTTCAATATTGTTTGAATCAATCTTTAAGAGATGGATAAATATGTTTGAGCTATAAGAATTTGATCAATAAAGTAACTTTACATAAATCTTAAGCACTCACTAAATTACTGAATTAACGAGTTTTCGAATGCTTTGCTTTGTTTTTTTGAATTGATCTTCACTTGAAACTTTTTCTTAGAAGCTTTTCATATAGTCTTTTGATCCTTTGTGCTTCATGATTTTCATTGAGAGATTTAATCTTCCTTGTCTTGTCCAATGATCGAATAGTGAAAGAGTGATCATTGTCATGTTTTTCTTGAACTTTTCAAGTAAATGAACTATACACTTATATCAAGAAACATGTTAAATTACACATGATTGATTTGTTGTTATTATCAAAATAAGATTAAGACCTTAGGTCAACACACTCTATAAGTGTTATTTGTCTCATAACACTATACAAGTGTGATTCTTCTCACCACACTCAACACAAGAAAATCCTTCTTATTACAGTATGAGAATCCTTCTCACAAATAAATAATAAAAGTGACTTAGTGATGTACACAAATGAACAACAACTCTCAAGTGTTTACAAGATACAAATGAAGCTTATACTAGAGTTATCAAGATTGATCAATAATTTTAGCTCAAAGATGAATAAATGATCAATACATAGGCTTGAATTCTTGAATATTGTGAATAGATGAAAAATGAGTTTGTATAATGATTCAAACTTGTTAAAATGTATCTTATGTCCAATATATAGTCCCAAAAAGTATATAGCTATTTTTGAGGTTTGGTAGAGTTGTTACCTTAAAATAAGGCAAAAATCAAAAGTTCAATGGCTATATTCTGAGGCATCAGTCGTCTAAGCAAAGTCATCAGTCAAGTGATAGCCATCAGTCGACTAAGCAAAGCTCATCAATTAACTAACGGGCACTGTCCAATAGGCCAAAATCCCAAAATTTGGACGTTCGTAATTTTGATCCAAAATCAATTTTAATGCTTGGGAAATGTTTTACACGTTTCTAAGACACCTATTTTCATAAGAACTCAAAAATCATTCATTTGAATTTATTATAAATTTATTTTGAAAACCGGTTTATGAAAAATGATGTATTCAAAAATATTCGATCTATGAATGATGCATGAACATGTTTGTGCTTAGGTGTTAATCAATAAATAAACTTTACATAAATCATAAGTACTCACTCAATTAATGAATTAACAAGTCTTCGAATGCTTTGATTTGTTTATTTAATTTGATATTCACTTACATCATTTACCTTAAAGCTTTTCATATATTTCTTTGATCTTTGTGCTTCATGAATTACATTGCTAGCATATATTGCTCTTGAAATATATGAAATTGATAGAGCAATTTAGCTATCAATCTTCTTTGTCTAGTCCAATACTTTGTTGACTTGATCAGAGAGAGTTTTAATGATCCTTGTAGTGTACCATGCTTCCTTAGAAAAAATCCATACTTTTCATGAATTTCCAAGTTAATGAACTAAAATTCATTTCAAGAAACATGTTAAACTACACTTGATTAAGTTATTGTTATTATCAAAATAAGATTAAGACTTTCTAGGTCAACAAATTCGAATTAGGTTTAATATTTGGCCTTCAAAAGTTTTGTCTACTAATTGTTGTATACATGTACAAACCGACCCAACAAATATGTTTTCACATATTTTAAGTTAGTCAGCATATTACAAGCTAATTAAGATGCTTGATGTTGAAGCTCGATGTAAACTTTAATCCGGTCTTAAAATCTTGTTGACACTTGGTCCGACTCATCATTTAGGACATGACCCAAAATTTAGCCAATCGAACGAGCCGCCTTCAACATACACAACAGTCAACCCAATAGACATATTTAATTCTTAGCACACTCTGATACGAAAACACTCAGGTAATAAAAGAGAACACACAATATTTAAAATGAATTGGCTTATTAGCTCAGTTGGTTAGAGTGTCGTGCTAATAATGCGAAGGTCAAGTTCAAGACCTGCGTGGCCTATTATTTCTTTTTTTGTATGTTGTAGGCTTGAAACCCCAAAATATGAGCTGCTCCATTTGTCGACCAGAAAAAAAAATGGTATGAGGGCCAGAACAAAAGATACTTTGAATCAAGTATAATATTATCCAATTTTGTTAAAGCCACCTAATTTAAGTATTATTTGGTCTAGTAGTGGGCTACTTTAAGTATTATTTTTAGGTTTTTTGCCAGCTTATTTTAGCAAAAATATTATACATTGCATACCGTATTTTATGTTTTTACAAATTTTTAGTAATGTATAATGCCGAATGGACTATATTTTAATTGTTTAACGATTTAAAAAGAGTGTTCTTAAATGAACCCACCAATTTATTCTTCTCACCTAAATTTTGAGATCCTTTCTTCTCACCCCACAACCTTTTATCCAATAATTGCTTGGTGGGGTAAGTTTACAAATCTGGATTGCTAAAAATATAAAGACTTAAAGACCATTTTTGTCAGTAAAACAATAAACTGAAAAATTAATGAAAAATATGTTGCATCATCTGTAAAAAAATTGGCGTAGCCATTACAAAAAATATTCAGCACATTTTTTTATTTAATGTATGATAATATTCCTTATTTATATAGTTTTATTCATTGTTAGAACTTGTGCATTTAATTGTACTATCGTTTGGTCCTAAATTTGGAGCTTAACAACAGAAAATACTATGTTACTAATTATACACAATGATCACTGCAAGAAAAAAACGTAGTGATTTTATGCACCACAAAATTATACTTCTTACCTCACTTTGAACGAACTTTCTTCTCACCCCCAAATATTTATCAAAAACTATCAACTCGCTCCCTGAAATGGGTGAGTTTATTAACACCTATATCCCTATAAAATAGAAACATTAGCAAAGAACAATTTAATCGCTAAAAATCCAAATAAATTATTTTGCTCCCATTAAAGTATATACCTGGCTTCACTACTCATAATGACCGTGCAAAATATAATCCATGCTAGCTTTACCACCATGTAGAAATAGCGAAGCTTCACAATTCACCTTTACACCACCATCCTCTTTTGGCACCTTCTGCAAACCTATGGACAATGGGGACACGCTATCAAAAACTCAGCATTGCATTAATAGAGGGGTCCTAGTGCTTTGGATTGAATAAATTATTTACAATGCAATTTGTTTGATTTTGATATTTAATCACCGTGCAATTAATTACTAATGGCAACCCCTATATCCATAGAATGTAATATAAAAGAATAGTATAATATTATTATCAAAAATAAAGCTAGGGAATTTCTAGAAAACATGGTTTAGTAGGACCTCAATAAGGTCTTTGTTGAAAAGAGGAATGACGAGAAATACTTCCTCATTGGCAATTCACTTAGCCCAGTAGAGAAACAACAAATTATCAAATTCCTGAAGAAAAACATTGATGTTTTTGCATGGTAGCCCTACAATATGCTAGGAAGTAATGTGCCATAAGCTCCATGTCAATCCAACCACAAAACCAATGAAGCAGAAAACCATGCCTAGCTTCACCCGAGAAATTAAGCTAATGACATAGAAGAGGAGGTCCAAAAGCTACTGAAAGCAGAAGCCATCCCAGAAGCTAAATTCCCAGATTGGATATTAAATCCAATGGTGGTGAAAAACAAAACAGAAAATGGAGGGTTTGTGTCAACTTTACTAACCTTAACAGGGCATGCCCTAAAGACAGCTCCCCCCATCCAAAATAGACCAATTGGTAGACTTATATTGGAGAACTAGGTGTGGGTCGGGCCTTGAATTTTTTCTTGGATGGGCTGAAGTAAGACTAAATCTCATAATATAAAACATTCATAAATTTACTTAATTTTTTTTTCTGAAATTAGGACTACAATTTAAATAATTTTGTATTTTTTAAGCAAACTCTAGTTCAATATAATTAGTGGTTATCATATAATGTGTCAAATTTTATTTGAGCTTTAAGTTCAAGTGGTAAAAAATATAATGTGTTTTTTGTGTTTGTGATAAGATTATGGATATTCTTAAAAGGAAAAGTCATTGGTATTATCCATTACTTGCATAAATATAATGTGTTTTTTTTAACTTGTGATAAGATTATGGATTATCTTAAAAGAAAAAGTAAAACTTTTGTTTCAAGACATCTTTCTAAAAAAAGAGTGATAATTTTAAAAGTTTTATAAATGCTTTATAAGTAAAATAGAAAAATTAAATTAAATCTCACGGATAACTATACACTAGAGTAATAAAATTTATAGTGATTTCCATCACTCCAAAGTAGAGGTGGTAATTTTAAAAATGATACAATAAAAAGACGACATGGAACAAAACAAAGTTAGTGTGAGATTAACTGAGAATTTGTGTTTCTATACAAACTTTTAAATTAAATTGACATGGATTTGGGAGAGGTACGGTATACCTTGTTAGTCATGCTTTATTATCAGCATTTGAAGTATAGAAATTTCTTAATTTTACATGTGGTATAACGAGTTGACTAAGACTTAATATTTATAATCATGTATGTCGTCGTGTTGAGTTCATATCTAAATTTTTAAATGAAATTGGCACAAAATTGAAGCTATATTTTGTTAATCAGTGGCTATCATATAATGTGTCAATTTTTATTTGGCCTTACGTTGGAGTGGGAAAAAATGTGAAAATCCATATGTGGCGCTGATATATGAGTGTTGGTAGCAACCTCTTCCCTTCTCGAACCACTCGTATTATCCCTAATATAAATATTTTGTATGTTTCTTTTTTTGCAGATTATGGATAGTGTTAAAAGAAAAAGTAAATCTTTTATTTCAAGACATATTATTAAAAGAGTGATAATATTAAAAGTTTTAGAAGTGTTTTAAAAGTTTACAAAAAAAAAAGGAAGGAGAAATGAAATTTAAACTAACAGTTCTAAGTTGTTAACCACACTCTAGTGTGATGAAATCTAAAGTGCTTTCTATAGGCGGATCTAGAATTTTAAATTTGGGGTTAAAACATAAGTATAATTTGTTTTTTTAATGTAAAAGTATTTAACATAAAAATAAGCTATAATTGTTGTGTGTTGTTCTTTCCGTATTTTTATATTTGTAAGTTCTATTGGGTGCAAGATTAGAATTTGTATTTAAATGTTAAAGCCCATAACGTAATAAAATGTACTTATAGGAAAAAAATTGTTTGGCCCAATAAGGTGCAGCATGTTTATACATAACAAACTAATAATATTACTACTCAATTTTTAGCACATTTTATCCTTTTAACAGGTTAACAGTGTACAAGTGCGAAGCCAGAGCAAAAATTCCCAACGTTTACCATTGCCGATTGAATTTGATGCCTAATTGAGCTCAAGAATGTGATTCAAAGCTAATCCTAAGCCCAAGCATGTATAAGTGAATCTAAGAGTCCAGAAAAAGCGAATAGACAATCCCAAGCAAGGAAGCACTCGATGGAATCAAACTGAGAAGTTTTCGGATGAAGAACAGTATCACGGCACGCAAGGCTACTGTAATATCAAATTTTGGTAATGACACATCAGGAATTTAGAGAAATCTACAAAGGTAAAAGTTATGGATATTTAAGTTAGCTACATGTAGGCAAAAATCGTACATCAATTGGAGTTTGAAGTAGAAACATATGTTTGAAATATGATTAGTGTGAATGAGGATAAGAATTCAATGAGAATGAATAAGAATATTATTGGTTCAACTTATGATGAAATGTTACCTTAGCCTAGATGGTTAGTTTGCTAACCTTTGACTTTGTGGACCTGAGTTCAACTCCCATGCATAGCAAGTTTGTTGCATTTTTCTATTTTTTCTTTTAAGCCATGCAAATGAGTGAAGCTCCAATAGAGGTGAAGACACAAATATTAAACTCGTTTTCAAACCATTATGTGTTGTATTTTCGATTTTATACTATAAATTGGGGGTCTTGGGTGAGTTTCTTGATTTGATGCATATATGCATGGATTCAGGGTGGTATTTTATGATTTCTTTTAGTATATCAATGCTTAATACAACCTTAATTTGATGATGAAATCAAAATCCTCACTTGCATGTTGTAGGTATACATAGTTGGACCTAAAACCCACTTAACCATAAATGGTTTTGTAATTACAATGGTGCATTTAAAAACAATAGGTTTAATGTGGCTTTTCATGGAAATGGTTTCCAAAACACACATATGTGTACCTTATGGATGATGCGCATGGGTTGTATAAAATGGTTTTGAACAACACTACCAGTTTGAACCCGTAACTGGTGGATTTGGAGTATACTGATAAATGAAAATTTTATGAACCAATTGTTAGGGGCTTTACTTGAATTTTATATGGATATTAAGTTAGCTAATTGCACATATTTGATTATATATTAATCTTGAGAAATGTCTTAAACCCACTCTTGTGTAAATGACGGATATATATCTATATGTCTGAACATGATGATAATTTTGGGTTTAAGTAGTGATTTGGACCCTAATAATTATTAAAGAAAATTTAACGAGATCTGGTGAGACCTAAACACCTAAGGAAGGTTGTTTATATTTTCCCTATGGCTAGGATTTAGATTCATATATTTTTAGTATTTTTTAGATAGACACTAGTGGTTCTTAAAGGGACTTAGCCATGGTGGCTAAATACCTCAATCCATGTAGAGAGACCCCCCTATGGAAGCGGCATACTCTATGGTACATTAGGGGGATCCAGCCTTCGGGTCGTCATACCCTATAGCATATAGAAGGTTTACTTCGAGGTGGTTTGTGAAAGAACTAAGCCTTGGGGGCTTAAGATCCCGATCGTTGTACACAGTTGAGTAACTCATAGATGTTGCATATGAGAGGTGACATTTCACCATAAGATTAGTGCGTACAATTATCTTGACTAAATCCATGGATTGTATTATTATTTTATGAGTATCTTTAGTGATACAATCTTTATCAATGTTATGGGGCCAGGATAGTACTTGGTGTGCATTGAATTTTGTAATACCCCTGCCTTAATTAACTAGATATCAATCTTAATTAAGACCTTGAGCGTTACTAACTCATCTTAGATTAACTAAAATAGGTATATATGTAAATAAGAAAGGGAGTTCTTAAATAAACCCATATAATCTGTCTTTTCACCCCAGTAAGAGAATACTTTCTTCATACCCCACTTATTTTTTTAAAAATCTTTCAATTCACCCCAATGGTGGGGTGAGTTTACTGAACGCACTATTGGGACGTTAATTTCATCGTCGCTAAAACTAAAACATGAAAATCTTATATAAATCCATAAAAATATTTTTTATCAAAAACATTCAACCTACCCCATCTTTTTTCTACACACCAACGACATACCACCTCTATTTTATAAGTCAAATAATAAACTTTTTTTATTGCACATCCATAAAATTCATTATTGATCTCACAAAATTCCTAATTAGAGATAGGGTCAAGCCCCATAAGTGACAACTTCAAAGACAGTAAAGTGTAAATTTCAAAAATAAAAATAGCCATAACAATAGTTTTAGACTTTTAGGCGACCAACTATTTAAAATGAAACACTTGATCAAAGTAAAAAATTAATTAGTTAACACAAGATAGCTACCCCGACCATTTCCACAAGCTAATAATAAAATTTTAATCTTTGTAATATTTCTGTCTCCTATACGGCTATTCCTATATGGCTGTATCTAATGAATTAAAAAAATAAAATAGTTTTTTATAAAAATAAATCATTTATTAAAATATTTTGAACCTGGAGTTGTAGAATTATTTGTTGCAAAGAATGGACCTTTTTAATTTTAAAAAATTTAAATGTGAGAAGATAAATTAGTGACAATTTTTCCAAGTATAGAAACTGGGGTGAGAAGAAAGAATCTTACGCTACTTTTTAGGTGAACATTGTCGTAATATTGACCTTTGGTGGGGTAAGAAGACGGATTATGTGGGTGTATTTAAGAATACCCATAAGAATTTCAAGTAATATACATGTCATGTGTCAATCAGACATGAAGTACCAAAACGATAGTATAATACTTACACATGCATATAATAGTTATACGAAACTAAGCTAAGTAAATTCAAGACAATATATAGCACTTCGGGCTAACCGTGACTTCCCGTGAAAACATATACATCACAAAAAAATAATTGTTGTATCAGAGCCTCTATTTCGTCCCGGATCCCATCGCATCTTTATCCTTATTGGATTCCTGGGTACCTTGGTTAATTAAGAAAATGGGGTGAGCTATTTGCTCAGTAGGGAGGATAGATGAGGGATATTTCATTTTAAAACAAATTTCGATGTTCGACTATCAAATCATGTTTTAACCAGCAATATAAATTAAAACCATTATTATAATAAAACAATATATGCACATGCTATGCAGGTTACCTCCCGTGTCAACCATTACCGTTCTATTAAGAATTTGAACCGTGGACAAAAGAATGCCCTTCGTCGACTCAAGAAACGCATTGCCGATGCAATGATAGAAATGGGACTACCTGTCCCCAATCCGTACAAGCATAGATATAAACCAAACCCATAGTACCTTGCCTGTTGCCTAGGTTCCCGTACTCCTCACCGGTGGCTTATAAGCAGCCAAACATTGCTCCCTTAGGGGTTTAGGGAATTTCAACCCAAAGGCACCGAGCGTTACCTATTTTTCGTCCCTGCAAGCACTGTATATTCATATCGAGAATCTGTTTCCGAGAGACACAAGCTCTCCAAATCAACAATAGAAAATATAGGCTTTCCATGAATTATTCAATCGAACTCCAAGCCATAAGTTCATTCAAGGGCTTGCCATGAGATTTTCGAGTCTTCGATTAATACGATAATAATGCAAACATGTATTCATGCCATTCAACAAGCATTTGAAGCAATTTATGCCACATACACTTCAACAAATCCAAACCCATAACCTATGATGTGTATAAATCAACAACAATTCATTTCCATCATCTTATAATAATCATGCATCCATGGAATGCTTCATAGGGTTTGATAATACAAGAATATCAAGTGTATATGGCATCTATTGCCTCAAATCTCACATTTAAATCTTTTTAAATTACAAAACATTATTTCATAGATCATGCTTTAGTTTTGTAAAGCAAATAAGATTGAAATACGGTAATATCCGTAAAATAAAACTATATTTTAAGTTTTGAAACCATATAAATCCCTACCTCGAAGTTATAAGCCAAAAGGAAGAAAGAAATATGATAATCGGAGCCTTGTCCGACGAAATTCCAAAATCTCTATGTCACCTCAAAGCGTAGAACGAGTTTCTTTAAGGTCGAATCGGAATCCGAAATCCCGAAATTAGCTTAAATCTAGAGAGAAGTTGGTAGAAAAAAAAAGACCTCTCAAGGATGGTGTAAGGAGGTGATGGAATGATCCAAGAATAGTCTAGAACCCCTTTAAAACCTTTAACTCAACATAGCAATAGGCATCTGTTTGGTCCACAACATGCGCCTATTGGGTATAAACATGCGCTTATCCAATTATGAGAGGACTTTGCTCTAGGGCTACCCTCCAACAGGCGCCTGTTCCCAAGAATATTCTAGAATCCCTTTAAAACCATTAAACCGAGATAGCAATAGGCGTCTGTTTGGTCCACAACAAACGCCTATTGGATATAAACAGGTGCATATCCAATTACGAAAGGATTTTTCTCCAAGGCTGCCTGTTCCCTCCAACAGGCGCCTGTTGTGCATTAAATATGTATCTTAAAATATGGTTAAATATATCAAAATTTTTTTCATACATTTACAACACTTTCCCATACAAAGCAAGCAAAATAGAACTTAATTATATTAATATAAACACCGGATGTTACACATGTATTATAACTTTTGAGATATTTTAACATAGTACTTTTCACGTATCTAGATGGTATAAATATTTCTATAGAAATATGATGGTTTTGAGTACTTTTTATATTGCACAATGCATGCGACTTCCAACGTGTATTTTGATATCCAAAACCTTATAATTCCCACTGAACTCAGTTTTGGCTTGCTCCTATCTTCTAAATAGTGTTGCAAGTGTTTTCTTGGGTTGGTTGGTGGTGCATTGTAGTTAAAAGCCTCTGATCACCATGGATCAACAATAATCTCCCATGGAGGGACAACTCAACATTTGTTGTACTTTTGGAAATTTATATATTAATGCACATACTTTATTATATCTTGTCAACTTAAGTTGGATGATCTCTATACTTGGATACATGAAATTATTGTATAATTATTAAATGGTTCATGGAAACCCCTTGGAAATATTTTGATGTATGAACTTTGGGCTGAATAGTTGAATTGTACTTTTTAAGTTAAATTCCAATAGAGGCATTGTGTAAGAACATGTAGATGATTTATTATGGAAATTGTTTTACTCAATAAAGCTTTAATTAATTTTATAAACTTTACATTACACCCACCGCTGGTAGTGAGGGTGTCCGTGATTAACGTACTTGGTCCCGGGGGTCCAATTCACATATCGAATTCGGGCCATCACACTACAAGCCAAAATCCGCAAAAGAATGAGCCGCTCCATTTACTGGGAAACAAAATGGCCAAATCATTCAAAGATAACTCGAATCAGGTATAATATTTGGCCTTTATAAGTTTTGACTACTAATTGTTGTATTCTTGTACAAATCGAGCCGACAAATACATTTTCAAATATTTTAAGTTAGTCAGCATATTACAATTAAGTTGCTTGACGTTGAAGCTCGATGTAAACTTTAATTCGGTCTTGAAATCTTGTTGACACTTGGTCCGGCTCAAACTCATTTAGGACATGACCCAAAATTTAGCTAGCCGATCGAACGGCTTTCAACATACAGTCGACTCAATGGACATATCTACTTCTTAACACACTTTGATATAAAAACACTCAGGTAATAGGAGAAAACACATAACATTTGAAATGAATTGGCCTATTAGCTCAGTTGGTTAGAGCGTCGTGCTAATAACGCGAAGGTCGCAGGTTCGAGACCTGCATGGGCCATTATTTCATTTTTTTTGTATGATGCAAGCTTGAACCCGACACAGCCAACTTTTTTCTAAGGCAATTCATCGAATGAAACCCAATGAATGATATAATGAGCATTTGATTCAAAACTAGACAAACATAATCATTCAACAATAATTGCTTTAGTTGCTTCCAATAAAACTCGAGGCCCTAAAAGATCCATAGACCAAATACCCCACTACTAGCATAGACCACAAAAGAACATTTGTGTGCCCACAATCATGGTTAGGGCTACTTTAAGGCGAAGATGAGGTGGGTTTTGAGTACCTTAATTTTTCATATGCCTTTATATTTTACTAATACGTTTAGAAAAATATAAAATTTGTAAGTATTATTTTTAGGTTTTTGCCCAGCTTATTTTAGCAAAAATATTATATATTGCCTACCTTATTTTACATTTTTACAAATTTTTAGGAATGTATAATGCTGAATGGATTATATTTTAGTTATTCAACGATTTAAAAAAGAGTGTTCTTAAATATGTACCCACCAATTCATTCTTCTCACCTAAATTTTGAGATTCTTTCTTCTCTCCCCCAACTTTTTATCCAACGCTTGCCTGGTGGGGTGAGTTACAAATCTGGATTGCTAAAAATGTAAAGATTTAACAACCATTTTTGTCACTAAAACAATAAACTGACAAAATAATTAAAAATACGTTGCATCATCTGCAAAAAATTTATATAAGCATTACAAAAAATATTCAGCATAATTTTTTATTTAATATATGATTATATTCCTTATTTATACATACAGTTTTATTCATTGCTAGAACTTGTAGATTAAAATATTGAATTGTACAATTGTTTAATCCTAAATTTGGAGCTTAGCAACAGAAAGTAGTATGTTACTTATACACAATGATCATTGTAAGAAAAAAAAAATAGTGATTTTATGCACCGTCAAATTGTACTTCTCACCTCACTTTGAAGGAACTTTTTTCACTTCACTTTTGAAGGAACTTTCTTCTCACTCCCGAATATTTATCAAAAACTAACAACTTGCTCCCTGAAATGGGTGAGTTTATTAACACCTATATCCCTATAGAATAGAAACATTCGCAAAGAATAATTTAATCGCTAAAAATCCAAATAAATTATTTTGCTCCCATTAAAGTATATTCCTTTCTTCACTACTCATAATGACCGTGCAAAATATAATCCATGCTAACTTTACCACCATGTAGAAATAGCAAAGCGTCACAATTCACCTTTACACCACCATCCTCCTTTGGCACCTTCTGCAAACCTATGGACAATGGGGACACGCTATCAAAAACTCAGCATTGCATTAATAGAGGGGTCCTAGTGCTTTGGATTGAATAAATTATTTACAATGCAATTTGTTTGATTTTGATATTTAATCACCGTGCAATTAATTATTAATGGCAACCACTATATCCATAGAATGTAATATAAAAGAATAGTATAATATTATTATCAAAAAAAAAGCTCGGGCACCCCATCAATGTTAAAACTAGGGAATTTCTAGAAAACATGGTTTAGTAGGACCTCAATAAGGTCTTTGTTGAAAAAAGGAATGATGAGAAATACTTCCTCATTGGCAATTCACTTAGCCTAGCAAAGAAACAACAAATTACCAAATTCCTGAAGAAAAACATTGATGTTTTTGCATGGTAGCCCTACAATATGCCATGTATAGACTCTGAAGTAATGTGCCATAAGATCCACATCAATCCAACCACAAAACCAATAGAGCAGAAAACCATGCCTAGGTTCACCCGAGAAAGCTAATGCCATAGAAGAGGAGGTCCAAAAGCTACTGAAAGCAGAAGCCATCCCAGAAGCAAAATTCCCGGGTTGGATATCAAATCCAGTGGTGGTGAAAAACACAACAGAAAATGGAGGGTTTGTGTTAACCTTACTAACTTTAATAGGGCATGCCCTAAAGACAGCTTCCCCCTTCAAAATTGACCAATTGGTAGACTTATATCAGAGAACTAGGTGTGCGCCTTGAATTTTTTCTTGGATGGGCTGAAGTAAGACTAAATCTCATAATATAAAACATTCATAAATTTACTTATATATTTTTTTTCTCAAATTAGGACTGCTATTTAAATAATTTTGTACTTTTTAAGAAAACTCTAGCTCAATATAATTAGTGGTTATCATATAATGTGTCAATTTTTATTTGAGCTTTAAGTTCAGGTGGTAAAAAATATAATGTGTTTTTTGTGTTTGTGATAAGATTGTGGATATTCTTAAAAGGAAAAGTCATTGGTATTATCCATTACTTGCATAAATATAATTTTTTTTTAATTTGTGATAAGATTATGGATTATCTTAAAAGAAAAAGTAAAACTTTTATTTTAAGACATCTTACTAAAAAAAGAGTGATAATTTTAAAAGTTTTATAAATGCTTTATAAGTTAAAAAAATAAATTAAATTAAATCTCACGGTTAACTATACTCTAGAGTAATAAAATTTATAGTTATTTCCATCACTCTAAAGTAGAGGTGGTAATTTTAAAAACAATTAATACGATAACAAGATGACAGAGAACAAAACAAAGTTAGTGTGAGATTAACTGAGAATTTGTGTTTCTATCCAAACTTTTAAATTAAATTGACACGAAACTGGAAGAGGTACACCTTGTTAGTCATGTTTTATTACCGGCATCTGAAGTATAGAAATTTCTTGATTTTACATGTGGTATAACAAGTTGACTAAGACTTAATTAATTATGTATGTCGTCGTGTTGAGTTCATATCTAAATTTTTAAATGAAATTGGCACAAAATTGAAGCTATATTTTTTTAATCAGTGGCTATCATATAATGTGTCAGTTTTTATTTGGCCTTACGATGGAGTGGGAAAAAATGTGAAAATCCATATGTGGCGCTGATGTATGAGTGTTGGTAGCAACCTCTTCCCTTCTTAAACCACTCATATTATCCCTAATATAAATATTTTGTATGTTTCTTTTTTTGCAGATTATGGATAGTGTTAAAAGAAAAAGTAAATCTTTTATTTCAAGACATATTATTAAAAGAGTGATAATATTAAAAAATTTAGAAGTGTTTTAAAAGTTTACAAAAAAAAGAGAAATGAAATTTAAACTAACAGTTCTAAGTTGTCAACCACACTCTAGTGTGATGAAATCTAAAGTGCTTTCTATATGTGGATCAAGAATTTTAAATTTGGGGTTAAAACATAAGTATAATTTATTTATTTTAATGTAAAAGTGTTTAACATAAAAATAAGCTATATATAATTGTTGTGTGTTGTTCTTTCCGTATTTTTATATCTGTAAGTTCTATTGTGTGCAAGATTAGAATTTGTATTTAAATGTTAAAGCCCATAACGTAATAAATGTACTTATAGGAAAAAAGTTGTTTGGCCTAATAAGGTGCAGCATGTTTATACATAACAAACTAATAATATTACTACTCAATCGAAAAACCTAAAGGTGACTACGCAGATTTTCAAAAAGTTAGGGGTGGCAGTTTTAGAAAACAACACGATAACATGACATGGAACGAAACTAGATTAGTATGAGATTAGCCTGAGAAATTGTATTTCTACCTGAAAATTTTAACATAAAGTTCTACTGTGTTGTGTTCATGTCCGAACTTTTAAATTAAATTGATGCAAAATTGGAAGAGGCATACCTTGTTAGTCGTGTCTTGTCAACGGTCTCTAAATTATACAAATTTCTTGATTTTACCTGTGTTAAAGCTTAAAACATGTTAACTAAGAATTAAAAATTGTAATTATGTCTATCGTGTTGTGTTCCTATCTGAATTTTTAAATGAAATTGGCAAAACAAATTGGAGCTATATCTTGTAAACCGTGTTGTATCGTCGGGTCTCTAAATTAAAAAAGTAAAATAAAATCTTGATTCATGTGTTAAAACAGATTAATTAAGACTAGAAATTGCAATATTGTATTATATCATGTTTAATTAGATTAGTCGTGTCTGAGTTCTATAAAAATTACACGACTTTATGTTACGTCGTGTTTGTATTCGTATCTTATTGGTTCTTGTCATCTTCGTTTTTCATTGGTCCTTATCATGTCATATTGTAAATTGCTGGCCTAATCACAACAAATAAAACACAAATTGTCACCTCGATAGCCCATTCTACGGCATTTAAACCCTTTTTTTCTCCCTGCTACAAGTCACTATGGTGGCAATTTGTGTTTTGGGATTGTAACACGATAAGGAAAACAAGAACATAACACGACATCATGTTATTTTTAGACAGCACAAACAATTGGCGCGAAAAACACGACACGAATCAACATATACAATTATAATGTTTTATCATAATAGAGAGGTCCTAACACAAGTGGAAACAAAATATTATCTCTTATTTTGACACGACAATACACAATTGGCACGACTGGACACGATTAACACGATATAATTCTAACTTTGTGTCAATTTCATTTCAAAATTTGGACAAAAACTCGACATGATACCGTGTTAAAATTCTAGATACAAAAACAACAAGAAGACGAATTCTTGTGTCTATTTCTTGCTAACTTGTTTCAATTCCATACTTTAGTGTCGTTTTTAAAATTTTCACCCCTAAGAGCAGCTCCAAAGGAGCTGCTAATTATCAGGTGTTAAAGTATACATTAAGTGCCACCTGTTCATTTTATCTTCAACACTAGCTAGCAAAAGAGAGATTACTCTAGTGGACTTGTTTGGCAACATTTAACCACTAACTAAATAATTGAATTAATTGATGGCAGCTAGCTTTCAACGGATACATTTTTGAACTAATACTTTTCTTCTCCATCAACAATGTAACCTACAAAGCATATGCAACATAATTTTCATAAGTCATAATTTATTTCTTCCTCATTCTGATTTATATTTACAAATTTATCAATGGCTTCATCCTCGTTTACACCCGTAATAGAGTTGAACTCTTATACAGATTATAGTATATCTATCGACGAGAATACCTCAGATTCAGATCACGAAGCAATTAGCCGACGATATAGAAACAAAATGCAATTTATTAAACCTGAGCTAATTCGTTTGCTCGGCTTGCTCAACAGAAGATTAAACTCATTTAAAATTCAATCCCATAATTTATTTCTAGATTGCTCCGTGCCAATTGCTGCATCTTAAGAGAGTCTCAAACAAGCTTAACATAAAGCTTCATCTTTCTCCTTGCTCCAATTAGGGTTCCTCTCCTTCTGAAGCGATCCTTTTTTACCTTCTTGGATTGTGGGAGATTGCACACTAGTAGCTTGGGATGGTATGTGAGTTGGAGGATATTGAAAATTGAATGGGTGTTGTTGGTTGAACATAGAATTACGGGGGTTTCATGGGTGATGCTGTGAGAATGGATGAAAGTCAAATTGTTGTTGAGATTCGGAGTGAATCGGAGGTGATTAAGAGTTGAATGTTTGATTTAGGTTAGAAGATAGTAAATGATTTCTTAAATCCATGGTAAAATCTTATGAGATTGACAATGGAAATCAATCTATGAAATAATGAAAATGATGGGTTTGTGGGAATGTTTTTGAGTTAAATTGCTAGATTGCTTGAGATTAAGATTATCAAATTAAACAATGGCAAGATTTTTTCTCTGTAATTAGCAGGAGAAGCTAATAAAATTGTAGTGAGAGGAAAAATATTATGGGTTGTTGCCCCTACATGAGAGAGTGGAAAAGAGGGTGTAGTAGAGAGAGAGGAAAACACACGTGGCTTGCTAAATGAAAAGCCACTGTTAGCAAACAAAATAACAAGACTAACTTTTAGCGAGCTCGAAACATCTCTATTGGAGTGGGTTTTTCTCTACATTAACTAAAATCTGACACTAACAGGTAAATTAACATTATCTTTTGGAGATGTTCTAAGCTACACGCATAAATCCCAACTCAATAAAACATATTTTTTTAGAGGGAATTAAGTGGGTTCCCTCTAAAATTTACCGCCAAATGTCTGTGAATTAATTTTCCCACCAAAATTTACATCCCAAACTCTTATCTTTTTCTCTGTTAATATCACTATTCTATCCATGCAACAATTTCCAGTCCCTATGAATTAGAGCAATCCATGATGATGAATATGGAAACCAACAAAAAAAGAAAGGCCCAATCACAAACCCAAATACCCACCAAAAATCCCCATCAAGATCAGCAACAAGAAGACCAAAACTGTGAAGAAACCATTAATGATCATAAACCCATTATTCTTCCATATCTCCCCCCTCTATACTATCCAAAATACTCTGGAGACTCCAAATCAAGACCCTATTCACCTGCCACTCATTTGCAAGAACTGGGCAGCCCTCATCTCCACCCAAGAATATGCTGAGCTCCAACTCTCAAGGTCGCCCACCAGCTGTTTGATAAAACTCCTGAACAAAAAGCGCCAATCCAAACGACTCCACTCGATCAACCCTGAACACCCGTATAGCGTCGAGAACAAGCTTTTGTTCATTCCAAAGATTAACCTGGCTAATGTTCGAATTGGGTTGCTCAATTCTTGTAATGGGTTGGTGTGCTTGTGCTAAATTGTTTCTTCTGCAATATCTATGTCTGTAATCCAGTACTTAGGGAGTACATTACCGTTCCAACACCCCCACATGTTACAAAGTTTCACAGCTATGAATGTGCTTTTGGTTTTAGCCACAAGACCAATCAATTTA
Source organism: Lonicera japonica (assembly GCA_021464415.1). Classification (NCBI taxonomy): domain Eukaryota; kingdom Viridiplantae; phylum Streptophyta; class Magnoliopsida; order Dipsacales; family Caprifoliaceae; genus Lonicera; species Lonicera japonica. The sequence goes on from CM038470.1 coordinate 47,713,948, forward strand.
ATACAAGATTGTTTTGAGTTCATCTGCCAATATTAACAATTATCAGACCGAGATATACACAATTGGCGAAAGATCATGGAGAAGCATTGGAAATTCTCCTTATCTATTGGGAATAATAATTATTATGTTTTTCTCAATGGAGCCCTCCACTTGAGTGGTTTTGGCCGTCAATGTCCCTTTATTTGTTGCTTTGCTTTGTCATCAAGCAATATTGTGCAGTTCGTGAACCTTCTGAGTTTGGTCCATTTGAATGGCGATTTTTTGAGCTAATGCGTGTGGGTGTGATAAATGGCAATCTTTCTAGATGTGGTTTTAGTTATGGAGCTGGTTATTGTATGGTCATATGGGAGATGAAGGATTATGGCACGGAAGAGTCTTGGAGCAAGTATATTGTCATTGCCCACATTATCTTTGCCATCGATTTTGACACTTATGAGCCGATAATGATAAAGGACAATGGTGAAATTTTGATGATATCCAACAATGATTCGATCATGCTTTATGATCCCAAATCTAAAGCTTTCGTGTCTGAACTTACCATCTTTGGGATCAGTTCAGAATTTCGTGGAATAAGTCATGTTCCTAGCTTGATGTCTCTCAAAGATGTTGCAGAAGGAGAAAATCTAAAGGTATGCACTTCAAAATGAATTGATTTCCCTTTATTTGGACAATGCAGTTTCTTGGCACTAATACTTTTCCATGTTTGATTTGTTCGCTGTCATATTCATTTGATCAAGTCACTTTTACCCATTATTTTTGTATTAAAAAATGAGTTCAAATGGCCTTTAGACTTTACTGCTGCAATTAGTCATTTTAGTCTCCTGGGTGAACTGGTGAAGTAAAATCGGTGCAAATAAATCATAGAACAAAGGAAATAACAAGCATACAAGTACCACAAATTAATCTGCATTTGATAGTGAATGAAGTATGGATCGTGGTTGCAAAAGACCCTTGTTACAATAATGGCATTTTTTTATGTGAATGGCCTAATCTTAATATAAACACCATTAGTAAGGGCCCAAACAGTATTATGTATACAGGAAAAATGCGCTTTGTTTGCACAAGGCCCTATATATATTGGGATTGCCCCTGAATATTGAATGCTAATATGTAGTGAATCAGTATTATGTGAATGGCACGATGGCACGATGGCATGTTATTTGATAGTTTAAGTAAAAACTCTATAAATTTTGATTCTCTGCTTAATCATTTTCCGAGGATTAAATATGCAATAGGCCTACATATCTTGGAGGAAAGTTGACAGTTTATTCTGGCTATGTCTTTTCCGCAAACAAATAACTCAGCCACTCTTTGGCCAGTGGTATGGGTTTGCCACACCTCTGTGAACAGCTTCACCTGGAAATTTTGACAAAGTTATATGAAGATTTTGGCTTTGCCATTGCGTAATTGATTAATTTGTCATTTTTAAGGTTTTGGTTTCAAGCGAAAAATATGAAAATTATTGGGTTTGGAGTAGGGAATTTGTCTTGGATAGTTGGGGCTAGAATTAGAATAAATAAGCTGGGAAAGGGAAATTCAAATGCTTGATTTGATTGTCATAGTAAGGGTTTTAATTTTGGCACATTGATTATCGCCCAAAAAGGATGCATTACTCTTAATTTCGGATTTCCCAAAACAGAGATGTGGACTCGTAGTTTAGGACAGTCGGAGACAAAAGTAGGTCATTGCAATGTGTTTTTGAACTAGTTGCTTATGCGTAACTTTGAAATTACTCTACATTGCATTACACATGTCTATGACAAAACCTATTCCTAAACTACCCAAGTCTGTCTACTTCACCACCTATGTAATTAATATCTCGGTCTCAAATTAATAGTTCCACTTTGACTTTAATACTTTTAATAAAACATTAATTTTAACCTAATCAATGGTCAATGATACGAGTCATATCATACTGTGGATTTGGTATATTGATTTTAACCAAAAAGGAATTATAACTACTAATCTGAGACATTTTAAAAAGGATAGTGGGACCACGAATTTGAGAAGGAAGGAGTACTATCAAAAAATTTATCATTGCAAATACAAAGTATATATATATAAATATATTTCATTATTAATAAAAAAATTAACTTCAATTAGTATTTAAAATTAATCACAAATACTTAAAAAGAGAATGGGTGCCTCGGTTAGGGGGAAAAAAGATAAACAAAAAGGGAGAGAGAGCTTACTTTGGGCAAAATTAATACTAGATAAGGGATTTGAACTCACAACCTCTCACTTAAAAAGATCATAATATAAGTTTTACCTTTTCATGAGTAACAAACTAATAATTTGTATTAGAATTAGGCTAAACTTATATCAGTATTTTAATTAACACTGGAGAAAAAAAATTTGGGTGGGTTACTGCAAACCTCCTCCAACAACCCCCCAAATCCTCCCTTAAATCCGTTCGTGATTGCAGGGAAATTTTATGCAGCCTTGTTCTTACTCGACTTTGGTTTTATACCGTACTTAAGTATGACAAAATGACTTGGCCCGGCAGGTTTTTAACTCAACAAAAATGGCACCAATCCCTCCTAAATTGGGTTGGATTCAAATTTTCCAAAACAAAATCCGCTTTGAATTGGTTGGGTTCAAAAATGTATAAAATAAACCAATTAGACTCAACCCATTCCAAAAACAACATGTCGTTATAGGCGGGTTTGAATGTGGGTTGGGTTTGGTTTTTCCTGAATCTACCTCAAACCTTACACTTTGCCATACTATCGTACTCTCTATCATTAGCACGATTCTATTCGTATTTGTTTATGTACCTCATGCTTTTAATATTAAGGTGGCCCTCTATGGGGTTTTTTGTATTTAGCCCAGCATTTTTGAATTATTTTGTATTTAACCCACTTGTTTTTTGTAAATAGTCATAATATAGTAACATTAATGATGGAACAGTCATATTACAAATGAATTTTTTTACGTAGTCATAATTTGAATGAAAATATTACTATGTAGGCATAATATAATATGAATATGAATATTATGTGGAAATCTAATGTTGGAGGAGTAATATTAAGAAATCTAATGTTGGAAGAAAAAAATCACAAGTAACATGATATTTTTCGCAATGGATATACACGACTATAAAAATAACAAAAAATCCAAGATATGCTAATAACGAGTCATATTAAGAAATCTAATATAGGAAGAAGATATTTCAAAAATAACATGATATTTTCCACACTAGATATTTTCCACACTAGATATAAATACTTCTACCAAGCAATACAAAATTACGAATCTTTAATTCTAAATTTGCAAATTAAACATTACAAAAAGCTACATTACCTGGTCATATAATTGGACAGGCTCTAATAATCAAGAACCAAGAACCAAGTTTCTAGGATGAGAAAAAGTAAACGTAAAAAAACATAAGAAAACAAATTGCAGTAAAATAATAGGTAGACCGGCAGTAGCATATATGTTCCTAACTACTTGATATGTATGATGACGTCAATAGCCAAGTGAATGGATATGCCACTTAAAAGTGGTTAGGAGGATAAATGATGAAAAATTGCTTAAATCTAAGATAGATGGTTTTAACAACCAAATGGATGAAACCCTAACAAACAAGAAAGGAAAAACATGTCATTTAAAACAATATAATAAAAAAAAAATTGAATTAAAATTATTAAGTAATTTGGGCCAAAAACAAAAATATGTGCTATTCACTAATTACACAAATTATGTGGGTCTGAGTATACAACTAATGAAAACTATGGGTCATATACTAATTTGCTATAATATATTTATAGTGTATAGTGTATAATACTAAAAAAAAAAAAATTCTTTTACAATTTTACTAATTTTATTATTGTTTTTTTCTAATGTGTCTTGTTGCAAAAAGTTAAAGGATGAAGTCCAAAACATAAAGAGAAAGCAATTCTTTAAAATATATGTCTCAAATTATGTGTCACAATATTAAAAAAGAAAAGGAAACAAATGACCCATAACAAAGTCAAAGGGAAAGGCAAATGCCAAACAATTAAATAATTTAACTCGTAAAATAACATATATCCAAATGGCTATGCAGGTTGTTAAGAAAGCTTAGAATGGTAAAAGCTTAGAATGGTAAAAGGTTGAGTTCACCTCCGAAGCGGGTGAAGGTTTATCATTATTGGCCTGCTAGGAAACGCCGTTAGATTCTTTAATTTGTAGCTACTTGTTTGTTTTGTTATGGGGCTAAATTTCTCCGGGTTACCTTCAAAGTAGTTTTCTTTTTCTTTTTTGCCGTTGGACTAATTTTGTTAGTCACTGAGTTTGGGCTTTCAAACCCAAATTTTAATTTTATGATATTTGTTATAAGATCACTTTCTAAGTTCTAGAGCTACCTTATTATTTATTTTTAAAATAAAAGAAAAGAAAGGAAGAAGAGTTTATACTCGATCCTGTGTCTGCTTTTAGCATGAAACCATGAATTAGAATATCATGTAATCTTTACCAAATCGTCATTCAATCTTAGGCAAACGGGTTGTTATGAAATTGAACTTATGTAAGCACCTTGGCTTATTAGTAGCTATATGAATCGGGTTATAGCAATTGGGCTTAAAGTTGTTTAAACACCGTCAAAATTATTTTGAGCTCGCTCAAGTCCAAACTCGGCCCAAAATAAAATCTCAAACTCAGCCTTTAATTTACTACAGGCTTGGGCCTGAATTCGGGCTACCCGTATAAATGGAGAGGATTAGTCTCCATATGTAGCATGAATATGACTACTTTTAACAATTATTTTATTGTTTTCCAAATAACTTTTAGAACAAGTGAGGGCTCAAGCCCCCACTTAGATTTGAAAATTTTTCATAATAGATATGGTATTTTTAAATTTTTATAAGGGCCTTTCCGTGAAATTCAAAACTGTGAGATTTTTTCTGTAAAAATTTTTAGAACTCTGGGGGTGTAATTTGTAGTTATTATTAAAGAAAGATTGACCTTCAACCTTGACCCTATTAATTGTACAGAAAACCGATATTGACCTTCAAAATTTACATATTATAGATTTACCCCTCATATAAGATTGTATCCATTGATCAATTTAATTGTTGAAGAAACAATTAAGTGTCTAGACTACTATCTATTTTTAGAGTAAAAAAACACATAAACCTAAATTAGATTTCCTCTGAAATATGTCTTATTTTCTCTCGTCCTACTTATTTTTAACTAAATAGAAAGAAGGTCTAAATCTCTTTAATTTTTTCTAACTATAAACAAGGAAAATCTCCCAAATCGCCTAGGAAAAATATATGAAATTTGTATATATCTACTATTATATAAAGTCGGAAGGCAATTCATTTATTATTTAAGCCGTGTCAGGTTTTTGGTCTTTTGATTTTGCCCTTGCATGCTTTTAATCATAGAAAATAGTTATTGTCTTAGCGTTAGCAATGAGGTGTAAATCACTGTACTTGCAAGGTTTATAAGACACATCAACCGCTGAACCACATATTACTTTTTAAAATTATTTCCTTTATGTCACTTATATCTACAATGCACACATTATGTGTGTGTGTAAAAATCTAGTGTGTGAAAATCCCATTTTTTTTCTTTTTTTTTTTCTAAAATATTTACATTGAGAAACTTATACTAAAAATAAATTGAAAATGAAAATGTCTTTCAATGTTTTCAATATTTGAAGCCTAGAAAAGGATTTTTCGTAGCTTGTATTTTTTTGTACATCTCTTTATATAATAGATGTTTCTTTTTGGTCTACTAATTGATGTTTAATATACAAATTTTTTTGGGTATTATTACTCCTTGTAATTAAAAAAAAAATTGTTTAGTATTAATCAAGCCACCACTAAGTTAAAATCCTTACTCCGCTACTACCAGTAATTGGTGTATTCTATTACATATTCAGCCTACAAATATCTTTTCACATATTTTAGACTTATTACGAGCTAGGCTACTTGATGTTCAAGCTCGGTCAAATTTTAATTCGGGCTTGAAATCTTGTTCACACTCGGCCCGGCTAAAATTCATTTATGACATGACCGGAATTTAGCAGGCTAACGGGCGGCCTTCTGCATACTCGACCCGATTTACATACCTACTTATTGTATTAATTAGCACACTTTAATACAAAAAGATTTAAGTAATGTGAAAAACACATAGCTTTTAAATACATTGGCCTATTAGCTCAGTTGGTTAGAGCGTCGTGCTAATAACGCGAAGGTCGCAGGTTCGAGACCTGCATGGGCCATTATTTTTGGCAAACCCTTTTTCAACGCTAGACAAACATTCCCTAGCATCCATTCAAGGCTAGACAAACATAAGCCCTCGGCCACAGCAACTTTATTTGCTTAAAACAAAACTCGAGCTTCCAAATGATGAATAAAAAAAATACTTCTCCATTCAAGGCTAGACAAACATTCAACGCTAGACATTCAAGGCTAGACAAACATAAGCCCTCAGCCATAGCAACTTTATTTGCTTAAAACAAAACTCGAGATTCCAAATGATGAATAAAAGAATGAGTCACTCTATTTGCTGACTAGCTAGGTAACAAAATGGCACGGAGACCGGAACAAAAAAAATACTTCAAATTAGATGTAATATTATCTAATTTTGTCAATGGCACCTCATCTGATGAAATCCATTGAATGAAATGGAGAGCGTCTGATTAAAAGCTAGACAAACATAAGTTGTCAGCCATAACAATTTTAACTAATTCAAACAAATCTCGATCCTCCGAAGTATCCAAATACCAATACCCACGACTATCATATATTTATATACACCCCAAAAGAACATGTTGCATGCCCACAATCGGTGGTAGGACGTACAATTAGCTTAGTTGGTTAGACCGTCATACTAAAAATGCGAAGGTTGAATTTAAGGCCTGCATGAGCCATTAATTTGGTTATGCTGTGAGCCAAATACCGCTCAAGAATAAGCTGCTGGATTTGCCAATTGGAGAAAAAATGGCATGGTGGCCACAACTATATTTTTGTATGTTGTCATGCTTCAAGCCTAGAACGGAGAACGAATTCGATTTCGAATCAGAATTAGTATTTGGCCTTTTTGTTCTTGTATTAATTACTAATTGTTGTATTTCCATACAAACTAAGCCGACAAACACATTTACACATATTTTAAATGGCTCGTTCTATTACGAGCTAAGCTACTTGATGCTCAAACTCGATGAAAAATTTAATTCGGGCTTGAAATCTTGTCCGCACTTGACGCGACTAAAACCCATTTAGGAAGTAACTCGAAATTTGGCGAGCTGAACGAGCTGCCTTTAGCATACTCGACAATTGACCCAATAGATAGATCTACTTATTAGCATACTCTGATACAAAAACAATTTAGTAATAAGAAAGAACTCACATTGTTTAAAATGGATTCAAAACACTTGAGTAATAGGAAAGAACACACAATGTTTAAAATGGATTGGCCTGTTTACACTGTTGGTTAGAGAGTCGTGCTAATAACACGAAGGTCGTAGGTTGCTTTGTTGCAAGCTAAATATTCCACTCTATATGTCAAAATGGGGAAATAAATAAGCACGTTGGCCGTAACCATTTCTTGTATGTTGTTATTTTAAAATCTCAAAGAATGAGCTGCTCCATTTAACGACCAGAAAAAAAAAATTGGCACGGAGGTTAGAACAAAATAAAAACATAAGCCCTCAACCATAACTTTAGCTGCTTCAAACAAAACTCGAGCCTCCAAAAGATCTATAAAAGAAGAATGAGTCGCTCCATTTGTTGACCAAGAGGTCCAGGAAACAAAATGGCACAAAGGCCAAAACAAAAGAAACTTCGAAACACGTATAATACTACCCAATTTTTTCAAAGGCACCTCATCGGATGAAACTAATTGAATGATGCGAAGAGCATATGATTCAAAGCCAAACAACCATAAGTTCTCAACCATAATAGCTTTAGCTGCTTCCAACGAAACTCGAGCCTCCAAAACATCCATAGACCAATACCCCACAACTTGTATATACCCCGAAAGAACTTATTGCCCGCCCACAATTAGGGTCGGAGCAACCTTAAAGGGAAGAGAATGTGGGTTTTGCCAACCTTAACTTTTCAAATGTGTCTATATTTTACTAATATGTTTAGAAAAAATAAATATAATTTATAAGTATTGTTTCGGAATTTTTTGCCCACCTCATTTTAGCAAAAAATTTCTACATTCCCACATTGCTTTGCATTTTTACACATATATAGTAATGGAGAATGCTAACTGGACTATAATTTAGTCATTTAACGATTTAAAGAGAGCGTTCTTAAATGAACCCACCAATATATTCTTCTCACCCCAATTTTGAGATTCTTTCCTCTCACACGCCTGCTTTTTATCCAATACTTGCAACTCACCAACCAGGTGGGGTGAACTTACAGATTTGGATGAGTAGAAAATGTAAAGACGTAACGACCAATTTTTGTCACTAAAATAATAAATTGAAAAACTAATTTGCAACGGGAAATGTTAAGAAATATATATTTATGGCTAAAACTCCCTAATTATATAACAAAAAATTTATTTTCTAATTAAAGACAAAATTCACACTTAGAACTAACTAATTCCAAGATCAAGAATATGTTGCATCATCTGTAATAATTGTTACACATGCGTTACAAAAAATATTAGGCGCAATTTTGTTTATGTAATATATTCCTTATTTATACAGTTTTATTCATTGTTAAAACTTGTGCATTGAATTATACTATCATTTGCTCCTAAATTAGGAGCTTAGCAACCTAGTGGCTTATGTGTAACTCTGAAATTACTTTACGCTGCATTACTTGTGTCTGTGACAAAACCTATTCCTACACTACCCAAGTCTGTCTACTTCACTACCCATGTGATTAATCTCTCGGTCTCAAATTAATAGATTCATTTTGATTTTAATACTTTTAGGAAAACACTAATTTAACATAATCAATAGTCAATGATACAAGTTACATAAAATTGTGGATTTGGAATATTGATATTTACCAAAAAGGAATTATAGCTACTAATTTGAGACATTCTAAAAAGGGTAGTGGGACCATTAATTTGAGACAGATGGTGTATTATTTTTTAGCTCTCTTTATTTTTTGAGGGATGTTCATTGGATTTGGTTAGGGTAGGAATTTAATCAATGGGCTGATTATGGTTCTAAAAACTTCGGTTCGATTTGGTGCCAACTCCTAAGAACACTAACCCGACCCGTTCCCCAGCATACAATGGGTTACCAAAAGAGTTGAATCGGAACCAAATGGAACTGAACCAAAAACCAAACTGCTGAACTGAATTTACCTATATAAATTATATATATGTATAATATATTTATAATTGATGCGGACTTGGTGTGGACCAGTCCTTACGGATTGGACCTTTAGCAATGATTTTTTGTCGCTAAAGACATCTCCCCAATGTTTTTGACAAAGAAAATTGTGTCTAAAAGTCTCAGTGCGTGTACCAGATCCAGACTATATATAAATATATATATATCAAGTTTGGATTTAAAATGGGGTGCCATGGGTAAGTAGATTTTCTCCACAAACATTTACATAAAATCCAATTGTTTAATTGGTGAGATGATCATCAAAAGTTTGAATATGGCCTATACACACGGGTGTGTGCTTATGGAGGGATGTTTAATGAGTTTGCATCCATTATAGTACTAATAAGTAATAGCTAGCTAGTAATAACTAACTTGAAATTCAATTGTACTAGAAATATTGGGTATTGTCACGGCAAATTTGGACGGCTTTATAACTGGCGGGTGTGTATTTATTAGGTTTTAGGACACAAATAAAACTTCACTGTTTTGCGGCAGCAAAGACTAGAAGTACATTTTCATTGTTGAACGTTGTGATTTGTTTTTTTTGTTTGAGTGATTCTAGAGAGACTCGATACTATGAATCAAAAGGGTCATTAAGATGATGTTACACCAATTCATCACTTCACTTTATCCAATAAACTGATGTCATGTTTTGTCACTTTTTTATTTCCAATCACGAGTCCATTTAGAATTATTTCGTTTTTTGGTCATAGTGGTGTGAGCGTGTAGACACCCCGATCCGTGACCCCCGCAAGAACCCTAACGACCTTCGATAACTACTGTTTTTAGGTCCGGGACCCACCCGAGCACCCGAAACTACCCTTGGTGGGTTTGTTGGCCAACAAACATATTTTTTAGAGAGATTGTCCACGACATATCACATTGTCGCGCGACACTAATATGTCGCGCGACAATATGTCTTGTCGCGCGACAAACCCCTTGCACCCGACCAACCACTTTCTGACACATCACAGTGTCAGAACCATCACTTCAGCCGTTTGTCGCGCGACAATCATTCCTATGTCGCGCGACAAACCCCTCTGCACCCGACCAACCACTTTCTGACACATCACAGTGTCAGAATCCATCACTTCAGCCGTTTTCGCGCGACAAAGAGATATGTCGCGCGACACTTGTCCTTTCTGGGGGAATGCGCGCGACAATCTCTCCCGAGCACTATAAATAGGCCAACACCCCCATGGGTTCTAGACGGCAACTTCTCGCCACAATTTCTATACTAAAATTCCTTATTCTCTCTGATATTTTCTAATCTTTAAGCCTTCTCCGGAAGCATCTGCGATAACATTTATTTCCGAAGAGTCTCGGATCTAATCTTGGCACCCGGTGTGCCACCTTCTAGAGTCAGACCGCTGGAAATATTTCTAAGAGGAAAAGCTAATATTCGCCGGAGGTCTTCTCTGCCGTATTATTTTTCTCTCTCTTATTCTTATATATATCGTCGGGAAGGTTAACTAAAGTCTTTTCTAGTAATTAAATATAGATATTTGTATATTAGTTTTATTGTAGACTTGTTTAGAACTCGATTTTTCTAACGGGGCGCTGCCCCGCACCCCGCGACCTGACCGGGCAGGTCGATCCCCGTCCTAATAAGCGAAGTGGCGACATAGTTGTGGTAGATTCCAACGCGCTCGAAAAACAGGTTTTCATTAGTTATTTCCAGAAAGCAGTAGAATATCAGTAAAAGCATCCAAGTTTTCCAACATAGAATAAACATATAAGACCACTAGAGACCGAAAGGGCGGAATGGGTGCTTAAACACCTTCCCAAACCGTAATATAGTTCCCGAACCCTATAGAATCCTGGTTTCGTAGACAAACGTGTAAAGAAAGGCTTATCTGTAGCCTTCCCTCTTACACAATCATTTTGTCCGTTTTCTCGTAAAACGTACTGGCGACTCTGAACGAACCCTCTTGCATCTAGAAATAGGATAGAGGGACCCCCGATATGAATTATCAACACATAGAAGCAAATGGAACAACGGAATCCTTTCCGATGTTTTAGACGCCCACCAACGGGAACGAGAACCCGGGGGTCGCATTTGCGGATTCTCACAGAGCGCTATTTGGTCTGAGAAGTATATATTTGCAAGTAAAATATACTTCAAGATGTTGGGGTGTTATAGATTGTTTTACTGTTCAAGTTCATCATCTTTGTCACATATGTTACCAAATCCATTATTCTAGCCAATTATCTCTCTCTCTCTCTCTCTCTATTGGGCTTGGTTTGATTTCTACCACCACACATATAATTCAAAACATGCAGCAATAAAATTACTGTCCATTCTAACTTTCTAATTAAGAAGCAAAAGAATTGGCTAGAATAATGGATTTGGTAACATATGTGACAAAGATGATGAACTTGAACAATAAAACAATATATAACATCAAATGAGACGAGAATTGATTGTGGGGTAGGTTCCTCCGATAGCTGTTATATATACCCAATTCGACAGTACGTCCTCCATTATGTGTGTGAGAGTGTCCTTCATTTGGCTCTAATGGCCTAACTCAAAACAATTACAATGATGGGGTTTTTTTCTTGGAGAGAATGTATGGGAGTGAGTGTAGGAATAATAAGAATTGGATTCCCTAAATGTGAGTTTCCATTCTTATTTGTGCGTATAATATTTATATGTATAGGATAGGGTTACATTAGAGTTTTAGATGTTAAGAAATTATTATAAAAGGTAAAGTGGTTATTTTACCATTGTCTATCCTTCAGCTTCAGCTACCTTGTCTTCATATATAGTCCGACCATCCATGAACGGCTCATGTTACTATGGTTCGATGAATATAACAGTGAGGCTTGATTGGCCAGAGGATGGCTCTCGTAGCTTCATGAGGCCTTGTCCACAAACTTGACCGGTAATTCGAGGTATCGAATTTGGGCCCTAGCTAAAAGTCCATATCCAAAATTTACCTCCCACTGTATAAATGTTATTTTTTTAGCCACTGTAATGTTAGCTATGTATATTCGAGACATTAAATTTTAACTTCATCTTCTTTATTTTGGTGGAAAGGGTGCAAACAAACTGAGGTTTTGAGTTTCGAATGTTCAATGAATTGGGCATGACCAAGGTTAACGTGAACCTACTAAATCTCAACGATTTGAGTCATTCGCTTTTGGCAAAACACTGGTTTAGTTTTCACTACTCTGATGGTTTTCATGTCATTAATTATTTTTTCTTGAAGATTGAAGGCGAGGATGGATCCTAGAGGATTCTTATAAGGCCAGGGTGGATTGTGTAAAAAGGATTTGTTAAAATTTAATTAAACAGTTGAACTATCAAAAAATTTATCATTGCAAATACAAAGTATATATATATATATCATTACTAATCACAAATTTAACTTCAATTAGTATTTAAAATTAATCACAAATACCTAAAAAGATAAAGGGTGTAGGCTGTTAGAAAAAAAGAAGGGGAAAACAAAGAGAAACCAAAAGGGAGAGAGAAAGGGTGCTTTGGAAAAAATTAATTAATACTAGAAAAGGGATTCAAATTCACATCCTCTCACTTAAAAGATCAGAATATTAGTTTTTCCTTTCAACGAGTAAAAAACTAATATTATTTACTACGACTAGACTAAACTTATATCATTATTCTAATTAACACTGGAAAAAAATAAAAATTGGGTAGGTTACCACAAACCACCCCAAACAACCCCCCCCCCCCCACCCACAAAAAAAAAAAAGAAATCCTCCCTTAAATCTGCCCATGAATGTTGGGGAATTTTATGCAGTGTTGTTCCTACTCCACTTTGGTTTACATGGTACTTAGGTATGACAAATGACTTGGCCCGACACGTTTTTAACCCAACTAAATGGCACCGATCCCTTTTAAACTGGGCTAAATTCAAGTTTTCCAAAATAAAATCCGCTTTGAATTGAGTTGGGTTCAATATTGTATAAAATAAACCAATTAGATCCGACCCATTCCAAAAATAACATGTTTTCCTTTAAATATATTTATAATATTGTTATAGGCAGGTTTGAATGTGGGTTGGGTTTGGTTTTTCCTGAATCTGTTGCAAACCTTACCGCTTGCATGCTTTTAATCATACAAAAAAACTACTGTCTTAGTGTAAGCGATGAGGTTTAAACCCTTATGCTTGCAAGGGTTATAAAACACATCAACCAATGTGCTACTTATTACTTTTTATTTATTTATTTCCTTTATGTCACTTATATTTACAATGCACATGCATTGCATGGGTGTGAAAATGCGTAAAATTGTCAGAAAAAAACTTCTAACATTAAGAAATTTATATTAAAAATATTGAAAATGGAAATGTCTTTCAATGTTTTCATTATATGAAGCCTAGAAAAGTATTTTTCTTGTAACTTGTATCTTTTTTTTGTACATCTCTTTATATAATATATGCTTCAGACTCTTTGTAATTAAAAAAATTATTTAGTATTAATAAGCCACCACTAAGTTAAAATCATGGCTCTGCCACTTCCACTAATTAGTGTATTCTATTACATATTGAGCCTACAAATGTGTTTTCACATATTTTAGAATTATTACGAGCTAAGCAACTTGATGTTCAAGCTCAACCAATTTTTAATTTAGGCTTGAAATCTTGTTCACACTTGGCTCGGTTAAAATTCATTTAGGACATGACCAGAATTTAGGAGGCCGAATGAGCAGCCTTCTGTATACTCGACCCAATTTAAATACCTACTTATTGTATTAATTAGCACACTCTAATACAAAAAGACTTAAGTAATGTAAGAAAAATTACAACTTTAAAATGTATTGGCCTATTAGCTCAGTTGGTTAGAGCGTCGTGCTAATAACGCGAAGGTCGCAGGTTCGAGACCTGCATGGGCCATTATTTTTATTTTTGGGCATGGTTTTAGGTTGTATGGTTTTATGTTACTTGTGACAATTAAATTGGGTATTTTTATTTTTGGGCATGGTTTTAGGTTGTATGGTTTTATGTTACTTGTGACAATTAAATTGGGACGGAGGGAGTATTTTTTAGCATGGTTTTAGGTTATCTGGTTTTATGTTACATGGGCCATTATTTTTGGGCATGGTTATATGTTACAATAAAAATACTTTTTGGGCATGGTTATATGTTACAATACAAATACAACTTAAGAATGACGTGCTCTATTTGCCGACTAGGAAACAAAATGGCATGGAAGCCGAAACCATGTTTAGGTTTGAGCATAAGCCATTATTTTTGCCTATTTTATATCACAAATACGACTTAAGAATGAGGTGCTCCATTTGTTGACTAAGAAACAAAAGGACATGGTGGCCAGAACCACATTTTAGTATGCTGCAAGCCAAAACCCTCAAAAGAATGAGCCACTCCATTTCCTATATGTTACAATACAAATACAACTTAATGAGGTGCTATATTTGCCGACTAGAAAATAAAATGGCTTGGAGGCCAAAACCATGTTTAGGTTCAATCATGCGCCATTATTTTTTTCCTATTTTACAACACAAATACAACTTAAGAATGAGGTGCTCTATTTGCCAACTAGGAAACAAAATGGCATAGAGGTCGGAACCATGTTTTGGTATGTTGCGATGCTATAAGCTAGAACCCTTAAAAGAATGAGCCACTCCATTTGTGTAAGAGGAAAGGCTACAAATAAGCCTTTCTTTACACGTTTGTCTAAACAAAATGGCATATTACGGTTTGGGAAGGTGTTAAGCACCCATTCCGCCCTTTCGGTCTCTAGTGGTCTTATATGTTTATTCATGTTGGAAAGATTCATCGCTTTCTGGAAATAACTAATGAAAACTTATTTTTGGTATAATAATTCGCTTACTAGGACTATTTCGCGGGGTGCGGGGCAGTGCCCCGTTAAAAAATCGAATTTTAAACGCCTAAAACTATTACAAAATCTTATTTAATTACTAGGATTTCATTACCTTCCTGAAATAATAAGAATAAGAGAGAAAATATAATACCAGAGAAGACTTGACGGGTATCAGCTTTCCTCTTAATATTTCCGGCGGTCTATATGATGGGTGCCAGATTAGATCATCCATTCAAGATATTTCCGGAGAAGGCTAGATTAAAAAATATCAAGAGAATAGGAATTTTAGTATAGAAATTGTGGCATTGCCGTCTAAACCCATGGGGGTGTTGGCCTATTTATACTCTGGGAGGATTGTCTAAAGAAAAAGCAAGTGTCGCGCGAACCTTGAAATGCCCTGTGTTTCTATTAATGTACATTATGTTTGGTTTAGTGTGGAAATAGTTTTTAAGTAGTTTTAGTTCATTTCATATCATTTTTTAAAGTTTTGGGTGCAACAGGCGCCTATTGTGGAGGACAAGCAACTATTTGGGATAATTTTGAATTCATTTTTCTATTGCTGTTAAAAAGGCGCATGTTGAAGGAAAACAAGCGCTGTTGTGTGCCTAACTAGAATTTATTGGGGCCAATAGGCGACTGTTGATCAATCGATTGCACAATTTTTAAGGCTTTCAGAGCCTTTTTTCATCCATTTTCCACTATTTTCACGCCCTGGCCCCAATTAGTGCACTAACGACACTAGTAGGATCCAAGGGAGTGACAAACCCATTTTATACTAGCTAAAATAGGTTAAAGAAATAATAAATATAAATAAGATAGCATGCTGACATGTTCAACTGAAAACAATAGACGTGGCAATTACACAATTAATGTACCAGCAAAAATCAATTTAATCATCACAACAGAATCCAAATGTAGCCAAATTATGTCCTTTCCTACTAAACATGATTAAGAGTCCAAACATGCCTCTTATATAAGACCAACAATTCAACCAGTGAACATGCCTCATAATTCATCAAATAAAATAGCTCAATACCTATTCCACATAACCGAAATATCTACATCATGATATTTTTACTCTTTATGTACATACTTTATATCATATCATATTGACACATCATCACGTATCACATGTCATCATTAGTAGGTATATCCATACCAAGTAACAGGTATTTCACATATATAATTTAATACACAGTGCAACGGAAGCTTAAAATAAAGATATACATCAACCAGATATGACGTAGCATATCCCATCATGGTATTAATACACAACCGACACAATTAGGTGGTATCAGAGAACTATATTGTGACTCCAACTCAAACCCGACGACTCCATACTCGTTACGTCAGCCTTGGTACCTACATATATATGTACGCTTCAAAACAGGGTGAGCTCACAGCTCGGCAAGGGGGTACACAGGAAACATTACATTCAAAACATAATAGCAGTTTTATAACAATTCAAACTGTAATCAATATACCGATTCATAAATTGTTAGGTTATAAACCAATGCATGCATATGCCTATGCAGGTTACCTCCCCTGTTTTAACCATTATGTCATATTGCCAAGAGAACACCAAGGCCGAATCGAATCATAATCATGAGAATAAGAATGAACCTGACCACCCTATAGAATCATCCGAACATGATAACAATAACACCTCTTTCGGCCTAAGGAAGATCAACATCCCATTATAGGAGAATCGAATCATATGTCCATCAATTCATGTTAACATATACATAAGAATGAGAGTGGGCCTGACTGCCCAAGGAATAATCCAAACATGATAGCAATATATTGTCTCCTGATCCAAAATGGATCATCATCACATCATAACAAAGTTAGACCACATGTCCATCAATACCATATTAACATAATCATAAGTGCCTTGCCGAGGTCTAAATTTATGGGCTACTCATTGTTGTCCCTCAGGAGTTTGGGGATTTTCAACCCAAGGGCACCGAGCCCTACTTATTTTCACACCGGCAAGCACCAATCGATACATATTCCCTTCATCATCGAATGACCACAATATAATCATAATCGGACCCACCACAAAATCATATCACATCCAGAATATCACAACAAATATAAAAGACTTCCAGCATCATAGATAAAAGATAGACGCCACATGGTAGGCCATAAGAACATTCCAAGCTTATTGAGAGATTCCCAAGAATTCGGTTGACACAATAATGATGCACAATATGCATAACATTCTAACAAATGAACATTTGAAACAACTCATGCCATATAACTACAACAAGTCTCTATACATGTCCCTTAATGTATGTACATAATTCATCCGTTAATCAATTTTATCAGTATACAACATCTCTACATCCAAGGGATACCTCATGTATATCAAATAAACACATATACTAAGTATAATGGCATATCTTGCTTCACTAGAGGATGCTAGCTAAATGAAAAGGATGGAGAAACCCTTAGAAGATTCCATAATTGTAGATATTATGTATCATTTATGTAGTATTCTAGAATAGTATAGATTCATATAGAATGTTGTAATATCCCAAAATATTCTAGATACTCGATCTAGGCCATTATATTCAATCTCCACCGTCCATCGAGGAAGGGAGAAAAATGATTAAAAAAAACAAGTGCACAATTGTTGCATAAAACATACAAAAAATACCATATGCCATACCTTTTTATCTCTTTACTTGGCACCAACTTCCTGTTGGTTAAGGTTGCGGGATACGCTAGAGGATACTAGCTAAACGGAAAGCATGGAGAAACCTTTAGAAGCTTCTAAAATTATAGATATTATGTATTATTTATGGAGTATTGTAGAATAGTATAGATTCATATGGAACATTTTAATATCTCAGAATATTCTGGATACTGATCGAGGCCGTTAGATTCGATCACCACCATATATCGAGGGGAGAGCCTATAAAAGATACAAAATGATTAAGAAAAACAAGTGCAAAATTGCTGCATAAAACATACAAAAAATACCATTTGCCATAGTTTTTTATTTCTTTACTTGGCACGAATTTCCTACTGTTTTTGATAATTTATCTTTAGAAGGAGGGTAAATTCATAATTTTTCAATTCTTGTTTTAGTCTTCAGGAGGCGGCTAAATTCATAGTTTTTTCAATTCTCATGTTAGTCTTCAAAAGGAGGCTAAATTCATAGTTAAGTGGTAAGATGTATGCGCATCTTTGAGTTAAAGTCATTTTCGGTACGAGTTTGTGGAGTAAAAGTACCAAGGAGAATTACTCATGCAGCAATAGACTTCAATACTGTTGCCATTAGACTTCAAAATTGTAACATTATACCTAATCATCTTTGGTGGGTAGTAGAGTACTCCAAATTTGAAGAACTGCTAATGGCTAATGGTGACTGCTTGGCTTAATGCAAACCAAATCATCTGAATAAATAAAAAGACGAAAAAATAATTGAAAAATCGTGTTTGGCCCACCAATTTAAAAAACTTCATTAAAGTAGAAAGAAGTTTTTTTGTTTATTTTTCTTTTTGTAGTTTTGAAAAACTTTAAGCAATGAATAAAAAACAAAGATTTTTTTTTAATTTTTTTTAAATAGCATACCATATACAAATCAAATTGAAAAACAATTTAAAAACTGCATTTAAAAGTAAACTTTAAATTAAACATTTAAAAACTCCAACTAAACATATGAAATACAATTCTCGATCTCTTTTGCCACGTACTTTTGCGTTATTAGTGAAGGATTTGTTTGGTCCTTTATTTTTAATACCATCAAGAGATTGCAGAGGGAAGTTTATTTTCTATCCATATGGACACCACTATAGGAGGTGGCTAAATTCATTATTTTCATAATGTAATTATTCTTGAAGCAAATACAATTAAAACATGATGATTTTCATAAAATAAAACCATATTATCGGTTTTGAAAACAATTAAACCCCTACCTTAAAATCTATAAGCCAAATATAAAAGAAAATGATGAAGACTGAAATCCCGTTTAGTGAAATCCGGAAATCTCTACGTTACCGCGATCCTCACGTCGCGTAAAACAATTTCTCCTAAAGCCAAATTGAATTCTGGAAGTTAAATAAAGATGAAATCTAGAGAGAAAAAAGTGTAGAGAAGCTTCCTCTGTTTTCTTAGAATGAAAATAGGGGAAAAACAGACAAAAGGAGCTCTGGACTCCTTAAAAATTGTGCAACTAACTGACCAACAAGCGCCTATTTTCCCTCAACATGCGCCACTTCAACAGCAAGGCAAAATAAATCCTGGACCATTCCAAATAGTCGCCTGTTTCACACAACAGTCACCTGTTACACCCACAGTTACCAAATTCAATCTGAAACATACTGAAATTATCTATCGACCATTTCCACACTAAACATGTTGAACCAAACATAATTTACGTATTCAATATATAACTCAATTACAATATAAGCATCCACATACATCAAGCATGATTTACAATTAAGCCTTTAGCATGCTTTACTAATAATTAACAAATAAAACACATATATCATAAACCACACAATCACTTGCCAATACATAAAGACAAGTAAATGCCACAACTCACTTTCTATGGTCAATTAAACGATGAACCAATTTAATTGACCCAACTAATGGGTCACTAACACGTGTCACATACTAGTTACAAACTAGTCATTATACTTAGACTGGCCAAATCCCAATCTAACGCATGATCCCGACACTTAGTCTCATTAATCTTATCATTAAGACACAAGTGTGTTACAATTTTCTCCTGAGAAAAACAAGGGAAGCTCTTCTACATTTTCTCTCTCTAGATTTCACTTATATTTAGCTTTCGGAGTTCGATTAGGCTTTAAGAGAAATTTTTCTCCGCAACGTGAGGATCGCGATGACGTAGGAATTTCAAAATTTCACCAACGGGGTTTCAGTCTTCATCTGCTTCTCTTCTCTTTTGGCTTATTGATTTGAGGTAGGGGTTTAATTGTTTTTAAAACTTGATAATATGGATTTACTCTAAGTAAATCATCATGTTTTAATTGTATTTATTTTAAAAATTATTACATGATGATGTTTTATGATTTATAAAGCCATGAGCATGTGATTTGAAACACGATATGCCATTTATACTCGATATACATGTGTTATTTGATATACAAGAGATATCTCTTAAATGTATAGATGTTGTATATTGATGAAATTGATTAATTGATGAATTATATACATTAAGGGACATGCATATAGACTTGTTGTAGTTATATGGCATAAGTTGTTTTAAATGTTCATTTGTTAGCATGTTATGCATATTATACATCATTATTGTGTCAACCGAATTCTTGGAGATCTTTTGGCAAACTCAGACTATTCTTATGGCCTATTATGTGGGCATATATCTCGTATCTTTGATGCCAAAAGCTTTTTATGTTTGTTGTATCATTTTGGGATGTGATATGATCATGTGATGGATTTGATTATGATTCTATTGTGGCCCTTTGATGATGAAGGAAATGGGTATTGATTAGTGATTGTCGGTATGAAAATAAGTGGGGCTTCGTGCCCTTGAGTTGAAAATTCCTAAACCTTTAGAAGGTAGCAATACATCGGCTGTCTAGGGCTAGCGGTATGTAGCCCAAAATCTAAACAATGGCAAAGCATTTGTGATTTTATTGATATGATATTGATGGACATGTGGTCCAATTCTATTGTGATATGATGATAATCTTTTTTTGGGCCGAATGATGTTATATCGTAATCGTGTTCGGTTTATTCTCTAGGGCAGCCATGCCCATTCTTATTATTATGATTATGATTCTGCTCTACTTCGGTATTCTATCGGTATAATGGTTGACACAAGGGAGGTAATCTGCATATGTGCATACATGCATTGTTTTCTCGGTTTATGGTTAAATTGCTAATTACATTTTGAACATAATATTTTATGTTATTCCCCCTACTGAGCTATGAGTTCACCCCATTTTATGTAAACAAATTCAAGTACCCTAGAGTCGGATGAGACTAAGGAAGCGACTAGATCGGGAACGAAGTAGAAGACTCTGATACCCATTCATTTTGTTATACATATGTGTATATGGCAAGCCACGGCTAACCTAATTTGTTATGTATTTTGTAATAATGTTGACATGGTTTTGTGTGTGTGTAAATGTATGTTACACTCCTATTTTACATTATTGCCTACAATATAAGTATCATGTTTTTCTTGTCCTATCTTATATGATGTACTTGAATTTATTACTTCATTATTTATCTTATACCCATTTTAGCTAGTCTAAGGTGGGTCAGTAACGCTTAAGGTCTTAATTACGGGTGTTATCCTACAAATTGTGGCGGGGGTGCAACAAACATCGAGATTCCAAATGATTTATAAAAGAATGTGCTGAACGGCTAGGTAAAAAAATGGCATGAAGGCCGGAACAAAAAAATACTTATAATCAAATGTAATATTATCCAATTTTGTCAATGACACTTCATTGGATGAAATCCATTGAATGAAATAAAGAGCGTTCGATTCAAAGCTAGACAAACATAAGCTCTCAGCCGTAGCAACTTTAACTACTTCCAATAAAACTCGATCCACTGAAATATCTAAAGACCAATACCCACGACTATCATATATATATATACACACCCCGAAAGAACATGTCGCATGCCCACAATCAGGGGCATGACGTACTATTATCTCACTTGGTTAAATTGTCGTACTAAAAATGCAAATGTTAAATTCAAGACTTGCATGAGCCAATATTTTAGCTATCCTGCAAGCCAAAAACCATTCAAGAATGAGTTGCTACATTTGCCAATTGAAGAAAAAATGGCATGGTGGCCACAACCATATTTTTGTATGTTTCCATGCTTCAAGCCTAGAACTGTAAAAAAATGAGGCTGGAGCAAAGGATAATTCGAATAAGGTATAGTATTTGGCCTTTTTTTTGCATTGACTATTAATTATTGTATTCTAATACAAACTAAGCCGACAAACACATTTTCACATATTTTAAGTGGCTTGTTTTATTACGAGTTAAGCTAATTGGTGCTCAAACTCAATGCAAAATTTAATTTGGGCTTGAAATCTTGTCTGCACTTGATGCGACTCAACTCATTTAAGACGTGATTGGAAATAATATGCCTTTGGCATACTTGACAATCGACCCAATAGACAGATCTACTTATTAACACACTTTGATACAAAAACACATGAGTAATAAGAAAGAACACACAATGTTTAAAATAGAATTGGCCTGTTTGCACTGTTGATTAAAGCGTTGTGCTGATACTAGATATGCCACTCTATCTGTCAACATGGGGAAGTAAAACGGAGGTTAGAACAAAATAAAAACATAAGCCCTTAACCATAACTTTAGCTGCTTCAAACAAAACTCGAGCCTCGAAAAGATCTATAAAAGAAGAATAAGTCACTCCATTTGTTGTCCATGAAACAAAATGGCACAAAGTCCAAAAGAAAAGAAACTTCGAAACACGTATAATATTACCCAATTTTTTGGAAGGTATCCCATTAAATGAAACTAGTTGAATGATACAAAGATCATCCGATTCAACGCCAGACAATCATAAGCTCTCAACAATAACAACTTTAGTTGCTTCCAAATAAACTCAAGCCTCCAAAGGATCCATAGATCAATACCCCATGACTAGCATAGACCTCGAAAGAACTTGTTGTCCGCCCATAACTAGGGTTGGAGTTACCTTAAGGGGAAGAGAATGTGGGTTTTGACCACCTCAACTTTTCAAATGCATCTATTGTTGACCTTGAAGGTCTTAATCTTATTTTGATAATAACAATAAATCAATCATGTGTAATTTAACATGTTCTTGATATAAGATTATAGATTTCTTATTTGGAAAATCAAGAATAGCATGATTGCTCAAAGGAAGTTTGACAAGGATCATTCAATCAATATCCGATCAAGTCAACGAAGCATTGGACTAAAACCGATCTATCCGAATCAAGATCATTCTTTTACAAGCGTTGGACAAGACAAGAAGATCAATCTCATCACTCACAAGATAGCAATGCATTTCATGAAGCATAAAATATCAATGATCATATACTAAAGCTTCAAGGGAAAAGCTTCAAGTGAAGAATCAATTTGAAGAAACAAATCGAAGCATTCGAAGACTCACCTATTCGGTAATTGAGTGTTTGCTTAGGATTAATGTAAAGTTTCTTAATTGATTGATTATATAGCTCAAATATGAACTTAAATCATTGTTAGATTGATCAAAATCAGTTTGAATCAAAATTTCTTTGAAAACACCATTCTTGCAAAAACCGGTTTTCAAATAATTTCATATTAAATTGATTTGAGCATATTTTGAGCTCTCATGAAAATAGGTGTCTTAGGATAATATATTTGACCTATCCCAAGCATCAAAATTGATTTTGGAACTTATTTTCAAAAATGTTTATTTTTTCCCTTTCTAGATTCGCTCCGTTTTTGTGTAGTTTTGATCTAACGGTTTGAAGGAGGTCTTCCCGGAATCCGATCATTATGAAATTTTGGATATAAGTACTATAATGTGTTAACTAACTGCTGTCCAAAGAAATTTTGAAAACCGGTTTTTGCAAGAATGGTGTTTTCAAAGAAATTTTGATTCAAACTGATTTTGATCAATCTAAAAATGATGTAAGTTCATATTTGAGCTATATAATCAATCAATTAAGAAACTTTACATTAATCCTAAGCAAACACTCAATTACCGAATAGGTGAATCTTCGAATGTTTCGATTTGTTTATTCAAATTGATTCTTCACTTGAAGCTTTTCCCTTGAAGCTTTAGTATATGATCATTGATCTTTTATGCTTCATGAAATGCATTGCTAGCTTGTGACTGATGAGATTGATCTTCTTGTCTTGTCCAACGCTTGTAGAAGAATGATCTTGATTCGGATAGATCGGTTTTAGTCCAATGCTTCGTTGACTTGATCGGATATTGATTGAATGATCCTTGTCAAACTTCCTTTGAGCAATCATGCTATTCTTGATTTTCCAAATAAGAAATCTATAATCTTATATCAAGAACATGTTAAATTACACATGATTGATTTATTGTTATTATCAAAATAAGATTAAGACCTTCAAGGTCAACAATCTCCCCCTTTTTTATGATGACAATAAATTAATGCGTGTTTTCAATAACACGCATAAATAGCATATGAATAATTGAAATATGCTCCCCCTCAATTTATGCATAGATAAAATAAATTATTTGTAAAAAGCATTGCATATATTTGAGATAGTTTTAAAATCAATAAAATAATTTTGATCTCAAATAAAGTTTTCAAAAGAAAACAATTATCAATGTTAAAGACATAAAGCATTTAATAGTCTTACCAACATTGATTGCCACCAACACGACAGCAGTTAGTTAACACATTATAGTACTTATATCCAAAATTTCATAATGATCGGATTCCGGGAAGACATCCTTCAAACCGTTAGATCAAAACTACGCAAAAACGGAGCGAATCTAGAAAGGGAAAAAATAAACATTTTTGCAAATAAGTTTCAAAATCAATTTTGATGCTTGGGATAGGTCAAATATATTATCGACGGCAGTTAGTTAACACATTATAGTACTTATATCCAAAATTTCATCAAATTCCAACGGCTGGATAATGAGATATGATCAAAACAAATCGGGAAAAATTTTCTGTCTGCAGCAATCTATCTAAACAGACCAGCAGAGGTCATCAGTCGACTGGTGGGCTTTGCTCAGTCGACTGATGGTCACTCAGTCGACTAAGGAGCCTTGCTCAGTCGACTGGCGACCTGAATATAGCCGTTGGGAGTTGTTCTTTTTGCATTTTTGAGTCTAAATCTTCACCCAAACCCTTCAAACGGCTATATCACTTTTGGGACTATAAATATGACTTCCAAGACTCATTTTACACACCTTGAATCACTCTCATACTTCATACTTCATCTATCTTCAATATCTAAAAATTCAAGAAATTGTTTTTGATCAATCATTCTTTTTGAGCTATAAATCTTGATCAATCAAGTAACTCTAGTGTAAGCTTCAAATTGTATTCTTTATACACTTGAGAGAGTTATTGTAAATTGGTGAGAATCACCAAACAATTTAGTATTCAATTGTGAGATGTAAATTTCATAGGAAAAACAAGAAAGTAAATTCTTGTTTAGATATTGTGAAAGGTAAATTTCACAAGGTTAGCAAAAGAGAGATTCTTGTGGGAATATTGTGGTCAAGCAATATTTGTAAAGAGTGTTGTGAGAAGAATTACACTTGTAGAGGTTTGATCTTCACCCAGAAGGAGATTGATTTTAGTGGAAATTCTCGGGGAACTAACCGAGCGCGGATTATGGTTTGGTAAACCAAAACCGTGTGGACAAAAAGCCTTGGACTTCAAATCGGTTCAATCTTTCTGACTCAATCTCTTTATTTACTTGTTATATTATTGTTTGCTTGATTGTTTATTTGATTGCATTCCTTGATACTTTGTTTTGTAAATTTGTTTTACTTAAACATTGTTAGAAAAGTTTTTAAATTCTGCATTAAGTTTTAAAAACCCTATTCACCCCCCCTCTAGGGTTATTTTCCGACCAACATATATATTTTTCTAACATGTTTAGAAAAAAGAAAAGAAAAGAATTTGTAAGTATTATTTTAGACTTTTTTGCTCACCTCATTTTAGCAAAATATATTCTACATTTCCGGCTTACTTTACATTTTTACATATTTGTAGTAATTGATAATGCTAACTGGACTATATTTTAGTTATTTAACAATTTAAAAAGAGTGTTCTTAAATGAGTCCACTATTTTATTCTTCTCAACCCAATTTTGAGATTATTTTCTCTCACCCAACTACTTTTTATCCAATACTTTTAACTCACCAATCATGTGGGGTGAGTTTACAGAATTCGATAAGCACGAATATAAAGATGTATTGACCATTTTTCTTCACTAAAACAATAAATTGAAACACTCATTAGGGCAGGAAATGTTAAAAAATTATATATTTATCACTATAACTCCCTAACTATATAACAAATTTATATTCCAATTAAGAGACAAAATTCACACTGACGAGTAACTAATTACATGATAAAAAATATGTTGCATCATCTGTAACAGTTGTTTACTAGGCGTTACAAAAAATATTTAGCGCTATTTTTTTAATCTAATATATTCCTTATTTATATAGTTTTATTCACTACTATTGAATTATATTATCACTATCATTTGGTCCTAAATTAGGAGCTTAGCAACCTAAATGCCATGTTACTTATAGAATAATCACTGCAAGAAAAAAAAATTGGTACGATTTTATCAAAAACTACATCCTTATAGAATGGAATAGCAAAGAATAATCAGGGGTGGAGCTAGAATTTTTTTAGGGGGGTAAGTTTAATACTAATGCCACTTCTTATAAATTAAAGAAAAAAATATATTTATAATATTACTTTTCTACAAAATTAAGGGACTTTTTTTAAAAAAATTAATGTGGTGGGGTGGGGTTGGGGAGGGGGGGGGGGGTTGGAAAACTTAACTAATATATATGATAAATGTAATTTTTAAAACTAATTATGGGGGTAAGAGTTAAACTTATAAAAAGTAAGGTGGGCAATTGCTAACCATCCTTACCATGTGCCTCCGACACTGAGAATGATTTTATAGGTGTCTAAAAGTTGATAAGCCCAAGATAGAGAGAATCTCAACCCAACAACGGTGGTTAGTTACTAGAAAGTACGTCAAGAACACCACAATCAATAATAGACAACCAAGTAAACAACCCAAAAAGATAAGAAATTTTGTATAGGTATGTTCTCATGATCGTTCTTATTCCCAATTCAGTGGTACATAATGTGATGCCATGAATTCCATTGTGAGGTTTAGACCTCCGGAACCCGATTAATCACAGTGCTATACGCGACGGTGGGTTTGAAATGCATAGCGTAAAACTGATATAATAGAAAATTACATATAAAGCTACATTTTAGAAACTTTTGGCATTTATAACAAAACCACCCTGTAAATAAATAAAATAAAATAAAAAAAGCTATAAGCTTCTTTTCTTCAAAATCAAACTCCACATTCATGGTAATAATGTTTCGTGAAATTCAAACCCTCTAACGAGATCCCAATCTTAAATAAAGGCTTTACATCTCATATGAATTGAAATGAATACAATTTAATGATACAAGCAATGCTAATGGTACTAATATATATAACTCTTAAGCAACAAGTCATCCACAGACGACTACAACTATATATGGTCCTCAGAGGTTCTAATCCGAACTCGTATCGCCCCGAGAAAGTACTTGCAAAACTATTGAAAATGGGAGTGAATCAAACATGGTCTCAGTGGAAACTATAAGGTTTTTTTTAAAGTACATTTTAAACCACACATACGATGCATTAAAATGAAAATAGTTTTGTTGTTATCATGCACGTATATATACACCATTTCTATAACATATGATAGATATCAATGCAATGAAAACCATTTTATATGATATGCGTGTCAAATGTTGTCCCGGCCCCGATTATATAATATATATGCATATATTCCACTTCTATAATTCTTTCCCTATATATATATTGGCAAAATAAGTATAATTCGTGATAATAATAAAATACACCAAAAGACATCTTAGGCAGTAATCTTTTAACCGTCAATTCCCATCTCATATCGGACATCTAGGATTTATTCTACAGTGCACTGCAACCTGAATCTAAGCCCCCAAGGCTAGGGTATACAGCCCCCAGGCTGGGTTCCCCCATGGACCACCTACATGGTGTAGGGTATGTAGCAATGATGGGTCCCCCTATGGACCATAGAGTATGCTGCTATGATAGCAGGGTCCCTCTATGCGGACTAGGGTATGTAGCCACTAAGACTGAGTCCCCCCGTGGACCATTAGTGCCTAATTAAATCTAAAACATTCATCTATAAACGTCACATCTAGGATTTCCACAACGTGTGCACGCGGATCGCGATCAAACTCGGGTTCTTCTACCCCCAAGGCAACATAATAATCTCACATAGCCACCAAGGCTATACGCTATAGGTAGTAATCAAATCTCTATCTAGTACGAAAGGTATGGCTAATCAATATACGAAACTAAGGAAAATCTTAACAATATATATATATAGGTATTTCTATAATTAATGTATCTCCTAATACATAATTATATATATACACACATACATATGTGTACTGGAAAAAGGTGCAGTGGTATTGTTGTTATACTTAGACCACGTTAGCTAAGTCCGTCAATTAATAGCTTTAACAAGAACACCAGGGATTTGGGAGGCGTAATAAGTTTTTTGTAAATTTGGCACCAAGCCAAGCATAACACAATTTATGTAGTGTATAAGTCCCATATAACCCCCCTTAAGATTGAATTACTTTGATCATACAAAATAGGTGTATACTACTGCCCGGCATACTTACGGACTGGTTAAGTAAGTAGGAAATCTCATGAAAAAATATGGCCCAGTAGCTCAAACACAACAATGATACCACAAATATCTATAACTTTGTCCCGAAAATACATTTAAATCAAAGCACAGCTTCATATGTATGCGTATCTTAGCGTATGGTTTGCAATCGTACCCGTAAGTGAGGGTTTTATACCAATCTTACCAAAAACAATGTAGAAATTAGGGCTTCTTATAAAGTCCAAAGTTTATACTCATATCAAGTCCAAATCAAACCAAATATCAAGAAAATTTACCCCAAAACCCCATGATCATGCATTTATAGGAGATTTATACAAAACACTCAATTTTTGCTATGATTTGGGCTAAACAACTAGTAATAGTTTGAAAACAATTTGAAATAATAATGTTCCCACCTTAGGAGGGTCAATCCCTTGAAGAATCGAGGGAAAATTTAGCCGGAGATGCGTTGTTGCGAAAACCCCTAAATAGAGCTTAAACCCTAGCCATAGAGGATGGAGATGGAGAAAAAGATGAAGATGATGATGATGATGATGATGATGATGATGATGATGATGGCGTGGGTTAGATGTGGAATAAGAAGCCTTGAGTGATCCCTCACAATCCCCTAAAATAGCCCCTCACTTCTCTCTCCAAAGCTTTCAAGGTAGGTGAATATGTTTGGGATGAAATATGCTCTGTTTTGCCTTTATAATCGCGTTCAGAACCCCATCAGTCGACTGATCAATCCCATCAATCAACTGATGGGTGAAATCTAGTACACTGTTAGTATTTTGCCATAACTTCTTACTCGAAACTCGGATTGAGGTGATTCTTATGTCCACAAAAAGCTAATTCAAAGATCTATAACTTCGTAAGGGAAAGGTTCCTCAAATTCTAGATGGATAATTTTCAGAAATTCACCGAAGACAGCACTCTGCCGAAGTGTTACTGAACAACCAGATTTTAGCAATTGGCTTACTTCGCAAGATGATAAGACCACGAGAAGTGTGATTTGGCTTTTGGTCAAAACATGAAAGTTATAGAAGGGATTGAGATGAAGACATGGCCACAAGAAAGAGTCATTTGGACTTCGTATGAAGAAGTTATGACCTTCCAAAGTTGGCTAAAAACTCATTTCGGCAAAAGTTTGATTTTTCATCGTTAGCCACCAAATTCAATCGTGGCTTCCCGAATTTCTTTCTAACCATGAAAACATACTTAATAATATTAAAATGACTTATTAGAAGTGTTGGATCAACTACGAAGGCCCCAAAATAAAAATTGACTCCTTAAAGGGACGCTTGGCTTAAAACGAGTTTAAGAGGAGAATTTGCGCGAAAACAAAAGTACGAGGCGTTACACATCAACCTTTGGTGTGTACGATTTCTATTAGCTCAATGGAAATAAAACAGTACAATGTGTGATTTATAAAGATAATTTGGTAGAGGTTTAGCTAGAAAAAGAAGAAAATGGTTGTGCAAGAGTGATTATATGAATTAAATTGTCCTCCGCTAAGAGTTATCCCTTCCTATCTATAAGTATACGATATGGTGTACATTAGGGTTAATGAGCTATGGAAATTACTATAAAGGGTAAATTTGATCACTACTCTAACCTAACAGCTCTCCGAAACCTTGTTCACACTACGAAGTGGTTATTTCTCATCACTTATCCTCCAGCTCAGCTTTCATCTACGATTTGGTCGACTATCAATGTGGGTCTTCATTATATTGTTTTTTCTGTTTGGCTAAGTAAACCTAATGGCCAATATAAGTGTATCACCTGGTTGGCTTATGCATTTCTCTTTAAGGACAAGGTATTCTTTGAGTTAGTATATATGATGGGCCTGCATAACGTGGGCCATTAAAGATGGGCTTGGTTAAAAGTCCACTTATAATTTTTACCGATTTAATCACAAATATCCATAAAAATTATTTTATCCTATTTAATTACAGTATAGTCTAAACTTTGCATCTACTCATGATGATCATGCAAAATACAATCCACACTAGCTTTATCACCATAAAAAATAAGTGAATCATCACAATCCACCTTTACACCCCCACCCTCCTATGGCGCCTTCCACAAACCTATGGACAATGGGACATATTATCAAAACTTAGCATTACATTACAAAAAAATGATAAATAGCCAATAGAGGGGTCTCTGTGCTTTGGTATGAATTAATTAACGAGACAATTTTTTTCAGTTTGATATTTAATCCTAAGGGTGGGAATCGGAACGGTAAAAACCAAAACCAACTAAAACTAATCCAAAAAAAATTGGTTTTAGTTTCACATATTTAAATTCCAAAAACTAAAAATACTGACTTTTCTCAATGAAATTTGGTAGAGTTTGGTGGAGATTAAATCAGATCTCCACCGAAGTTCATCAAAAAATCATCCGTTTACCCCTTCAAAATGGCTAGGCCACATTTAAAGACAAAAAAATTGGTCCTCTTTAGATCCTTTCTCATGTATTATTATATTATATAATATACTATCTTTGATTTTAGATATTGTGTATAAAATTTTGAAGTTTATTCGTAAAATGTTATATGTGTGATAATATATATAAATTTATCTAAAGAGACAGTTATAGTCCAATTTTTAAAATTTATATCTCAATGGTTCAAACCGATTCCCACTGTAACACACCATACTCAAATCACTCGGTAAACCATCTATACTAGCCTAATCCACTTCCATGGAGGGAGGTTTTGGGTAGTGAGTTTTGAAATTGGGATAAATTTTAAGGTTCGAAAACCTCCTACACATCCAATTAGTGTGATTGGACTTGAGTGCATGGTTGTGACGCCCTGAATCCTGTTCTAAGATTTTTCACCTCCGGGACCCGTTTAATGACGGATGCCGTGCGCGACGGCGGGTTTAAAATATGAAAATTTCAATTTTAAAAAAAAAAACTTTTCTTGAATAAAAGACTATCAGTACAAAATTCTGTTTTAATAAAATTTCGACATGTATAGGTCGTTTAAATAACTATCCAACCTGTAAGATTAAAAATTAAGTTCAAACAAAGCAATCACATTAAACCACATTTCAAATCCCACTCCACATATAAAAACCCTTTTTACACAAGTTTATATAGAACATGGTCTATACAACAAAACCAATATCAAACGCTTAAGTAAAAACTTATATACAATGCTGCAAAACTAAAAGAATAAACAACATAGTCCTTAGTTCAAAGACCACAAAATTTTACGGTCATCAAAGGCTTTCTATCGCGTACGCCACACGCCACCCTTAAAGGTTGCACTTGCAAAACTGGTAAAGGATGGAATGAGCCAAATTCAGGCTCAGTGGAAACTATATATAGTTTGTATAGAAAATACATGTTGCAAATGCATGCATGCGCGTCTCTATATAAAAGAAGATACTTTACTTTAATATTATAGTTTGAAAACAATGCGATGCAATGTAATCCTAGGATTCCTATCCTAACCACCGGGAGCTCTACACGACTAACCGACCTTAGCCCTTGCTTTCCATAACCATTACCCTCACGATCTCCTATAACACGCAAGGGTTGACGGTCTAAAGCCATCTCATTACAACACTAGCTTCCCAAGGTTCGTCATGCTACGGTGAGCGGTTCTAAAGTAAACCGAACGCAATTTCATGTTACTTGAACTCACATCGGGATTCATTAACTAATAGCCAAGCATTTATCATTTCCTCTTAGTAGTTAGTTCATTATGAATGACCACGCTTGACCTACTAATAGGCTTTACCTCCTATTGTTTTCCTAAGTCATTACATTATAGTGTTTCCTCAATTAGCTAACCATTAGTTATAATTATCGCATTGGTTATTAAAACATTATGTTCATTATGATTCCAAGCAACTTTCTATACAATCCACCCATGTTCTAACATTCGTAAATTACATCTCTAAGGCACTATAGCTAACAAAACTTTCTGTTGGTTGGAAATCAACCCTAGAAGGGGGGGTTGAATAGGGTTTATAAAAACTAAATGCGGAGTTAAAAACTTTTCGAAAAAGTTTAAGCAAAACAACTTATTTAAACAAATGTATCAAGGAAATGGTAATTCAAACAAGCAAACTCAAGAGCAAACAAAACACAAGCAATGATATAGCAATAAATTAAAGAGCTTAGAGTTAGAAGGATTAAACCAATTGAAGGCCAAGACGTTTTGTCCACACAGTTTGATTTATTAGACCATACGTCCGCGTTCGGTTAATCCCTTGAGAATTTCCACTAAAACCATTTTTCTTCCGGGTAAAAAAAAGCCTTTACAAGTGTATTCTTCTCACACAATCTTACAAGTATTACTCTACCACAATACTCTCACAAGAATCCCTCTTGCTAACTTGTGAGATTTACCTCTCACAATTACTAAACAAGAATGTATAAACAAGAATTTACATTCTTGTTATCTTATGAGAGTGACCTTTCACAAATGTATATTCTAATTGTTTGGTGATACACACCAATGAACAACAACTCTCAAGTGTTTAAGAAATACAGTTAAAGCTCACACTAGAATTACTTTGTTTGATCAAGATTTATAGCTCAAAGAAAAAATGATTGATCAAAATGAGTTCTTGAATCTTTGAATTATGAAGATAGATGAAGAATATTTTTCTATAGTAATTCAAGCTTGTCAAAATGTGTCCTAGATATCCAATATATAGTCCCAAAGATGATATAGCCATTTGAGAGGTTTGATACCAACAATGGTAAAAAATCAGAACTCCAAATTGATGGGTGCTGTCCATTAGGCCAAAATCCCAATTTTTTTACTTTTGTAATTTAGCTTTAAAATCAATTCTAATGCTTTAGGAACTTCAAAAATTTTTTCCTAAGACATTTTTTTTCAGGAAACTTAAAATATGATCGTTTGAATTTAATATGAATTTATTTCAAAACCGATTTTTGCAAGAATGATGTTTTAAAAGAATTTTGATTCAAACTTGATTTTGATCAATTTATGAATGATGTATGAACATGTTTGAGCTATATAAATAATCAATTAAGAAACTTTACAAAAATCCTAAGCACTCACTCAATTACCAAAAAGTTGAGTCTTTGAATGTTTCGATTTGTTTCTTCAAATTGATCTCAATTTCCACCTCTTGCCATGAAGCTTTTGCATATGATCTTTGATGTTCATGTCAATGAATTGCATAGTGATGAGGTTGATCTTCCTTGTCTAGTTCAATGCATTGTTGACTTGATCTAATAATACTTCGATGATCATTGTCATGCTTCCTTTGAGTAATCATGATATTCTTGATATTCCAAGTAAGAGAACTAAAAACTTATATCAAAAGACAAGTTAAATTACACATGATTGATTTATTGTTATTATCTAAATAAGATTAAGACCTTTAGGTCAACACTTTCCACTTTACATGTTGGTACATTATGAATGGTTGACGCTTTCCTAAGTATATTATATTATGTGATAGTGTCTGCGCTCGTTCTTACTAAAGGCACAACTCATCCGAGGTATTATAAAAAAAATAACACAGATATGATACAATAATAGTAATAACAATAATACAACAATAATAACGTACATCCACTGTAACACCCAATACTTTCATTCCACCGTATTGACCTTTGTTTATCCGTTCATTTCACCTTGGGTGGTGAAATCTCGATTCATGGAGCCTCGTAGCATCTTAACACTTTGAAATAGTTATGTTAGTATCCTTATACTCATTTGAGTGATCGTTTGGTGAGTCGGGTGGTCCGAATCGATTCCAATTTGTAAAATCATAAGTTTTGGTCTTACGCAATTCCTTGTTTTTAACTAACTTTGGAGTATCGTAACTTCATCATCTTTTATCCAATTTGGTTGCCTTTTATGCATACGTCTAGATTTTATAGCATTCTACAACTTTCGTGTTTTAACTGAAGTCCAATTCACATTCCTCGTTGGTCAAAACATCGAGCGAAGTAGACCGGTTAGTAAATTATGATCGTTCGATAGTGCTGTCTTTGGAGAATTTATGGGAGTCATCTAGCCATAATTTTAGAAAACTTCCTCTTATAAAATTGTAGATCTTTGAATTATCTTTCCGTGGACATAAAGATTACCTTAATCGAAATTCTGAGCAAAAAGTTATAGCAGAATTACGAACAGTACTCCAGATCAAGAATGCCTATGCAGGCAGTGGACTCTATAATCGATCATGGGGGAGACCATGATCGATCATGGTACACTAGAAAGTCAGTTTTGACCATTTTTACGCTATTTTAAGCCTCCTCATTCCCCATTTTTGAGCCATAACTTTAAAGAGAGTTAGAGAG
Organism: Lonicera japonica; assembly: GCA_021464415.1. Taxonomy (NCBI): domain Eukaryota; kingdom Viridiplantae; phylum Streptophyta; class Magnoliopsida; order Dipsacales; family Caprifoliaceae; genus Lonicera; species Lonicera japonica. Next base: position 47,748,773 of record CM038470.1, read on the forward strand.
AGTTAAGAGCTTGTGGGAGAGAGTTCTTTGGGAGATTTATACTCATCTTTCATCACCCATCAAAGATTTAAGCTTCAATCACCTAAACCCTCACCCAAAACACTATTCATCATCCCCAACCTTGGTTTCTTCCATTGGAGCTTGAGCTTGGAGCCAGGGTTTCACGATTGGACTTTTACGCTTCATTAACTATGCGATTCGACTTCTCTAAGGTGGGAACACTATTATAAAACTTGTTTTACAAATATTTAGTTGTTGTATTAGAGTTTTCAAGAGAAATTGGGAATTTTCATCTAAATCTTAAGTTGTTTTGCATTTAATGGGGTTTGGGTAAGGTAAATCTTTGATTAGTGAGGGATATTGATGGGTTCTTACATCTATTGCATGATTTAAACCTTAAATACATGTTTTGACATATATATCACATGATTCATTAAGAACCTATCTTATACTCTCATGTTTAACCTAGAAATTTAGGGTTTTGGGTTTTATGCACATATAATGGACGATTAGGAGTTATTAAGAATATAAATACATAGATATGCTTGTAGTTGCAAATGTAAGGTAACATCTATGGTATTTACACTAAAAATCCATTAGGGTGGAGTAATACGCAATGTACCTTGAGTCTACCGCCTTGTGTGAAGCATCGTAAGTACTAGTAACGAGAATATGACCTTGATTCTCCTTGATAATATAATAAACATACTTTGGTAGGGCCTAGGTTGCTAAGGCTATATGTACATACTTAGCTTAGTGCACCGTATGAACACCGATTGGACTAAAAATACGATAGCTATGGTTTAGCTTGACATTATGACTAGAATGCTACCATTAAACACAAACGGCCGTAGCTTTATATACATGGCACCATTAATAATCTAGTTTGTCTTAGTATGAGAATAATCATGGATTGATAGGCCTGTGGAGTATAAGCCTGATTATGAAACTTATAGAAATGACTAACGACGATGTTAATAATTATTAATAAATAGTGGGCGAGTGTATATTGTATCTATATGCGAATAGCCATATGTGTGACAATGATGATGTGATTGATAATATTCATTGTGAGAATGAATGGATGTGGTATATTCTGTTATTAACGGATCACACATATAGGCTGTGTAACACCCCCGCCTTAATTTAAAGGATGCACCAATAATTAAGACCTAGAGTGTTATTGACCCATCTTAGTAAGACTAAGATAGGTGAATATAAAGAAAATAATTCAACAACAATAGGTATATCAAGTAATAACCAAGCATGGGATACCAAATTTATATTACAACATCCAAGCATGCATCACATGTACACAATCCAAAACACTTGCGTTCCCAAAATATATATATAATCCTCGGGCTAGCCGTGGCTTCCCCAAAAAACATATCTATATCACAAAAAAAATTCTTGTTGTATCAAAGCTTCTATATCATCCGTGACCCTGTCGTATCCTTGTCATCGAGGGACTCTTGAGTACTTGAAATGTTTAAAGAAAACTGTGGTGAGCCATTTGCTCAGTAGGGGGGTATAGGGCAGAGGTTTAAAACAAGTATATAAACATATCTTTCAAATTACTTTTAAATCGATAAGATAAACAAAAAACAGGCTCATTAATTGACTATGTATGTACGTGCTAATGCAAGTTACCTCCCGTGTTAACCATTGACCGTACCATAGAGATTCCGAGCTATAAGAACATTTTGATACCACCGAGAAGTCAGATCATCAAATTGATAACCTGGGATCAATTGCCCCGATCCCATATGAATATAGATAGCAATAGTCCTGGGATCAATCATCCCCATCCCATATACACACTGATAGCGACCAAACCATAGTGCATTGCCAATTTGCCTGGGTCCCCGGGCTCCACACCGGTGGCTTACAGGCGGCGAAGCCTTTCGTGAGATAACTTGCCAATCCAGAAATCACAAATCCATTCAGGAGTCTGCCATAAGAATCTCCGAGTCGACAGTTGACACAATAATTTTATGTATCATGCACAACATGACATTTATGCATATATAAAAAAGTGTATGCCATATGTACTCTCAAAGCTCCATCTCATATCCCTTGGTAGGCACAATTATTCAACAAACCATTTTCATCAATAAGTATAAAACACACCTCCAAGAGATGTTCCGTTTAGTTCAAACAATACTTGGTATCAAGTACATATGGCATACCATGTCCCCAATAGAGTATTCATGGATACACAAGTCATAAATCAACATGGAGCTTCTTTCTATTCAAGTTTCCAATCAAACGTGAATCTAATATGGAAATTATCGAATAATAAAACCATTTTATCAAGATTTATAAACAAAGAAACCCCTACCTCGACTTATGTGTGAAGAAGAAGAAGGAAAGGTGAAGATTGCGGCTCTTCCCTAAGCGAATCCCACAATGATGAAGATGAATAATGAATAAGATGAAGATTCGAGTGATTTGGAGCTTAAACCTCATATTAGAGACAGAAAATGGATGAGATTCCTTGCTCTACTCTCTAGAACTTTCTAGAGCTCCCTAGGGGGTGTGTTTGGTCGAAAAATGAGGAGAGAAAAGGGATAAAACGATCTTAAATCAACTTAAGTTGGTGCACTTTTCACACTGGCGGACGGTATGCCAAAATGGGAGACCGGCCCGCAGTCCCAAAATTCCTAGAATTTTAAACGCCGGACCCGTATGCAAAAAGACTATACTGGTCCGCGGCCAAAATCTTCCCAATATTTTTCACGTCAGACCGGTATGCCAAAACTACATACCGGTCCGCAACCAAATATTTCCTAAATTTGTGTACATACCGGTATTCCAAATCCTCATACCGGTCCGCAGGCAAATTTTCTGCCATGATGCCCAGTTTTTATTTTGGCTATAACTTTTCGCTCAGAACTCCGATTGAGACAATTTTTATGTCCATGGAAAGGTAATTCAGAGACCTACATTTTATGGAAGGAACTTTTCTCTAAGTTATGAACAAAAAAATTTCTAAAAGTATTTCCCACACCAAATTAACCCAACATGGCATAATTAATATTAAATAAATACAGCGTATTACAATCTCTCCCAGTAAATAAAATTCTGTCCTCGAAATTTAGATAATACACATTAAGTTAACAATTTAGGATATTTACTTCGAATTTCAGTCTCTAATTCCCACATTGCCTCCTTGGCCTCGTGATGTAGCCACAAAATCATCACTAAAGGAATGACTTAGTTTCGAACTACTTGATCACGACGATCTAAGATTTGTATAGGACATGTTTCATAAGTCCCATCGTCTAACACTTCAAGGTTTTCCCACTAAACAATGTGGGAGGGATCATGAACGTACCGGTGTAGTATAGATACATGAAACACATTATAAACATTAGATAAATGCGGTGGCAAGGCTAAGCGATACGACACATTTTTGATACGTTTGAGAATCTCAAATGGCCCGATATATCGAGGAGATAGCTTCCCTTTACTACCAAATTGTGTAATACCAAAACGGGGTTTGGTTTTCAGGAATACATGATCGCCAACTTCAAATTCTAATAGACGACGGCGTCTGTCGGCTTAACTCTTTTGCCGACTCTGGGTAGTAAGGAGGTTATTGTTGAATGGCTTTGATCTTTTCAGTTGTTTGCTCTACTAACTCTGGACCCAACAAAGTTCTTTCCCTGACTTCATACCAACAAACTGGGGATCTACAAGGACGACCGTAAAGGGCTTCGTAAGGCGCCATGCCTATACTAGCTATGAAGCTATTGTTGTACACAAACTCGACTAAAGGCAAATGCTCTATCCAGTTTCCTCGGAAGTCGATGATACATGCCCTCAGCATATCTTTGAGTATTTGGATTACCCGCTCGGATTGCCCATCAGTTTATGGATGAAATGTCGTACTAAAGTTTAACTGAGTCCCCAAAGCCCTTTGAGGACTCCCCCAAACCCTATGAAGCTTGACTGTTTCTCGAACGTATAGTTTTCCCAAACTCTTCACGTTTTGGTTGTTCCGAATGGGAAGGAAGTGAGCGGACTTCGTCAATCTATCCACAAGTACCCAAATGGTATCCTGACCCCCTAACGCTTTTGGTAATCCCAAAACGAAATCCATAGTGACATGTTCCTATTTTCATTTGGGAATGGGTAATGGTTGAAGTTGCCCTGCAAGCCTTTGGCGTTCGGCATTCACCAGTTGACACGTCATGCATCTATTTATAAAATTTGCTACATCTTTCTTCATGCCACTCCACCAGAAGTTTTGACACAAGTCTCGGTACATCTTTGTACCACCGGGATGAATTGAAAATCTATAGTGGTGTGCTTCACTTAGAATTTCATTTCTATGTTTTGAATCATTCGGTACTACCAGCCTATCCTGGACTCAAATCCTACCATCGATCCCAAGTTTATACCCACCATATTCATCTTCCGTAACCAAATGCTCACGTACTACCTGAAAAGATTCATCGACCCGTTGAGCATCTATTACTCGTTGTTGAATCGCTGGTTGGGCAACCATATTATATAGGTAAGATCGGTTTCATCACGATTCACTATAAGGTTATATCGTTGCAATTCCTCCCTCAACCTCCATTCTCGACACCGTAACGTGGCTAAGGACCCCTGAGATTTTCTACTTAAGGAATCAGCTACCACATTAGCCTTGTCCGGATGATACTGTAGGGTGAAATCATAATCTTCTAGATACTCTATCCACTGGCGTTGTCTAAGATTAAAATATTTCTGGGTAAAGATATATTTCAGGCTCTTATGATCAGAGTAAACTTTAAATCTCTCTCCATACAAGTAATGGCGCCAAATCTTAAGAGCAAGGACAACTGCTGCTAACTCTAAATTGTGAGTAGGATAGTTTTTCTCATGTTGCTTGAGTTGACAAGAAGCATAAGCCACCACATGCTCCTCTTGCATTAGAACACTGCATAAACCAAGCCCAAATGCATCACAATAAATTGAATGCCTTTATGAGTTAGGCGAGTTAACGGTAAAGCAATATGTGAAAAATCCTTGATGAACCGCTGATAATACCCCGCCAAACCTAAGAAACTCTTAATCAGATCTACAGAGATACCCTTCCTCGAGACAACATGTCCCAAGAATTTGACTTCCGACATTCAAAATTCATATTTGCTAAGCTTTGCATACAACTTATGATCACGAACAACTTGAAGAGCCAAGCGAAGATGATCCTCATGCTCTTCGTTGGACTTGGAATAAATAAAAATATCATCTATGAAAACTATCACGAACTGATCGAGATATGGATGATACAAATGATTCATTAGATCCATAAAGGCAGCTGGCGCATTTGTCAACCCGAATGGCATCACCAAGAACTTGTAATGCCCGTATTGAGTACGAAAGGCCGTCTTAGGAATGTCCTCCTCTCATATTAACATTTGATGATAGCCTGATCGGAGATCAATCTTGGAAAACCTAATGGCACCTTGCAATTGATCAAACAAATCATTGATCAGCGGCAACAGATACTTATTCTTAATTATGACCCAATTCAACTGAAGATAGTCTATATATAACCGCAATGACCCATCTTACTTCTTGGTAAACAGAATAGGTGCACCCCATGGGGACACATTGGGCCTAATAAACCCCTTTCGCAAAAATTCATCTATCTGAATCTTCAATTCCTTTAGCTCAGTAGGAGCCATACGATACAGAGCTAAAGATATTGGTGTAATACCCGTAACGATATCAATGGAGAAGTCCACCTCCCTATGTGGGGGTAAACCTAGAAAATCATCGAAAAACACATCAAGAAATTCCCCAACTACTGGAAGATCAGAAGGATGAGAACTAACATCCTCTCGTGGGATGATACTAGCCAACCACTCAAAGTAACTCCATTGTTCTCTGGGTTTCAGATATGCACACAGAACGGATGACTCGGGTTTACACTGGAAGGTCAAAACCTTATTATCTGATAGTGGAATCAACACCCGATGTTTGAAGCAATCAAGTACCACACGAAAAGTGGCTAACCAATCCATACCCAATATAAGATTATAACCCCCTGTATCAAGGACAACAAGATCAAACTCTACCGAAGAATCCCCAAAACTCAAGGAACAGTTCTTACAAACATATCCTAACCGAATTCTATTTCTCGTGGGTGTACTAACCCATAAGGGTATATTCAATGATTCAACACACAATCCCGATTTATCAACCAACGCACGTGAAATAAAGGAATATGAGGCACCAGTATCAAATAGAACTCTAACCCAGGTACTAAAGAACAAGATGATACTTTCTATCACCTTGGCTTCTGGTTGCTCTGACTGTGTTAGTGCATAGACCCGACCCTGTGTTCTGCCACTACCCTATGAGTACGTGTTTTCACTTCCCCAGGATCCACTCTGACTCTGCCCACAGCCTTGGCCACCCGGACTTCTAGAAAAGGAGTGGCCCTAGCCGCTCGTGTGACTCGAGCCCTGAAATTGTGGCCAACTGTTAAAGGACTGGGAAGGTTGTTGCTGCTCTCTTCTTATATTTGGACACTCTTTCTTGAAGTGCCCTAATTGACCATACCCATAACAAACTCTTTCTCAAGGCTCCTGACATTCAATCCCAGAACCCGTAAATCGACCTCTACCATAACTTCCATTAGAGGACCAAAACTCACGCTTATACCTTTTTCCCTAACCACCCGACTTCTTCCCTTCGGTACCTCTCTTCCTATCAAGGAATCTACTCGCATCGATCCTCTTTTGTTCCACCTTCAAAGCCATTCTCACGGCTTTCGCAACGCTACTGTGATTCAAGTGATATACCTTCTCTCGAATGGAAGGTTTCAACCCCTTAAAAAATAATCGGATCTTCTCTTCAGGGTCGTTGTCCAAACTTCTATCAAAATGACTCAGACTATCAAACTTTATCTTGTACTCTGCCATAGACATGTTCCCTTGAATTAGGGAATGGAACTCATCCTTTTTCAGACTCCGATGGACGGATGAGAAATAACGTTCCAAGAACAACTGGGTAAACTACTCCCAGGAGGTAGGAGCATCCGCTCTCCTAGACACATTTCTCCACCATATACCAGCTTGATCAACCAGCTGGTAAGTCCCCAAATTGAGCTTCAGGTCATCGGGTAAGGTCATAACTTCAAAGGCTCTCTCGATTTGATCAAGCCAAGACACTGCCGCATCAGGACCAAATGTCTCGTTAAACGTAGGTGAAGCTAACTTCTTAAACTTCTCTAGGGACACCATAGCCCTATTCTCCTATACTCTATTATAGGGTTGCTCTATATGTCCCAGCACGTTAGCCAACTCTTGGACCATGGCACAGATTGCGTCTCCTAATTCCCCGGAGGTGGAACTCCCGTGGGTGGCATTGTGATTCGGTGAAGTCGTCATCCTATATGAAAATAAGAGGGATAACATCACAATAATCCAATATGCATTAACAAGACAACAATCTATCGTAATATATCACAAATATTGTCCTACAACCCAAGTAATTGCGTATCCTATGCTCTGATACCAAATTGTAACACCCGCGCCTTAATCAACAGGATGACACTCGTAATTAAGACATATAGTGTTACTGACCCATCTTAGTAGGACTAAGATAGGTGTATATAAAGAAAATAATTCAACAACAACAGGTATATCAAGTAATAACTAAGCATGGGATACCAAAAATCATATTATAATATCCAAGCATGCATCACATGTATGCAATCCAAAACACTTGCGTTCCTAATATATATATATATATATAATCCTCGGGCTAGCCGTGGCTTCCTGGAAAAACATATTTACATCACAAAAACATAAGGCTTGTTGTATCAAAGCTTCTATATCGTCCGTGACCCTGTCGTATCCTTGTCCTCGGGGTACTCATTAGTACCTGAAATGTTTAAAGAAAGCCGTGGTGAGCCATTTGCTCAGTAAGGGGGGGGTATAAGGCAGAGGTTCAAAACAAGTATATAAACATATCTTTTAAACTACTTTTAAATCGATAAGATAAATAAAAACCAGGCTCATCAATTCACTATGCATGTACGTATTAATGCAAGTTACCTCCCATGTTAACCATTGACTGTATCATAGAGATTCCGAGTTATAAGAACATTTCGATACCACCAAGAAGTCAGATCATCAAACTAATAACCTGGGATTAATTGCCCCGGTCCCATATGAATATAGATAGCAACAATCCTGGGATCAGTCATCCCGATCCCATATACACTCTGATAGCAACCAAACCATAGTGCATTGCCAATTTTCCTGGGTTCTTGGGCTCCACACCAGTGGCTTACAGGCGGCCAAACATTGCTCCCCCAGGGGTTTTAGGGCTTTTTAACCCAAGGGCATCGAACCTGCCTATTTTCCCAACCCGGCAAGCACTATCCATTCGTAAAAAACTCATTTTCCAAGAGACACAAGCTCTTCAATCAATGCATTATAATATAAGCCTTTCATGAGATAACTTGCCAATCCAGATATCACAAATCTATTCAGGAGTCTGCCATAAGAATCTCCGAGCCGACGGTTGACACAATAATATTATGTATCATGCGCAACATGACATTTATGCATATATAAAAAAGTGTATGCCATATGTACTCTCAAAGCTCCATCTCATATCCCTTGGTAGGCACAATTATTCAACAAACCATTTTCATCAATAAGTATAAAACACACCTCCAAGAGATGTTCCGTTTAGTTCAAACAATACTTGGTATCAACTACATATGGCATACCATGTCCCAAATAGAGTATTCATGCATTCACAAGTCAAAAATCAACATGGAGCTTCTTTATATTCAAGTTTCCAATCAAACGTGAATCTAATATGGAAATTATCGAATAATAAAACCATTTTATCAAGTTTTATAAACAAAGAAACCCCTACCTCGACTTATGTGTGAAGAAGAAGAAGGAAAGGTGAAGATTGCGGCTCTTCCCTAAGCGAATCCCACAATGATGAAGATGAATAATGAATAAGATGAAGATTCGAGTGATTTGGAGCTTAAACCTCATATTAGAGACAGAAAATGGATGAGATTCATTGCTTTATCTTTCTAGAACTCTCTAGAGCTCTCTAGGGGGTGTGTTTGGTCGAAAAATGAGGAGAGAAAAGGGGTAAAATGATCTTAAATCAACCTCAGTCGGTGCACTTTTCACATTGGTGGACCAATATGCCAAAATGGGAGATCGGTCCGCAGTCCCAAAATTTCCACAGTATGCAAAAAGTCCATACCGATCCGGAGTTAAAATTCTCCCAATATTTTTCACGTCGGACCGGTATGCCAAAACTGCATACCAGTCCGCAGCCAAATATTTCCCAAATTTGTATACGCTGGACTGGTATACCGGTATGCCAAATCCTAATACCGGTCCGCAAGCAAATTTTCTGTCATGATGCCTTGTTTTTATTTTGGCCATAACTTCTCGATTGGAACTCCGATTGAGACGATTTTTATGTCCATGGAAAGGTAATCCAGAGACCTACATTTTACGGATGGAACTTTTCTTTAAATTATGAACAAAATTTTTTCTAAAAGTAATTCTCACACCAAATTAACCCAACATGGCATAATTAACATTAAATAAATACAGCATATTACAGGCTGGATATGATGGACCAAGCATTGGGTAGCTCCCGCGTGACTCGAAGACGAGCAGACTATTTCCACCTTTGGGTGAAAGTCCCTAAATCATGCACAAAAAAATGAAGTAGGTGACTCTGTCTGTGGTTGTGGTTGTCCACAAATGAGAGCCCACTTTTTGTATCTTGCCTTCCCACAGGATTATATGTTCTCGGTTCGATCAGTTTCCTCGGGAATCAGAGTAGGTCTCGTGTGCTACTACTTACCCAATGGTGAGTTCCCCGGGAAGTAATTGGGCTACTAATGGTCATTAACCTGTTAGGGTATCGCCTGGTGTAGTTCTTTCCAGAGTGTCGATGTGGTTGTATGAGGTGTTCTCCTCGTTAACTATTCGAAGTGACATTCCCGGGAAAACGTCTTGAGGGTTATCTCCAAATGACTTACTTGGAGAACCAAGTCCCTGAACCACTCTCCACTCAGAGAAGACATGGATAAGAGCCTCGAAGCCTTCGAGATCTGTTGCTTTAGGCCTAGACGACCGCAGGGAAAAATTGAGGCATTATATTGGAGATATGATACGGACGCTGTGTTGTGGTTAAATGTTATTATTATTATTATTATTATTATTATTATTATTATTATTATTATTATTATTATTATTATTATTATTATTATTATTATCATTATTGTATTATATATGTGTTGTTTGTTATATAATGCCTCGGATTTGATTTGTACGGCGTTAGATGAATGGGGACACTTATCTAGCGGATAATAATATACATAGGAAAGCAATGGCCATTCATAATGTACTAATATCAAAAGCGAAAAGTGTTATTAGCCATTAGCCTTAAAGATACAATAGATAAGCAAGAAAAAACATACGGTTTACGAGATAGTATTGTCCGTTCATAATGAACATAATATATTAATAACCGCAGCGGTAATTATAGCTAACAAATAAGCTAATTGAGGAAAACCGTAGAAGGACGATAGGATGTAGAGCCTATTAGTTGGCCAAGCATGGACAATCATAATGAACTAACTTCAAGGAGGAAACAATGAATGCTTGGCTATTACTTATCGACTCTCGGCATAAGTATGAGATATTGTGAGGTTGTGTTGTATAATACTTTAGAACCCTTTTTGTATAACATAGCGAACCTTAGGAAGCTAGTGATCGAGAGAAGGTGACTCTCCACAAGAGATCCTCGAATAACATTGGAATGAGTAGGAATCCATTCCATGGAAGGTCAAGGGACAAAACTGATTTATCGGGTAGTTAGCTCCCGGGTGGCTAGGATAGGGGTCTTGGTGGGGTTTGCATGCTCATTGGGTGTGAATTGCATTGCATTGCACGGTTTTCAATATACTGCATTAAAATAAATGATTTACTTTTTATGCAAACATTCACGTGTATGTGTTTGTAATGTGTATTTTCTCTACAAAACCTATATAGTTCTCACTGAGCCCAGATTTGGCTTATTCCCTCTTTTCTAACAGTTTTGCAAAATAAACTTCAGGGTTGAATGCGGTTTTTGAGTCTAGAAGCCTTTGACGTCCATAGGTTGATTTCTGGTCCTTTTATAGGAAGGACTATGCCGTATAGTTGTTTTCCCTTCATCTTATTGTATATAAGACCTTGTATAGAGTATCCACTTTAGTTTTATTGTATAAACAACATTTTATGTAAAGTGGTGTGAATGTTTTTGGACATGATGTGGATTTTAAATGTAATTGGCTGTGGATGCATTTATATGAAATGGTTTTGAATGACACAGGTTGGTTGTTGGTTGGTGTTTAAACGAACTACACATGCCGGAATTTTATAAAACGAGGATTTTATTTGGATCGTGTTTTTAATTAAGAAAAGTTTTTAAAACCTGTGTTTTTATATTTTAAACCAGCCATCACGCACGGCATCCGTGATTAACCGGGTCTCGAAGGTGAAAATCTCATAACAGGATTTGGGACGTCATATTAACAGAACATCGGTCCGTATCATATCTTTTGCACAATGCCTCAGTTTCACCCCGCGGTAGCCTAAGCCTAGAACAACGGATCCCGAAGGGTCTAAATCTCTTGTCCATGTCTCCTCTAAGTGAGGAGTGGCTCAGGGACTTAGTTCTCCAAGTAAGTCATTCGGAGATAACCCTCAAGATATTTTTTCGGGAATAACACTCCGAATAGTTAACAAGGAGAACACCTATATAAGTTACGTCGACACTCGGAAGGAACCACACTAGGAGATCCCCTAGCAGGGTGGTGTCCATTAGTAGTCTAGCTACTATCCAAAAAACTCACCAATTGGATAGTAGCGGCACGCGAGATCTACTATGTTGTCGAGAAAACTCTATAGCCCGGGGACACATAATCAGCCGAAAAATAAGATGCATAGAGTGGGTTCTCCTTTCGTGGGATTTCAACCACCCGGTGGAGTACACCGATCCTCTTTTTTTGTACACAGTTTAGGGAATTTCACCCAAAGGCAGCAATTATGCGGCCCGTCTTTAAGTCACCCAGAGCTATCTGATCCTTGGCTCATTATATCTAGCCTATATGTGTTATCGTATCAATAGGAATATCATATCATTCCTCACAATATATATCATTAATCACATCATCATCCGTCATACATACGGCAAACCACATAAATGTATATACAATATACAATCGCCCAATATTTATTAGCCATCATTATTATCATTATTTTCAAGTCATCTATCTAAGGCCGTACCACCTTGTAGTCATTCTTATCATTCAACCAAATGGATTCATTATTAATAAGTTATGCTCTTGACAAGTTATATGTGTAAAATTATGGCCGTTAGTGTTATATGATAGCTAGCCATGTCGTCAAGCTAAGCCTTGGTTATCTTGTTTTTAGTTTAACCGGTGTATGTACGGCTCACTATACCGTACACATGTACGACCCACTATATTGTGCACATGTATGGCTATGGAAACCTACGCCCCACCATGGTGCATTCACTACATAATTAGAGTATACTAGGGTAGTATTTTCATCATTCGTGCTAACTATAGTCTAAATAAAGCACAAGATTTAATGATTATTACACGTCAATCCACCCTAGTGGGTTCTTAGGGTAAATACCATAATTTGTGCTCTATAATCACATATAATGGTTTATCCGTGTATATCTATCGTTAATAACCCCCAATCACCCATTTTATGTGCACAAATCCCAAAACCCCCAATTTCTAGGTCAAACATGTGAGTATAAGATAGTTTATTCATGAACCTTTAAGTAAATGAGCTAAAACATGGATTTGATGTTCAAAACATGCCATATAAGTGATAATCTATTATTATCCATCACTAATCTAAAATTTATCTAGCCCAAACCCCATGAGATGCGAACAACCTAGGGTTTTAATGAAAATCCCCAATTTGTGTTCAAATAATGCAACAAGTAAACATTTGTAAAGTAGGTTTCATAGTAGTGTTCCCACCTCAATGAAGCTTTACCACAAGATTGGAAGGTTAGATCGAAGGATTGAAGCCTGGACAGCAAGAACACCACAAGCCCTAGTTTTTCTCTAAGCTCCCTAGAGGATCGAATGGTGGAGAAGAAGAAGATGATGATTCTTGGCCACAATCTTGAATTGGGGAGAAGAACCCTTCAAATCTCCTTTAAACCCCCTAAAATCGCCATTCCTTTATCTCTTTAGAAGCTCAGGTGATGATATGTTAAAATGAAAAGGAAAAAGGAAGAAATGAAATAAAATCTGATGCTCTGTTATGTGATAGTCGATTGTTGTGTAAGATAATCGATTGTTAGGGACCAAATAGTCGATTGTTGTGAGGTAGAACCCACAACCAAATCTAGGCCACTTAAATAGTCGACTGTTCTGGTAAATAGTCCACTGATGACTTTGGCAGTTGCACCGTGCATCGAATGGCTTGATTGAGGATTTATGTGCCAAATCGTTCGTAAGCATGATTTATTCTCATTTGTGCCTTTAAGTAGTCAAATTTGATTCCCTACATACTTTTACAGTATGAACAGTTTTTACAGGTCCTATTATTGATAATATAGTCACTACACACACAATTTGGATTGTCCGAATAGGTTCTGGATGTTTAATCGCTCTTTCGCGGCATTTATATTTATAATCATACTTCGGAAAGCCATTTAAAATTTTGGACATCCTTACCTGGATTCAACACTTCTCACATATCATATAAGCGATATATTATTATACATGTGCATCATTGGAACACATTTTGGGAACCATGGTTGAATTCGATAGGCCTGAATTGAGATTTGATTTTATCGGCAAAAATGAGTTTTTGGCCACCTTTGAAAAGTCATAACTTCTTCATACAATTCCAATGACTCCCTGTTTGCATCTAAAGTTCCGTATCGTTCCCTTATTCAAATATCGTGTTTGGCCTGAGTTAATATTCAAACATCTTAATTAAGGTAAATTTTAAGCTTTCAAAGTGAGATAACTGTAATGCAGCTGATGGAAACATAAATACATGATCGTTTGATATTGCGTATAGATTGAACAAAAAACTTTTGCTAAAACCCTATAAGAATAAAGGGATTTCACCTTTGTGGATCATGTAGAGGATCCATATGAGAAGACTAGGGTTTGAAAGTATCAGAATGTGATTTGGTCAGATTTTTTAATTCTCGCTGGGCTGTGAAAATTGATTGTTTTCGCCATCGAAAAGACTTCTGATCGTCCTAATTTTTTATATCATTAGTATAACTTTATGTTCTGAACGACATATCCAAAAATTAGCCCGATCCAACGGTGAGATCAAAAGTTACGATTGATTTACAACTGTAGTACCGAAAATCTAAAAATCTTCTATCGTATTCCATCCGCCGTCAAATCTTGCACCGAGTGTGGGTTATGGTATCACCAAGATTTTCTCCTCTCTCAATAGAACAAACCATAACTCATGAGAATTATTCTTATCATGAGAAGAGACAAGGCCGGTGTATATATAAGGCTACGATAGGGACCTTAAAGATAAATAAGTGTTTGGGCTTCTTATGAAAAGTTGGAATCCTAATTCCACTATGAATTAGTTCCTTCCATAAATTATAACTCGCACCACTAAAGAATTATAATTGCATTCCCGTCCTTATCTCAAAATTATATTTCGAGCTCCTTATTATTAAATACTTATTATTCTCCCCACGTTAAGATTACAGATAACCATCATTTAAATTAAATTACTGACAATTATATTTAAATGACTTCTTAATCCTTGAGTCTACCACTTAACTTATTTGACATATCGGATTAACATAATCCACCTGCAGGGTTTAATATGATCAAAACTTATAAGCTTCTCAAGGGACTATCATCAATCCCTATACCGGGACGTGGATTCTATCAATAATTAATATTCATCATACATATAGTGTCGTCATTCAATTCACGAAAATTATTGATCCATAAATGAATCTCACTCTTAATGAGTCAAAACAACAAACACTACATATATATGTCTATTAACTATTTCAAGATTAATAACATAAGTAATCATAATAACCATTGGATTTTAATTTGTTTTATATAGTCAGTATAAAAACAATTAACCCAAACTGGTCCTATTCAATACACACAAAGTGTACTAGCACAACGAGTTAAAACTATACCGTTTTCTGTAGTCAAGATAAATTACTAAAACTTGTGCTACAATCCTACCGATGAGTTTCCAATTCCATCTAAAACTGTGAACTATAAAACTTACGAGTTAAAACTTATATTTCAAGATGTGTTGCATGCTTCATTTTAAGGTCATTTTTTTAGGGGGGGGGGTTGCATAAATTGTTAATTGTTTACATGCATGGGGTTTGGTTTGGTTGATCCTTATTATTTATGTTGATTTTCTCTTATTATAACTTTAATTTGATGATTCTACAAGAAACCCTCGTTACATGTAGAGATTTGATAAAAACCCACAAGAATGGATATGATAACGAATAGATTTTACAACACATCTATAAAATGATGAATTGATTGCTTTATTACATGTTTTGGCTTCTATATAACAAGTATATGGTATTAATAATAAGCTATTGGTTGGTTAATATGTGAGAATTGTTAAAAAGTCCGTCAGTCCATAACTCTACCAGGTAGTTTTCCAATTATTAATAAATGGTTAATGAAGGGGTTTATATTAAAACCAATCCCCAGAATGTAAGAATTGTATTTGGTTTGAAAACACACATTGTTTTGTTTTTACTAAACCCACAAATTAGTGAACCCATTAAACATATTTCTTAACTTGAGCCTGAAATGATGGACAACATTGATACTATCACATGATAAGTGCAAACTACATAATTTGATACATATACGATATATGTACATATTAAATACGTATTTGGTATATGTATATGACATGATGGATATTTCTTATCTCTCTAAGCTAAGATTATAGAACTTCTATGGCTTTAGATAACTTAGTGCCTTGTGGCAATGATATTTGGTATTTTGAGATCTCTGAAGCTAAATTGTAGCTAATCATATTTTACTGTATTTATGTAGACAATATATATATATATATACGGGAATTTTGCTATCCAGACCGGTTTGTATGGAATGGGACCTTTCCGTCGCTAAAAATAAATCCCCCGTGTATTCGGGCCGAAAAACCGTCGCTAAAGGTCCAATCCGTCCGGTCCGGTCCATATAGAAAATGTACTCAATATATATATTAAACAATTTGTTTGACTAGCAGGGTTTCCACCAAATTTTCTTCTTCTAAGTTATCACACTACGAGTGTTTTAAAAATCATCAATCGAAATAAGGTCAGTGAGGTCGGGACTAAGGGATTGATTGGACAAATCATTTTTCACTGTAAATATTATGTTACATAATATAATACTAAATGTATTATGTTTTTTCTTGTTACCAATAAGACCTCGAAAAATTTATATGATATGTCAAAAACTAAACTAAATAACACATATTATTATCATTTTTTTAAATATTAAATACCATTTCAATAAGCAATAATTGTTGAAAAAAGAAAAAGAGTAACTCAAAGACTTTAAATGAGATTATTTAATTGTCTTTCTTAAATATTAAAAAATTACTCACTCTATCCCAATTTAATTGTCATACTTTAAAAAATAAAAAATTAAGGATATATGATAATTACTCTAAGAGAAAAAATTTACTTCCAAAAATGCCTTTTACTTTTCTCTTAATAAAAAAATGTGGTAGGACCTACAATAAAAAAAGTGATAGGAGTTTAAAAGGGTAATATTAAAAATAATAAAAAATGTCGTAATTAATGACTTGCTAAATATAAAAAATAAATAATTATTTTAAAATATCTGAAAATAAAATAATGGACATTTTAAGGGCTCGTTTGGTTCGAGCTTTAAGAGTTGAATTGGCATTCTAGATGCCAGGAAACCTTTATTCCTGGCATCCTTTATTGGATTCCATTAATACTCGTTTGGTTGGAGTTTTAGGAATGAACTCGGCAATTTTTTTTTTAATTTTCTGGATTTTTTTTTCATTTACTGGGAAACATATCTTTTTTTTCATTTTCTAGGGAAAAATAAATTTTTTTCATATTTTGGGAATTTTTTTTTTCACTTTCTAGGGAAAAAATAATATTTTTAATTTACTGGGAATTTTATTTTTTTCTTATTTTTTGGGGAAAAATATCTTTTTTCATTTTCTGGAAAAAAATAATTTTTTCCACTTTCTGGGGAAAAAATAATATTTTTAATTTTCTGGAAAAAAATATTTTTTTTCACTTTCTGGGAAAAAATAAATTTTTTTCATTTTTTGGGGAAAAATAATTTTTTTCATTTTCTGAGAAAAAATAAAAGACAATTTAGACTTAGGTACTTCCATAATAAACAGAATTAGACTTAGGTATTCTTTTGTTTCAAAATTAGACTTTGGCGCAATTTCGTCCATATTCCATCCAAATTTGTAGGACACATGCCTTTAACCCACCAATTTACCTATAGTTAGCATTTCTTAAAATAAAAAAATAAAAAAAAATAACAAAAATTCATCAACATCATTTCTTCCTTTCATCTCCCTCAAAACACCATCATCAACACTACCTCCACCTCCATCACCAACACAACCGATCTCCACCCACCTCCACCTTCTATCTCCACCCTCCATCATCAACACCACCGATCTCCACACCACACCAATCAATCTCTCAAGCCCACCTCTGTAATCTCTGCCCACACCAAAACCAGATACAATTCTCAGCACCCAAAATGACCCTCCGCAAGAAAATGCCTTTTTCCCCATTAAAATCACCCCATAAACAGTTCTGTCCGCAAGCCCTCCATAGCCAGACCTTGACGAACTCAATTTTGATTGAGCTGAAGTTTTTAGGTAATAAAAGAGGAATCTTGTTTTTAGGAACATATCTTTGAGGAAATTTTCTGTTTGGCTGAAGAGATTTTTGGGTGAGATTGTCTCTGTCATTCCAAGAAACAGAGCACAACAATGGAGGAGAGAGACATTTGATACAGTGATTGGAGCTCAGCCATTGTTGTAGCAAAATCTTGAATTTAATTTAAACCCATCCGGTCCACTGGGAAATTCTTTTATTTCTATTCATAAATTCTTGACAAGGGTACTTCCCTTTTCATGCTTGATGATTTTCCTCAGCTTCCCAGAGAATTTTGAGATGATTTTCTGCAAAAATTGAGAGGATGTTATTTTATTTTTTTTACATAAAAGATTAAGAGAAAATTGTTTACAAGTGAAGGAAATGAATGGTTTGGATTGGCTTACCTCATTCAGAAAGAAAGTTTGTTGCCCATTAATATGGATTTGAAGATCACAGAGCTCTGGCATTAGCTGCTTAATTTGCATTCAATCAAACACAAGAAGGCTCTATTGTCTTATAAAGATTTGAAGGATTTGGTGGGGTGGGCATGGGTTCCAATGGGGCGGTGTGTGTTCCGATTTCTCCTCTCTGTTTTTTTCTTTTTTTTTTTTTTTTTTTTAAGGATTTGATATTATTAAACTATGGTTAAGTTAAATTAAATTCTACACAGTTAGATTCTGTTTAAATTTTAACTCAGATGGACAGAATTGCACAAAAGTCTAATTTTGAAACAAAAGAGTACCTAAGTTTAATTTCGCCCATTATGGAAGTATCTAAGTCTAAATTGCCCAAAAATAAATTGTTTTCACTTTCTGAATTTTTTTTTTCATTTTCTAGGAAAATTTATTTTTTTTCATTTTCTGAAAAAAAAAACAGTTTTTGGACCAAAAAAAAAGATTCCTCATAATTTATAAGTAAATAGATTTTGACAAAATAGGGAAATTTAATATTCCTAAGAATCCTAAATTATTACTTAAAATTCTAATCAAACAAAATAATTTTCATAGAATAAAATTTAAAATTTCAAAAATTTTCAAAAGCTTGAACCAAACGAACCTTTAAATAAGGGTGCTATTATTTACACCCCTCATTTTTGTCAGTAACACCACCGTTGTCACAAACACCCTTTTATATCAATTTTTTGTCACAAACACCCACCACCTAATTTTCACCTAATTAAATGTTAATATAAACATTAATTAAAATTAAAATGACTTAACATTGAAAAGGAAGAATACATTTACGTCTCACCTTCTCCTTCGTCTTCCACCTTCGCCTTCTCATCTCTCCCGTTCGTAGCTTTCATTTCGTCTCTCCACGCCGAAACTCTCATCTCGTCTCTCCACTCCGAAGCTCTCCCGCTTGTCTCTCCACGCCAAAGCTCAGCCATTGATGACTGATAAGAACCTTCTCCCAAGCTTCCCGCTCGTCTCTACACGCCGAAGCTCAGCCATTGATGACTGATAAGAACCTTCTCCCAGCTCCGCGACTATTCTTTTAGGTATGTGCTCATCTCCTCTCTCCCATTCTTTATATTTGTGATTTAGGGCTTTTTTTAGTTGTGTATTAATGTGATAATTGTTAAATTGATGCTTCTCCTTCATGATGACTGATGATTGGAGGTATATTGTTTTGTTTATGTGTATAGTTGATATCATTATGTTATTAAGAACTCAAATTCTTATTAGTAAGAACTCACCCGAATCCCTACACAAGCACTTGCATCTTTTTTGAAATCTTTGAAATACATACTGAAGTAGTTGGAGCAACATATGTTTCAGGTTAGTATTAGAATTGAGCAATGAATAATCAATTCACTATTATGTTCATTTGGTTCAATTTTTTTTAAAACTATTTGGAATGCTAATCAAGAACAATGTAAGTTTGGTTGGTCTTTTGTTCAGTTTACTTGTGATAAAGTAATATTGTCACAGCTGTGTAATCGATGTGTGTGGGTTCTTGTTGGAATATTTATTTTTAGCATATGGCCACCTTTTTTTTGAGTAATTGTTGAGCAATATTGTCACACTCATCGTTTGAGTTGAAGGGGGAAAGGGACTTGAACCCGGAACCAGCCCTATATGGGAGTAGGAGGTTCTTAACCACTCTACCCAGCTCGCTATGCGTAACGGTTAATGAATACATGATATTACTGCTGTTATCTATGGTGGTGTTATATAGGCTCGTGGTATTTGGAATGCCGTGATGCAAATGAGCATGTGAGTATGTCTAATTCATGGCAGACTCTATACTCACGGACTACACTTTTGGGGACAGTTGCATTGTCATTGCCCACTCCCCGAAACATAGCTGATGACAAACCATCACCAAAAGCCTAGTAGGTGTACGGACAGGTCGCTTTAGAGACTACCTGTATTCGTATATACAACTTCGAATTTCATTTTTATGTGTACCTTAATCTCAAGTCTGGAAGAGCAAGCATGATCTTCTTGGTTTGACCTAGATACTTCCTTTGATTTCAAATTCCAAATTTCAATTTGAAAATCAAAGGTTTCATAGTTGGCCTCATTTGCGATTTTTTTAATGCTTTAATTATTTTGTTTAGTTTGTTATCAACCAATTGGTTTTCAACGTATAAGAGTGTTCCATACAAATTAAATGTTTTAGGCTAGTGGTGTCTAAGTACTAATGGTGTAATTCGTGTTTTATTTGATATTTATGTCTAAGTACTAATGGTGTAATTCGTGTTAAGCAGCAAGTAGCGGTTGACGCTGCATTATCACTGGTAAAGGGAGCTCTCTTTGGCGGTCAAAGCCAGGACATGTCGGCAATTGTTAATAAAGTCTATGACATCCTTAAGGTTACAAGAACGGGGGATTACGAAAATAGTATGGGTGAGCGCCAACAGTATCTACTCCCGGACGAGCCAAAGCCCCGCCAAGGAAAAAGTCAAAGAAGTAGTTGTGAATCGTATTTTGCTAGTTTAAGTTAAAGACAATGAACTTCTTGAGTTTATTGTTTTTTTTTGTATAAACCTCTTAGGTAGTATGTTATGTACTTTAAAAAACTTGGGTTAAATTTGTATGAACATCTTTTGGTAGTTCGTTATGTAATTTTATAAACTTGGGTTATTTTTGTATGAACCTCTTTTGGTACTAGTTTTAGTTTAATGAAGTTTTTATTATTAGTGCATCATACACTACTTGATTGTTGATTTGCATTGATGGTTTATTCAAAATCTGGATTGTCCGGGGATAATAGAAATATAGATATGTTATGTGATACACTACTTGATTGTTGATTTACATTGATGGTTTTTTTGAAATCCGGATTGTCCAGGGATAATAAAAATACAGGTATATGATGTCCAAACCTGTCATTGACTCACCTAATGATAGGTGAGTGAATTCACAGACACTCACCCCTTATCAAGTGAGTGTCTTGCAAGAGCCTCGCCTAATATAAGGAAATGGATATTGGAGTGCACTGGTGTGTTTTGAAATAAGACTCACCTGATGAAAGGTGAGTGTATTCACAGACACTCACCCCATATCAGGTGAGTGTCTTGCAAGAGCCTCGCCTAATATAAGGAAATGGATATTGAAGTGCACTGGTGTGTTTTGAAATAAGACTCACCTGATGAAAGGTGAGTGTATTCACAGACACTCACCCCATATCAGGTGAGTGTCTTGCAAGAGCCTCGCCTAATATAAGAAAATGGATATTGGAGTGCACTGGTGTGTTTTGAAATAAGACTCACATGATGACAGGTGAGTGTATTCACAAACACTCACCCCATATCAGGTGAGTGTCTTGCAAGAGCCTCGCCTAATATAAGGCAATGGATATTGGAGTGCACTGGTGTGTTTTGAAATAAGACTCACCTGATGACAGGTGAGTGTATTCACAGACACTCACCCCATATCAGGTGAGTGTCTTGTAAGAGCCTCGCCTAATATAAGGCAATGGAGTGATGAGTGCATTGCAATGTTTTCCAAATCAAAAGAGAGGTGAGTTAATTCACACATTAATAAGAGATAATTGTTACTTCATTAATATAACAAAAGTTACATATAAGATGTTGAAACATTCAATTCAACCTAACTTTACAAAAATACTTACACGAGCTTTACATTTTCAATTAAAGCCAACTATACAAAAAAATTAGATATATAACGGATATACATTTTCAGTTGTACCCATCTTCACAAAAAAAACATAGGACTTATTATGCGACATGTACGCATAACAAAAAAGAACAAAAGTCTGAGCAATCATTAATCTTTGACTATGATTGGTGAGTCTTTTATTCTATGATCGGGTAGATATCATTCTTTATAAAATTGAAGTCTATCAGCAAAAAGTTGCTCCCAAGCAGCTGCCCCAGGAGTTCGAAGTACATTCCACATGCTAGCAACGATGGGGAGCGGGGCATTATCTTTCAAGGTAACGCTAACAAAGTGGGCATTATCTTTCGTCAATCTTCCTGCAAACGGATGCCCAAGTAAGGTATTCGGTAACTCATGATTATGAATTCCACAAATTATTTTTAATTTTCATTTATCCGCGCCGATACTCAAACCACGTAGTACAAATGGACAATTGCACTTCTTCGTAGCACTATCTCTTTTTCTAGGTACATGTTTTTGTGGTCGGTTATCACGAGGTACCCCTGCTCTTTCACAACCCAAAATTACCCGTGGCCTCCTTCTACTAGTACCTTGGTCAGATTTTCGGGTAACTACTATAGTTTTAATCTCTCTTCCTTTTCATTGAGCCCAGTCAACTAAACTTTCCCGAGAATGAAATACCTACAAAATAAATTCAACAAATATTAATTGCTATTATGTTGTAATTAAATAGTTACAACATGGTATTAAAGTATTATGTACTTACTTCGTCTGTTGTAAAAACGTTACTCACGTCAATTGCTTTGCCTGAATTATAATCATCATTACTAGCCTCTCCTTTATTACCATGCTTAACAATTTCGTCTCCACCATCATACTTAAGATCAACGCAATTTGTTTGAGAAAGAGGCTCTTCTACTATATGATATTCTTCAACATCACCAAGCTTGTAATTAACATCCTTTGGACTATCTTCTTCAACAATATGGTCGGTACGTTTGATAATATAAGCCAGTTTAGGAGTTTGTTGTAATTGCATTGCCGTGAAATCAATTTTTTCAAACGTTGATATATCTCCCCATATGCTAGATTGATGTGATAAATCCTGAAATTATATGCAAAGTTAGTTTTGGCTCAATTTACTTTAGGGGAATTGAATGTATTTGTACACACTCGCTTATCTTGAGGTGAATGTGTTTTTTAAACACTCGCTTATTTTGAGGTGAATGTATTTATAAACACTCGCTTATCTTAAGGTGATTGTATTTGTACACACAGATTACTTGGGTTCCGTCCTTTGCCTTGCGTGTTTTTCAAATTAGGCTCACCTAATAAGAGGTGATTGCATTCACAAGTACTCATCTCACATAGGGTGAGTATGATGTTAATCACTCGCATAACATAAAGTAATGGAGTGCTGATTGTATTAGAATATTTTTTAAATTAGGCTTGCCTCACCTAATGATAGGTGAGTGTATTTGTACACACTCGTCTTATTTTAGGAGAGTTTTAATTATATTACTCTCCTTATATAAAGCGAGTCAAGCTTGGACAGAAACACCCGTTTTATACTCTGTTTTAGGGATTTCGTCTTTATTTCAATTTGAATGTTGAAGAATGATGTATGAAAGCTAATAAACACATTAATACACTAATAATAACAATTATAATACCTCTTTAACTTCATTTTGGAGAGGAATTTCACCACAAACTTTTTCTTTAACTTCTTCTTTACCCACCATCAAATGAACAATGCTTCTTCTTTATTATACTCCAAGCTTTGAACTTCCCACCAATAATATTTGTGCTTCGATTTGATTGTGATTTCTTAATTTTGAGAGCTCAAATGATGAAAAAGTGAATCTCTTCTCTCTTAATCTTTTTACTTGAAGCAAGTAATGTGATTGTGAATGGGGAAAAATGAGAGATATAGGTTTAATTATTTAGGTTAATGTTTGATTAGTTTATTAAAAAGTGAATAAATAGATAGGTTAATGTTTTAAGCATTGGGTAAATAAGTTAAATAATGGTTAAGTGAGAGGGTGTTTGTGACAAAAAGGTGGGGTGTTGAAAAATGAGTTTTATCAAATTAGAGATGGTGGTGTTTGTGACAAAATTGAGGGGTGTAAATAATAGCACCCTTAAATAAGGACAAAGGGAATAATATTTTGGCAAAGTCTGAGTTAACGTTGGTTTTTCTTTTTTTCTTGAGGCAAGTATGTGAATTGGGTCCACAGCAAAGTAGAAGTGGGCTCCCGCCAACTGGTGACTAATTGGGGATTAGTCAGGTCTAGTTTGAAATTTTTTGAACACCGATTACGACAGTTATTATTGCTCCTTTTCATGTGAATTTTTTAGATAGATATGCTTAATTTTTAACTTATTTAGTAAAATAGGGTTGTTTTGAACTTAATTGGGAAAATAGGGTGGTTTTAAAATCGCGGTCGAAGGTAGCTATTTTAGTTGTAAAAACGCAACTGAGAGTAGCGTTTTTAAAAAAAAAAAAAATGCACTGTAAAACCGCGATCCATGATCTCGTTTTTACCTTTAAAAACGCAGTCTCCTTTCTTGTTTTTATTGCTATTCAAAATCCCCAAACTTCGCTCACATCACCGTCTCCATTCACCGTCTCCATCTCCATCGTGAAACCACAGCTCGCGTCTACCACTATCCTCCATCTCCGCGCACCTCCACACCTCCACACCTCCGCACCTCCATCTCCGCGCACCACCTCCGCACCTCCGCACCTCCATCTCCGCGCACCACCTCCGCACCTCCATCTCCGCGCACCTCCTTCCTCCATCTCCTCCGTCGGCAGTGGCGCCTTCCTCCAACCACAGGGCCTTCCTTCCTCTACTCCGTCGGCGCCTCCAGGTACAGAATCATCTCCCTTATTCGTTGGAAAGTTGATTAATTTACTTCCATAAATGATGTGCAAAATGGTTGAAATTTTATGTACTGCTGTGTATGTTTGTATGTATGCATATATGAACTTGGTTGATTGGGTATTTTTTGGGTTTGACACAGTGTGTGATTTTGATCAGTGGTATTGGTGGTTTGACAGTGTGTGTGGTGGTTTTAGTGGTTTGGGGGTTTTGGTGGTGGTTATGATTAATTAAAGTGGAGGAGGTGATGGAAATTGGGTGGTATTTTGAGGATTTCGTGGTTCTAACAGTGTGTGTATGGGGTTACGACGGTGTATGGGCATGGTGGTGTTGCAATTCTGATGGGCAGGGGAAAAAAAAGTTTTGGAGCCAACTTTGGTGTAGATTTTGAAAAGCCGCAATTTGTATAAGTTTTGAGATAGTGATGTTGTAACAGTGAGGTCTTTTTTGGAGCCAAGTTTGAGCTAGATTTTTTGTGGTCCTAAGTGATAAAGTATGAAAGATGAAATTTATATGATTTCAAAATTTAATATTTAAGCAATTCAGTAGTTTAGCAACCATCCGAACCATTTGAAAAGTAATATCAGTATTGTAGTTAATACCCGCTGATATTTTATTATTTCTACACATAAATATTTTGATTAAATATATTTGTAAAGCTGATATTTGGATTAGTCTAATTAGAAAGGCGCCTATTAGATTCGGAAAATATCTTATGTTTGAGTCTCACCGAGAGAGAGTTTGGCAAGAAATTTTAGGAAGAGATTTAGAGCTCTCTTTAAAAAAAATATGTATAATTTGATCATGTTCCAAGAAAAAAATATAACTAATTACATGAGTCGTTATTGTATTTAATTGCAAAACGCTATTTGTCCATTTGTGTATCCTTAGTTAATTTTGACATCAATGCTAGCTATAGGTAATTGAAGAAGTACTACATGGTAGGATAATTTGGGCATGTATCCATAGTTTGTTAAGAAACTGGTGACAAAAAGCTAGGTGCCTGCAGTTAGAAAGTTTGGTTTAACCTTAATCAAATAAATTAATTATCTTCCTTTTTTTTTAGGGAAAAAAAAAAGAACAAGAAGGAATAACGTTAAAAGTAGTAACTAACTAGAAAAAGAGAAAAGGGGGAAGAGAAATATCATCATAAAGTGTACACTGTGGTTTACGATTTTGATGTTTTGTTAGTTTATTTATTTTTGCTTTTGATAGATGAGTATCGAATATTGTTGTTCGAAGTTGCATTTCATATATATCTTTAATATTTATATCTTCTTTTCATTATAATGAACTAATTTTAAAGACCGAATGAGAAAGTTAGGAAACTTAAAATTATAAGCAACAACATAACTATAAATAAAAAAAGAAAAAAAAAAGGAAAGTGAGACACATATTTTATTTTTATTTATATGGAAAAATAATCACTCTGAAGAAGTTCACATGAATCCCAAAATTCGTACAATTTTACTTCTTTTTTTTTTCATAGATAACGATTAAAAAATTAATGGACGCACAACTAGACAAGAATGAATCTGGAACATTGCGGGTAATTAAAATCATGTAATTGTTGAATTTCTCAATAATTAATATATCATTTTATGTATTTATTATTTTTCTATTTTATGTAATTAAATGGTTATATTAAAAAATAAAATGGAGCATTAAATGAAAAAAAAATAATTTAGAGTCATGTTAGGATGTGACTCAAATGTACATTTCAAGCATTTATAAATAAAAGGAGTTAAGCCCCAACTTGCATTAAATTAAATACAAATTCTCATATAAAATTAGGGGTGGCAATTCGGGTTAGCGTGTCGTGTCAACATACAAGTATTACAGTTATGGTGTCAACCCGAACACGACATGTTTAATTAATCATGTCATTTATATTAACTAGAGTCTAAAACACAACTTGCATTTATATGTTCGTTTTATTTTTCGCATAAATGTCTTCAAACTCTGGTGCTAGTTCCGGAGAACCATGTTCATACGTCACTTGTTTTTGTGGAGAGCCTGCTCCAATTAGAGTGTCATGGACGTCGAGAAACCCGGGTCGAAGATTCTTTGGTTGTAGGAGTTATGGTAATAACGGATGCAACTTTTTTGACTGGGTTGACAAGGAAAAAACTATTCAGGAAGAGATGAAAGAAATTTACAATCAAATAAGGCACATATCGGTCCAAAAAGAAGATTGGAGGGCAGTTGCTGAAGGGGTTAAAGATTTGAATAATCGTTTGTTAAAGGGCATAGAAAAGGAGAAGGAAAAGAGAGAAGAAGTACAAAGGAAGTACGAGCAATGCAAGAAATCACTAAAGCTTGCAAAAAATAGGATTTATTTGCTTATGTTCCTATTTGTTGTGTCAGTTTTATGTAATTTGTTTTACTAGGCGGTGTAGGCTTATGGATACTGTTGTTATGTATTTTTTTTAGTATATGTATCTGTTTGGAACTTGGTTAATTAACTATTTAAGGATGTTAAATTAGTTATTGCCCATGCAATATGTAATGCGACACAAACTACTGCAATTTTTTTTGTAATGAATGGATGTGTATTAATTGTGCAGTTTGTTAAGTTTTTTACACAGACGTACGCGTTAGTATGCATTGTTTCTTCTTTTATATCTATTTAACACGTACATTAAACAGGTATTTCTCGATGGATCCTGGTCCTGTGGATCGCCGTGTCTTATATTTACAGGACCAGCATCGGTCTTCTGCTATATGGGCTGGCGATGATCCTGGTCTTTTAGAGCCACGTAGGAGCGCTACTGAGTTTAGTGGGCCTGATGGACAGCAAATTATTCTTCCTGAAAGAGTACAGCGTGTATTACTACGAGCAGGATTCTACGGACTGTACCGCATAGGGCACATCCAGTACGATCATGCACTGATTACTGCTATGGTAGAGCGTTGGCGGCAAGAAACGCACACGTTCCATCTACCTGTTGGGGAGTGCAGTATCACACTCCAGGATGTTGCCGTACTGGTTGGATTACCCGTTGATGGCCGTGCAGTTACTGGCCCTCCATTGGATGCCCCTCCAGTTGACGTTTGTGAGCGTGTATTGGGTATCCGACCACCGGACCACGCTCTCAGGCGTTCGAAATTGAAGCTTTCTTGGGTAGCAGATACATTTGGAGAGATACCTGTCCATGATGCCGATGATGTTGTTGTCGAGCGATACGCACGTGCGTGGATTATTAAATTGCTAGGCGGTTCTGTTTTGGCTGACAAGTCCTCGGCATACATCAAAGTTTCTTTACTACCACTACTCCAGGATTTAAATATAGTGGGCCATTATAGTTGGGGTAGCGCCGCACTTGCGATGTTGTACAGGGAGATGTGTCGAGCCACGCGTATAGGGTCAAAACAGATTGCCGGTCCACTCATCTTGTTACAGGTATAAAAGGTTGAAATACGAAATTTTTATTCTTATTTTTTGAGTTTACATGGTCAATAATATATTGGGATTTAATTTTTGATAGTTATGGTGTTGGGAGCGATTATCACATATTCGCCCTCGTCGCTTCGACGTAGCTATCGCAGAGCAGGAGGTTATTCATTCGATTGATAGACCACCGCACGGAGCCAGGTTTGTTGAATTGTAACAAGACTAGTGTGTCAATATATGCTACGCTTACTTTTTTGACACCTTACATTCATTTAATACAGGTGGCGGACGAGGTTCTCACTAGAGCGAACACCGATACATGTTTTGACTTACTATAGGGACCAGCTAGATCGTATGCGAGCAGAGCAGGTAAATCTAATTATGGTAGACTGTTGTGTGACTATATATCTCTACATCTGATGAATTATTTATTGTTTGGGAAATGAACTTCATTGGTTGGTAAAACTATATTTGTATTTATAGTTGGAGATAATTATGTATAGATTACTTTTGGATTGATTGGGAGATGAATTTGTTTAGAAAGTTATAATAAACTTGTTAGACAGGTCAATATGAAAAAAATGGATTGTTGTATGAACAAACGAAACTCTGCCGAAATTTTAAAAAATTACAAATTTCATCTTTCACGGACATGAATGTTTTGATCTAAGTTTTAAAATTTATAAGTTGTATTTACTCACTTACAGATGATCTGGCAGCCGTATACTGCACATGTTATGGCTGGTTTGCCTCCTTATTGTCTTGTCGGTCAGGCCATATGGCGGAGCAGGTCACCCCTTATCTACTTTGAGATAGTGGAGTGGCACCTCCCTGACAGAGTGATGCGACAATTTGGTTTACACCAGATTATCCCCGTTCATTTTGACACCAGTGAGCAGTTGCACGATACGGATATGAGGGGGAGAGGGCGCGGAGATCCCATTGATTGGAGGCATCAGCACCGCGATTATATCGCCTTTTGGGATCGCAGACATGACCACGTAGTCACTGCGGATGTGTTACAGGGCCCGATTCAGTATGACCACCCGTACATGATTTGGTTTCGTACGGTTACTCGTCGTTTTATACTTGCGGCGCCGGAGCAGCCTCCCGAGTTTGGTCCTGAGCCAGTAGCAGTCACACTGGAGATATTGGTAAGTTATCATTGCACATTCTAAATGTAATTTGGTTCTTTTTTCCCGTTTTAATTTTATTATTTATATAGTTTGTTTCTTCTCCAGAGTGATGCGCTTGCTAAGATTTATTCATTGGCTATGAACCATCCTTTGCGGTCGATCACGGGAGATTCTACATCCGAGGAGATATCTGACTTGGCACATGCAGCTCTTGTTACGGCGAGACAAGAGTTTCGATTATCTGTCGATCCATTTCAGGTTCACGGCCCTATACCCGAGGCAATCCCACGACCCCACCGTCGTCGTCGGCAAAGGCGGCCGGCTACTGCCACTACTACTAGTACGGGTACATCTTCAGCACGGCCAGATACATTATCACATGATACATTATCACATTATCACATGATGCTGTGCCGATCAGAAAGCAAGCAGATGCCATCTCGTCCCCTCACGACGTAATGCCAAAGCCGCGTGAGAAAGAAGTTCCATGTGTCGTGACTTTCTTCATCGCCGAATCCAAATGCAAGCGGGAATATTCCTCCACTTGCATCCATAGCCATTGCAACAAATAATTTCCCATTGTACTTGCCACGTAGATGTGTCGCGTCTACACTTATAACAGGCCGGCAATGCGTAAAGCCTTCAATGGACGCACTAAAGGCCCAAAAGTTCTTATCAAAAATACGATAATGGCCATCATACATCTGGCTTCTATACTCGTGGACGCTGCGTTGGTTGCAGTACTTAATTGCGGCCAAATATCTCGGCATAATTGCATAAGAACCTTTCCAATTGCCAAATAATATTTCAATAGCCTTCTGTTTCGCATTCCATGCCTTCCAATAAGAAATCTTATAACCATATTGATCCTTAACAAATGCGACGATAACTCCAATCTTAAGGCCAGGGTCAACCTTAATCATGTGTTTTACTTTGCTGGCAATGAATTTGCAGTCCAAATGTTTGTGACTTAGTTTCAAACGATCAAATGTGCATGTGTGGAGACCCTCGTACTTGGTTATCTCAAACTGTCCATGTTTCTTCTTCCTCTTACAAGCACGAAGCCGCCATTTGCACCCTTTTTCGTGCAATTTACACCTTATTGCCCATGTGTCTGCCTTTGATTCGTCAACAATAAATTCATTTGAATGATTAATTGCATATTGTTTCACGGCAATTTTCAACTTATCTTTAGTCTCGTAAGTGAGCCCCTTCCGTAATTCATTTTCATCTACCAACTGCTCATTAATTGTCACCTCCTGATCCACATACGTAACAGGAAATTGTGTGTACAAGGACGGTATGTCTTCCGCAACCACCTCAATTTGGTTTGATTGTTCACATTCATCGCTTTCAGTGTCACTCTCTTCTGTACGACTGTCAGATTCCGAGTCCCAATCCGCGTCCTCTCCAGTGGAGTCATCATATTCCATACCATCTCCGTACTCAAATATTGGCTGGTCTGGTATTACAGTATTACGGGTATGGCCACGTATCTCAGGAGAATATTCAAGCTTTTTTGATGGTCGTGAAGTTGAAGGCAAGTTAGAAACATGAGTGTACTGTGTCAATGGTGGTGAACTATATGACGCTGAGGCTGGAAATTTTTCAGCAAGTGGGAACACATTATAATTCAGATCAACTTTCTCCACATACAAATCGATTACATTCACAGAGGGAACATTTAGACAAGAACACATTGCAAAATGTAAGCTTCTGTCATCATTAATTTCATGGAGGAAGAAACTGCAAACATTTATGGTCACAAAGCGTGGACATCTACACATAATCTTTAAGGTGGAGGGCGAGAGGTCAACATTCATAGCAGAATAAATCATTCCAACTAATTCCGAGTACGTCGTACCTTCTGTAACGATAATTCCTGTTTTATGTTGCATATTGTAACATTGTCCATGCTCTCCATTAATAATTTCTCCGCCCCAGTATAAAAGCATAAATACTTGTCTGCTCGTCATTATTTACCTTCAACACAATTAAACAAATTTATCACTAACTGATAATAAATATAATTTATTTAAAATAATCAAGCATGCCCTACATTATGATGGTAAATAATACATTCTTTAAAATAAAATATAATTTCTCAAAAATTAATTAAGTATATACATTCTTCAAAATAGTTATATAATTATTGAAAAAGCAAAATTAAGTCTATAGCAAACTTAGATCCACAAATATATATATTTAAAATCATTTATTTAAAATCAAAATCATAAAATAAAATTTTACTAATAAAAAATTATTATAAACTACTACAAATATAATTATTAATTAAGTCTATAGCAAACTTAGATCCACAAACAATCAAACTTAGAAACCACTACAAAATATTATTAATTATCCCTAAATTTAGCTTATACCAAACCTTATAATTTTGAAATCTATTAATATCCAAAATTCCAAAAGAAACATACATTTAATTAGGGAACTTGAAATTAATTTCAAAAATATTTGAAACCATAAATCATAATAATTGGGCTAAGCACAAATCTTCTATATTACAATAATATGATAATAAATATACAAATTTGCAATAATACATACATTCACAAATTTACAATTATATGATAATAAATCTAACCCTCTATATCATAAATCTACAATATTCAAACAAATTTATATCATAAATCTACAATAATCAAACAAATCTATATCATAAATCTACAATAATATCTCATTTATTTCATTCATATTATTATTATTCAAACATATATTTACAAATAATCAAAATATATATATCTACAAGTAAATAAAAAATATACATTTATGAATAATCAAAATACTGTAAATGGACATACCTGTTTTTGTTGAAATAGACAAAGATTATTATGAGTGAATGATTTTCTCAATTTTTATATTTTTCATGTTTTAAATTATGAAGAAGATGGAGAAAAGAAGCAGCAAGAAGAAGAGCAAGAGGAAGAAGAGCAGTAAGAAGAAGAAGAAGAAGAAGAAACATCAAGAGGGAAACGGCGCTCAGCAGCTTATAGGGTTGGGAGGTGAAATTAATTAAATTAAAAAACGCGGAAAGGAATTTTGGTTTTTAATTTAAAAACGCTATCACTGTCATCGATTTTAAAAAAAAAATTATCTGCTTTAAAAACGCGATTTGAGATTGCGTTTTTAATGGTAAAATCGAGATAAGTAATTGCGTTTTTAACAGTAAAAACGCTACTGCTAGTCGCGTTTTTACCACAATTTTTTTTTTTTTTGGTAAAACCGCTATTTTGACTCGCGGTTTTAGTGTCAAAATCGATACATTAAACCTCGATTTTAAAACCACCCTATTTCTACAAATAATTTTAAAACAACCCTATTCCACTAAATAAGTTTAAAAACTATCATAATTATAAAAAAAAGTCTTTTCATGTTCTCTCTGACACACTATTTTCTCTTTATTTATTTTTTTTTGCTATTTAATGCTCTAAATTTTTTATTTTTGCTTTTTCTAAAACAAATTTGGTGATTTGATGATAAATTGTTAGCATGCATTGATGGAATAAATCGTCCATATAGTATAAAATAATGCTTGGGACAACCTTGGGTCGACTTGGAGCTCCCAAGGTCGAACTCCGGCGTTGTCAAAATAATGCTTGGCCAGCGGCAGCCACGAACCGCGAGCGGGGATTAGTCGAGATGCGCGAAAGCTGGCCCGGACACTCCGTGGGGAACCAAAAAAAATATAGTATAAAATAATACATTTTTCATATGAATAAGTTCGTACAAATTGACACTTTTTAATCACAATTTTTTATTATTAAAATATTAAAAATATTTTTGTTATGAAAAAAATCCGTAAATGATCTAATCCATATAATTTTATTTTGTTTGTAGTATAGAATTAAAAATATCATTTGCTTAAAATATAATTATAAAATAGACACTATAATTATTTATTTATTTAAAAAAAAATAAAAAATTATCACCCAAATGATGTGTCTTTTTCCTTCACCTAAGAATAAAAATAAAACACGAAACATAAAACTAACGGTGGATACTTCCCTCGAACATCCCAAAACTCGTACGAGATTCCCCCTCGTCATCACCTTTAATTACCATCATGCCACCCACTTTCTCTCTCTTGACCAACCACCACCGCCGCCGTCGCCACCGCACTCCCCTCCTCCTATCCGTCCTCTGCCTCCTCGTCGGCGCCGGCGGAATTGCCTTCGCTCTCTTCGCCGTCCTCCGACCCAAGGCAGTGCTGACGTTCCGATGCGGACGAGTCGAAGACACTTTCCGATCGTCCAACAACAGGCGAATCGGCGGAGATGGCATCTCTGATCGGCCGAAACTGCTTGGATTTGTTGGAATTCAGACGGGATTCTCGTCACGTGGTCGGAGAGATGCATTGAGGAGTACTTGGTTTCCCTCCGATGCTGATGAACTTGTTAGGTATAATAATATTCCTTTTTATTTACTTACTAAGCGTGCGTTTATTTCATTCTCTGAATATGAATGCCGAATCTCAAGATTAGTTCTGAAGTCTGAAAACTGAATTTAAAAATCTTTGTTTAGCCTATGATATAAATAGGTGCTGTTTGTTTAAACATATTACAGAAAGTGTTTCTTATTTTATAAAAATGACGACCACATTTAAGAGAAGGGTGGTGATGTTGGCACCTCGAAAAACACTTGGTAACACTCTCATTTTAATTCGGTCATTCGCAACTGAGTAAAGTGTCTATTATTCGATTGTTGAGGACCGAATATAGGTTTATATATTCGGTTCTTGACAACCGAGTAAGGCATTTTCAAGTTTTTTCAAATTTTTGCAAGTTTATATTCGGTCATTCACAACCGAATAACGTATACGTTATTCGGTTGTTAAGGATCGAATGAAAAGTGAGAGTGTTTTCAAGAGATTTTGGGGGTACCAACATCACCACCCTAAAAGAATGAGAGTAAAAGAAGTATTTAGGTCTTTAAAAATTAAGTTTTTAGACTCAAGAGACAAGGCTGCCTCAGACAAAATAAATGTTTAGATCTGAATTTTCAAGTCAACCAAATAAAATTAAAACCTTAGTCTGACTTAAGAAGTGTAATAAAACAGCCCTAAAGGTGTGCTTGTTTTGTTGTCTGAGTCTGAATGTTGAATCTAAATATCGGTTTTGAAGTTTGATAAGTGAATATGAAAAATGTGTTTGTTTTCCACGTGAATCTGAGCAAGTGTTAGTTTGTTTGAATATAGCACATCTAAATGCTGAATGAATGTGATTTGAACAATTTTACCTTATCTTTGTATTTTATAAAGGTGAAACATGAATGTGATTTAGGAGTTTCAATTTGGAGAGAAAGGGAAAGAAAATGAGAGAAAGTTTATCCGTTCTTTCGTTTGGAAGTTCTTTATGGAGAGAATACAAGAGAAATGGAGAGAAAATTAATTAGAACTCTCTCCAAATCGGAGAGAAGCGAAAGTTTTTTTAATGAAAACTTATTGTATTGACAATTTTATCTTTAAAATAATAACAAATCTTTAAAAGATGATATTTTTTCTCCTTGTTTTCAAATCACAAATCCCAAGGAGAGATTGTAACGTTCTCGTCCTTCTTCAACTCCCAAAAAAAAGAGGGAAAATTATTTTCCTTTCTCTTCCTTCTAGATTAATACTTTCTCTTCTTTTCTTTTCTCCTAAACTCCCAAACATAAAGGGCAAGGGCAAAAACTAAATTTTTTCCTCACATTTGATATTTTAAGAGACAAAACGAGACTTCAGATATAATTTTTTAATGCCATGAAACAGATTTAAAACCTCGGAAGTATAAGTGGTCCACCCATTTGGACTTCAGAGGTGCAAACAAATAACACAATTTAAGTCCCATTTGTGATTCATTTTTTAGTCTATGAATTTTAGAAACGGAATGTTAAACTATGAATAGTTAATGCCCATAGGAAACTTTGACATTAGTAGTTGATTTTATTTTTCTTTGAATGTTGTAGATGACATTTTACTATTATTATTGCTTATAAAAGTTAAATTAACCATTCAGCTAAATGCCAAGTTTTAATCTAATTTTGAATTAAGAGTTGAGCAAACAAACAGAAAATCTTTCTTAAGGGGTAAAAATAAATACCACCTTAAACTAAATTATATTAGTCACTCGGATGAGCTTTTGTTTTCTTGTTTGAATAAGAATTCTAAACATTGAATCTGAACTATGAGTGTCTGAATCTAAAGCTTTTGTTTCTTTTATTTGTGAATACAATATCTGAATAGATATTAAACATGTTATTTTGACAATTTTACCCATGAATGATTTAGACCAAAAAAAACCTTAACTTTGAATATTTAATCAAACACACACATTTGATCGCCTCTTGAGTCCAAATTATATATATATATATTCCGTTTTCACTTTGCCCCCTTGAACTAGACAAACTGTAATGCTAAAGATCCCCCCTTAAATTATTCGAGTTCTGGATATGACAGTTCGTAATACAAAAACTTCTAAAAGATTTAAGTTATTTAACCGATTCATATAATTTTTGGAGTGCTTCTGGACAATTTATTGAATACTTTGTCTTGTTGATGTATCCATTTAAGTTCAAAAAGGGGAATATGGAAATGATAGTTATGAGTATACAATCATACCCATCAATGAGGACAATTGCTATAATATTCAAATAAATGAGTATCAATGCAATTCAAAAATTCATGGGAAACCACATATCCACTGTACCAAGAAAGCCAATGAAGGTAGTACTTTGGGGATTGAGGTTATGAAAGGTGTAATGAAAGAGAGGGAGTGGGCTAAATTATCAGATTTATTAAAAAAGATGAATCTGACTTTAGTTCCTATTCAAAAGAAAGACAAAAAGGTGTTTCGGAAGGATTTTCAAAATAATAAAAACAAAATTGGAGTGTCTTTGACTTTGAAAAAATTATCAGGTAAGAGAGAGTTAAAAAACCTAAAGAGTAGTATTAATTATGAGGGGAGGATTAAAAGGCAGGGGAAAATCGGGGTTTTTAATTGTTCTTAATGAAAATAATAAGCTGGAAGTCTGGAACATAAGGGGGTTGGGGGGGAGGGATAAACGAAAGGTGATAAAGGAGATTTTGTGCAAAGAAAAACCAGACATCGTAGTTCTTCAAGAAACAAAAAAGGAAAAAAAATTGATAGGAAGTTGGTGGGAAGTGTATGGGGAATTAGATTTAAAGAGTGGGCATGTTTGCTGTCGGTTAGTAGGGCAGTTGGGATTCTTATGATATGGGATGCAAGGGTAGTTAGAGGTGTAGAGGTTCTTCTTGGGATTTATTCAGTGTCAGTATTATTTCATCCAGTTGGGGGGAGGGGGAATGCAGATTGGTGGTTCTCAGGGGTCTACGGGCCATGTTGTTCAAGGGATAGATTAGAATTGTGGGAGGAGTTAGCTGGGTTGTATGGTTTATGTGGTGAGAGATGGTGTCTTGGGGGGATTTTAATTTAGTTAGATTCCCATCAGAAAAACTAGGGGGTGGCAGAGTCACTAGAAGCATGAAAGATTTTGACTCCTTTATCAGAGAAACCGGTCTGAGGGACACTGCGTTAAACAATTCACAATTCACTTGGTCTAACATGAGTGAAAGATTAACTTGCTCTAGAATCGATAGGTTTCTGTTCTCGGAGGGTTGGGAAGATATATGGCAGTCAGTGACGCAAGAGGCGTTAGTGAGGGCCACTTCAGATCATTGCCCAATAGTGCTGGATACGGATAACTTCAAGTGGGGTCCATGTCCATTTTGATTTGAAAATATGTGGTTAAGACACAAAGACTTCAAGTCTGACTTTAAAAAATGGTGGGAAAATAGTGAATGTCAAGGGTGGGAGGGGTTTAAATTCATGAAAAAATTGGAGTTAGTTAAGAATGAGGTAAAGAAATGGAATAAAGAGGTATTTGGTCATGCGAGATTGGAAAAAAATGCAATTATAAAACGCATAGAGGAGTTAGATAAGGAAGAGTTTTTAGGGGATATAGAAGAGAATGGGAGAATAGAGCGAGGGGAATTAAAGAGGGAATTGGAGGAGTTGATCATTAGGGAAGAGATCACATGGAATCAAAAAGCCAAGGTTCAAAGGATCATTGAGTGGGATAATAATTCCAAACTATTTCATAGAATAGCGAGTGGGAGAAAGGCAAACAAATTTATTAATAAAATTGAGAGTGCAGAAAGAATGATATTACAATCAGAAGAAGAGATAGTAGAGGAGATAACATCATTTTTTGAGAATTTGTATAAGGAAGAGGAGAGAGCGAGGTTTGGAATAGAAGGATTGGATTGGGCAGGTATTAGTAGGGAAAGTAAGGAAAAATTAGAGAGACCGTTTGAGGAAGAACAAATCAGGATAGCATTATTCCAACGTGAAGGGGACAAGACCCCCGGTCCAGATGGTTTCTCGATGCCAGTCTTGCAACAAGGGTGGGAAATTATAAAAGATGATATGATGAGAGTTTTCCAAGAGTTTTTCAATAATGGAGTGGTTAATGCAAGAACGAACGCGACATATATTTGCTTAATCCCTAAGAAGTTAAATTCCATATCCACTAGGGATTTTAGACCCATCAGTTTGGTCTCGTTGTTGTATAAAGTATTGGCGAAGGTACTATCATTGAGGTTGAAGGAGGTGCTAGGAGAAATGATCGATTCATCTCAAGGTGCTTTTGTACAAGGGAGGCAAATTTTGGACTTAGTTCTAATTGCAAATGAAGTGGTTGAGGAGTATAGGGCAAAAAAGAAAGAAGGAATTGTTGTCAAGATTGATTTCGAGAAAGCATATGACCATGTTAGTTGGGATTTTCTTGACTTTGTATTTGAAAAGAAAGGGTTTGGAAGCAAATGGAGGATGTGGATTAAGGGGTGCTTATCTACATCAAATTTTTCAGTTAACTGAGAGGTCTTTTTGGTGCTTTTAGAGGAGTACGTCAAGGAGATCCATTATCTCCTTTCTTGTTCATCTTGGTAGCGGATGTTTTGAGTAGATTGGTAAAGCTTGCGTGTGACAAAGCATTAATAGAGGGATTTGAGATTGGACGCAATAAGATTAGAATATCTCATTTGCAATTTGCAGATGATAGTATTTTCTGTGTCATGTAAGGATAGTTGCATAAGTAACTTAGTGGGAGTGATAGAGTTATTCTCGTTTTTGTCGGGTTTGAAAATTAAGATGGCCAGGAGTATTGTAGTCGGGCTGAATGTTGAGGATGAGAGGTTGGCTAGTGTTGCAAACAATCTAGGATGTGTGAGTGGATCATGACCATTAAACTATTTAGGAATGCCATTGGGTGGCAATCCTAATAGCTTGTCGTTTTGGGACCCGGTATTAGAAAAGAGTGTCTAGAAGATTAGATGGGTGGCACAAAGGCTGCCTGTTGAGAGGGGGTAGATTAGTGTTGATTCAATCGGTTTTAGGTAGTATCCCCATATACTTTCTATCAATTTTTAAAATCCCAACCAAGGTGGCACTTCTGCTTGAAAAACTGATGAGAGATTTTTTGTGGGAAGGTAAAGGGGAGGGTAAGACAGACCATCTAGTTAATTGGGAAATGGTAACAAGGTCTAAGAAATTCGGGGGTCTTGGGGTGGGGAATCTAATTAAAAGGAATTTGGCTTTACTTGGTAAGTGTATATGGCGATTTTCATTACAGCAAAATTCACTTTGGCACTCTGTTATTGCGAGCAAGTATGGCTTGCATCTGAATGGATGGGATGTGAAAATGGATGTCAAAGCTTCTCTATGTTCCCCTTGGAAATCGATAGCGAAAGGATGGAATAAATTTGTGGAAAACACAAAGTTTGTGGTGGGGAAAGGAGATAGAACTCGGTTTTGGGAAGACATTTGGGTGGGTAATTCTCCATTAAAAGAATTATTTCCTAGACTATCAATTATCCAATAATCGCAATATGTTAATTCAATTGGTCATTTCTTGGCGCTCACATCTCAATCATTCATGGGATTTAAGGTTTTCTAGGAATCTTAGTGATAGGGAGTGTTATGAGTTTAATTCATTATTGACCTCTATTGATAGCGTTCATCTCAACCGTAATTCTTCCAATCGGAGAGTATGGGTGGGCCATTTTTCGGGGGAATTCTCTTGCAAATCCTTCTTTGAAATCCTTTTGCAGTCTCCTTCGGTTCCTTCGTTTCCACAATCCTGTTTCATTTGGAAAAATGGTGTCCCTTCCAAAATCAAAGTCTTTGCATGGCTTGCCTCTTTGGGGAAACTGAATACTCGTGACATGATCCAAGTGAGGAGGCCTTACATGTACCTTTCTCCTTTGTGTTGCATTTTATGTAAGCGGGCGATTGAAAATGTAGACCACATTCTGCTGCACTGCAGCTTTGTTAGTGATGTATGGGTTAGGTTTTTTGATATGTATGGTTTGGTGGGTGCTTTCCCTAAAAGTTGGGTTGAGTTTATACTCATCAAATGGAATTTCAAGCATAACAGCAAAAAGTCGAAGTTAACATGGCGATTTGCTGTTCTGGCCTTGGCATGGTCGATTTGGATGAACGAAATAAAAGGACGTTTGAGGACAAAAGCAGCAGCGCTTACACGGTTTCTGATTGGTTTATGGGCTAAAGCTTTAAACATTGTTGATGATTCTGAGCCTTTTTTGTTTAGTTTGGATTGTGCTAGCTTTTTGGATGGATATGTGGGTTAGAGTTTTTGTTGTGTCCCTTTATGTAGGCTTTGGAATTGCTTTCGGTTGTTGCTTTTTGTTCCAGTGGATGTCTTATCCACTGTTGTTTAGCATTGCTTGTATTGTAATTCCTTTTGCTGATCAATATAATTTTGTTTTCTATTGAAAAAAAAAAAATTAAGTTCAAAAAGGTTTTAATTTTGTGAGAAACAGTGGATAAAAATCTTGTCTACATAGTTGAATAATGCTTGAAGTGAAAATGGACGTCAAGGGAATAATTTATATATTAAGGGGCAATGGTTTTTTTTTTGGTTCTCCACGGGGTGTCCGGGCCAGCTTTCGCGCACCTCGACTAATCCCCGCTCGTGGTGCGTGGCTGCTGCTGGCCAAGCATTATTTTTGACAACGCCGGGAATCGACCTTGGGAGCTCCAAGTCGACCCCAAGGTTGTCCCAATGGCAGCCTTATACTATTGGGCCAAGAGGCTTGGTTGGGGCAATGGTTTTTGAATATTGGAACTGTATATGGGATAAAGAATTGTGTGGTTAAGATTGAATATTCATTTTGAAACGATTTTTGAGGATAAAGAGAGTCAGTGGAGAGAGTTTGGGAACAAGTTAAAATCTCAGCTTCTCTTTGGGCCTACGTTTCCAATAATTTTCATGGTCTTTCCATCTCTGACATTGTGAGGAATTGAGAAGCTGCTATGTCCTAAATGCAGGGAGTTTCTTGTGCTTCGTTAGTTTGTTTGATTCAGTTTGTTTTTAGTCGTCTATTCTGATGTTTGTTAGGGTCTAGCAGCGGTCATTTGTGTAGGATCCAGAAGCTTTGTGATTGGTTGTTTTTGTTGTTTTCAAGGCCTGTTAGTGGAATTCTCTTCCACTTTCAGTTTCTCTTTGCTTGTATTTGATTTTTCTTTCAATATAAGCCTTCTTTTTCTGATAAAAAAAAAGAGGTTACGGCCTAGTTTTAATTACATTATTCATCATTTCTTCCTTCTTCTTCTTCCTTTTTTATTTATTTTTTATTTTTAAAATATCCCTATTATTCTTAAACAACAACTCCTTTTGATTGAAGTAGGGCCTTTTGTTTGGAAGCTTGGAATCCTTGCCCTGGAATTGGATTGAAGACTTAAGCGTGAAACTTGACTTCAAAATTTTTAAGCGGAAACTGCTCTACTTCCAATTCTAAGGTATGGGATCTACACTACCAATCTAAAGCTTGAAAATCACAAAATTTTGTGAAATTTTGTTCAAGTTTCATACCTTTATATGCGCAAACCACCATTTTCACTTATTTTTATATGATTTTATATATATAATTTACACACACACACACACACATATATATATATATATATATTTATTTTCTGAAAATTGAAGAATCGAGACTAGCCAGAATTTTTTATGTAGTTGGATGGGGTCGTGGAGGTTTTCTTTTTCTTTGGTAGCAATATGAATGGGTTGAGATTCTATAAATTCGAACTTCCCATTTTCTTGTTACCAATCAAAGCATCAATGCATTTATGTGTTCCTAATTCTATTTTCTTGACTTTGTTTTAAGAAATCCAAATTCTATAATGAAATCAGTAAGCTTAAATTTTGATTATTTTTACAACACATTTTCAGTTTTGTAAACCCTTTCCTCAATAAGTACTAAATTACTTTTACTAACATTTTAGAGTTTTTAGGGCTATAGTTATATCCAAGAAACAGGAATTATTATCCTATAATCACTTACCAACGCTCATAAAACTTGAGGAGGAGGATTAGCAATTATGTCACATGGTTTGATTTGTCTTTGACAATGCTTAACTTGCTTTACCGATCTTGTTTTAACATTTGAATCTATGGTAAGGATTTCAACAGAAAACTAAATATACTGCAACGGCAGTTACAAGAAATTATGTGGAAAAACTTACATATTTGTGAATGGTTTAGAGTTTAGACAATGAGTAAACTTAATCTTTTGTGATTCTTTTCTAGAAATTCTGTAAGATTGAGATTGTGAGAGAATTTCTTGTGGTTCGTCTTAGCCTGTTAGGTAGTGAGAGAAGAGACCATTTAATTTGTTGGAATTTATTTCTCGGCTTGGAAAAGGAGGACCAGGGCATTTAGATTTGAGAAAATTTGTATCTATAAAAATGTCTGTAGTGTGTAGGACTTGGGCGGTTTCCCTTAACAGTCGGATTCTTAATGGATAAGCAAATTTGGGGTATTTTTCAACTCACTTGTCCTTGAAGATTATTTCTCAGTACTCCCTCTGTCCCTAATTAAGTGTCCATGTCTGTATTTCACATTTTTAAACAAGTTTTGTCCTGTTGATTTTGTTCTCAAAAGGTGAGTGGACTCTTAATTTGGTACATCCATAAAGAAATAGCAGACTCATAATTTGGAATGGGGGGAGTAGTATCCTACGTTTTAAGTAGTTAGCTTGTTGCTAAGTGGAGTATGGTTTTCTGACGTGTTTTTGGGAGGACACGTACATATAGGAATATGCCTTCAATTGTTTCCTTTTCTTTTACTTCCACAACCAAACCCCCCCGCCTTCTTCCACCCCCCACATGATATGCAAAATTGTACTTACTCCCTACTTTCATAATCATTAGATTTTTCCCATTTAACCCCTTCCATCAACATCTGTGATCTTGATAATCACTGGTCATTTGAATGTATATATGTAGTAACAAGAACCTTTTAAATTCACAGGCTTCCATTCTAATTTTTTTTTTGTTTGTTTCCAGTTTTATCATAGTTCACTCTATGCCTCTCCAACTTATTTTTTGTTATGTGCAATAAGTGTAATTTTTTCACTCACTCTCTCTGCGGCACATTCTATGGGACTTGTCTTAGTATCATCTATATACTCATGGATGATTGAGACATAAAACTATGACGTGGCAGTCATCCATAACCAAATTCATGGAGAGTTTGTTTTTTTAAAGAAGCGACTGAATTGACGGAGATTGAGAGGATCCATAATGGTGAGGACCCTGTATGCTTTTATTGAGGAAGCTAGGCATACTTAACCTGTAGAAGTTGCATTTAGAAGTCTGAATCTATTCCTTTTCTGTTGAATAGTGGTGTTTTGGGTTTCATAGAGGATATGTAGTTTATCAATTTGCTGAGCTTTACTAAGCTGGGAAAATTAAATATTGTTCTTTCTGATCAGCTCATCAGTATTTGTCCGGTTTTATTAACTTCGAAAACTTTAAAGGCAATTGTCACCATTACGACTTGACCATACTAAGTGGTCTTCTTGTTTTGACCATCTAAACCAAAATTCAGACTTCAAAGTTGAGTTAAGGTGTTTATTTCAAAATTCAAAAGTTATCTCTTAATTTGCGTCTAAATCATTCAGAGGCTATCCTACCTCTTAATGTGATTAATGAAGTCTGAATGGTTGCAGAATTACCATTTTTGCCCTCAACCCATTCTTTTCATCATATTT
Source organism: Lonicera japonica (assembly GCA_021464415.1). NCBI lineage: Eukaryota > Viridiplantae > Streptophyta > Magnoliopsida > Dipsacales > Caprifoliaceae > Lonicera > Lonicera japonica. The sequence continues at coordinate 47,792,335 of CM038470.1, forward strand.
TAAAAGATAAAAGAATAAAATGATCAAAGTAGTGTGTTTAATGTCTATTCATATACTGCATTCACACAATAAGCAAAGAAAAATTTCAGATTCAGATTTTGGACTTCAGATTCAGAGAAGAAAACAAACGCCACCTAATTAACTGAGTAAACTTTCACATAACTTGGCACAGTTTTAAAAAAATTCTAGCGTCTTGTATGGGCTTCTGTTCATGGTACGATTAAATCTTTCCTTCCCAGCAGCATTAATCACGTAAGAAGACTGATGTGAAAGAAACACACAACCCCATAGTTTTGTCCCTTTTTAATTTGTGATTACACATTGTGTCGGTACTGAATTTGTTGTAGTCACAGAGTTGGTCATATATTGATATTTATTTCATTTACACCTTATATAGGTTGGAGCAAGCTACTGGTTTAGCTTTTAGGTTCGTTATTGGTCGAGCAAAAGAAGCAAATAAGATGGAAGAGCTTGAGAAAGAGATTGACAAGTACAATGATTTTATGCTTATTGATGTCGAGGAAGAATATCTAAAGCTTCCTTACAAAACGTAAGTTAAACTTTTTGGTTATATATCATGTTCATGAGACTGACGCGTAAAGCTTATGTTGTCTTGCTTGTTCTCTGTTTCGTAGGTTAGCATATTTCAAAGCGGCATTTGAGCTATTTGATGCAGATTATTATGTTAAAGCTGACGATGACATTTATTTGCGTCCAGGTATTTTGATAGTTTTGCGTAGAGTCATTGCTAGTCTAATCCCTATTCATTGCAACTCATTTTCTCAACAGGTTTTTTTTGACTTTGCCCTTTATTTTACATGCGAAATTAGACTTAGTCTCTCTGTTTTCATAATTGATAGACTTTTCCCTGTGCTTGCAGAGAATTGCAAAGAACTACGTAAATATGGCGGGTTGAGTCAAAGGCTTACATGGAAAAATAAAATAAAAAAATTAGGCATTGCCATCCATTTTTATGTAATTCTTTGAGATTCCCCTGCATATAGGGGGGTAAAGTATAATGGTTCTGAAAACACGGGGTTTAGTACAATTTTGCATTAAGAACAGAGAGCAAATTTTTTTTTTTTTTAAAAAAAATCCCTTCTTGAAACAATTTCAGATCGGCTTGCGACTCTGCTGGCTAAGGAGAGAGCACACCGGCTGACTTACATAGGGTGCATGAAGAGAGGACCCGTGTTTACTGATCCCAAATTCAAGTGGTACTTTTTATCTATTTTCCAATATGAAGCGGTTACGTTTGAAAAATCCCATCTATTTTCCAATATGAAGCAGTTCATAAGAGGGTTTTTCTTTATTTTTTTAATTTTTTCATTTTATTTCGAAAAACTTTCAGGTATGAGAAATCAGGACATTTGATTGGAAAGGAATACTTCTTGCATGCTTATGGTCCTATATATGTTCTTTCTGCAGAGGTTGTAGCATCCATAGCAATTGCTAGAAATAACAGGTTCGTCATTCTGGTGCTCTCTATATGTCTGCTACTTGCTAATGTTCTTTGTGGATAATAATGCAAGGGATTTTTTTTTACTTCACCCCTCATTTTATGTGAGAGACTTACCCTCTGCTTTTATAATCGTTAGACTTTGCTGCCTCTCCATGCAGGAGAATCGAATGAATTACGTAAAACGCAAGACAGGGGGGGGGGGGGGGGGGGCATTGCCCCTAGTGAATACGAAAATAGGGTGTGTAATCTAATTTTGGATATAAAATTGGGGTAAAGTCTAAAAATGTCCATAATGCTAGTATGCTACTAAGTTTTATTAGCTAAATGCGTTATTTTCTTGCATAAATAAGAATATCCTATAAGCCATTTGTCATTGTTCTTCAGTGATGGTTGTTAAACTTTTGTTGGTTCACAATTTTGATTTATTTTTGGCTTGTATAAAACAAGTCTGGTGGCCTACTAAGTATCCAATGTTCTTTCGGAGTTTCAAATTGGATGTTATCAGTTCAAAAATTCTTGTTCAATGCTACGCTCTTCCAGGACTTCTTTAATTGGAAATTTAGTAGTACTGGTACTGTCTGTCATCTAACTTTATTATTTAATCTTCCATAAAAAATATAAAAATAGAAAATCTGTTACTTTACTGGACAAGTTGGCTTTTAGAATCCCTGGAGGTCCATATATTTTACTTTCCTGATGTGCTACTGTGAGCTTGACTTCTCTTGATTATATCAAAACTTCCGTTGTTTACTTGTATGTTCCTTGCATCCTTATTGCAATAAAATTTATACATGGGCTATGGAATCTCTCTTTACCTCTCTTTTGTTTAATCCATCTCAAAGTAAGAGACAAACTTTCCTTTTTGAGATATCTCAAACTAAGCGTCCTAGTTCCTTTTCGAAACATAATCAATGTGCCCGATCTCGTTGTGGTAAATGAGTTTTATTTTCGACCATTGACTATGTTAAAAATAAGTGTTTTCCCTTAAAAACTGCAAGTGTCAAATAAGGACTCTTAATTTGAGTCGTAGGGAAAATAACTTTTAATACTTCAATCCTTTATCTTAGACTGACCAACCTTTTATGACTCCAAAGATTCAAAGAAGCGATAACTTGGTGACAAGCAATGGCCATTTGTTTTTATGAACTTAGCTTTAGCCCTTAATATACTTTTTGGCCCTTTGTTTTCATTAGTAGGTTCCTCAAATATTATATGTAGAACCAAATTTAGCAAGCTTCTCTTGTTTATTTCTGTGTAGATGAATGATAATCTATTGTTATTAACCGCGAATGGGATACGGCAGCTATTTTTGATGCGCACTTGAAATTACAAAACTACCCTTTGTACATTCAGAAAAATAAACACCACTTGCAGTGCTTTTTGTACCCGCTCCCCACAATCTCTGCTATAAACTACTTCACATTAACCTCTTGACAAAACTCCATTGCGTGATTGAAATACGTTTTTAAAAATGTACCTATTATCAAGAATTACCACGTACCCCTCTGTCTCAAAATTAAGGGGTCGCTATTCCTTTTTAGGATGTCCCAAATTAATAAGAGTGCACTTTCATTTTCAAACATAATCAACGAACCAAAACTCACGCTAGGAAACAAGTTTTGTTCTAAACCTTTGATTGTAATGAAATTAGTGCATTCTTAGAGAAGGTGAAAGTCAAACATGGACCACTAATTATGGACTTAGGGAGTACAAAATTGCATATATATCGAGTGTGCTACGAGTTCTAGTATTTTAACAAGTCATTGTTATGCCTTCAGGGTCATAATATTTTTGTTTGTTTAGGTGATAATTTTGTCATTAAATAGATGTATTTTCTAGCTTTCAGTATGAGAATGTTTAGCAATGAGGATGTGACCATTGGGTCATGGATGCTTGCTATGAATGTCTATCACGAAGATAACCGTGCAATATGTGATCCTCGCTGCACTCACACTTCCATTGCTGTTTGGGACATCCCAAAGTGTTCAGGTAACATAAACTACTTGCACAATTTTAGTATAATAAGTTATTTGATACTTTCTATTCCACTTTGACTTTTGTACTTTCCAATAAAACACTGATTTCAATCAATCAGTGGTCAAGAATACAACTTATTATCTATCGCGAGATTTGGTACATTGATTATCTTCCGGAAAGGAAACCTGATTCCTTTGAGCTCAGCCCAAGAGCTAAACAAGCCAAGCTTGCACAAATTTTAAACTTGGAACAGTTTTACAAATGTTTTATCAAAAACAAATTTTTTTACGAACCAAAGCTTGAAGAACCCCACTCTTCAGCTTGTTTCAGCCGCCTAACAAGTGTTTCCTATAATCTGAAACCCTAAAATGTGTTGTTTGGCCCTAGTTTTATGCCCAATTATAGAGAGATGATTCACTGGTTTTGAAATTGTTAATTAATTGAAAATCTGATCACAGGGCTGCTAATTTGGGTTCACATAGGGTTCGGGTCGAGTCGCGTGTGTAACTGCTTTACTACCAAACACGACCTGATTAATTTAATCATGTTTGATGCTGTATCTCGAACATGACCCTTTTGATGTACATGTTAAACAACACAACTAACCTGTTTAATAACTATGTTGTTTCATGCTTTTATCTGAACCAATCAACCTTGTATAATAACTGGGATGTGCATAACATGTCTAACTTTAAGTTTAACCGTATCAATTACAGGTCAAATTCGGGTTAGTTTTGTCATATTTAGTAACTTCAACGCAACCAATTTATTAATGGAGTTAGTAATGACCGACTCGAATTCGACCTGAACTGTTTTATTTCTGGCCCTAACTTGCTAATTTAATTATGTCGAATTCGCATTGGTTCACGGGTTGTGTTGAATATTACCAGTCTAAATCTGATGTAAATTTGTGCAGGTTTATGCAACCCTGCTGTGAGGATGAAGGAGCTTCACAATATCAGTATGTGTTCCAAAAGCCCAACGCTGCCACCCGATGATCGGTAATTTCTATTTCATCTGGAAATTGATTTTACCGGGTGAACGCAGTACCAGGTTTTCTGGGTTTTGCAACACACAGAAGAGTAGTAGAATGAAGTTTTGAAGCTTCTTGCAGTTGAGGTACTTGTCTCCTTTTTTTAAGGCTGTTCTTTACCATATATTATGTAATTAATAGTATTGTATTAGATTTATTAATTAGCCTTTCTTTTGCCTTGTAGCCTAAAACCCAATTTGCATTTGTCTTTTGAATAGGCTGCACCCATTGCCAAAGCAGCTGTGGTCTCGTTTGATTATATTATTATTGCAAAGAGTCGAACTATACGATTTTACAGTTGTACATTGTTTTGCGAAAGGGTTTTTGAATATGCAATGTGATTTGAGTCTATGTAAACGAATATCATTACAAGTAAAAAATGCGTATAAGAAATATTGTGAGGCCCAATTGAATGTTGGAAATGGACAGCCTTTATTTTACTAACGGATTGTGTGATGAAATTTGATGGAGATAATCTACTTGCCGTGAAAACATTTTCTAACGGATTTGATCAAAAAATTAAACCATGTTTAACCCTCAAAAGGTTAAAACCAAAATAATTTAAAAGAATTGCACCCTTTTTAGAGCTGACTTATATATATATATATATTGGTCAAAGTTTAACCTACACCATTGTAAGATTAAATTGTTTTAAACTCATTCATAACTTATTATCATATTTATAACCCATTAATTTCACTGTTAGATAAATTATTTTTATTGTGTTTATTGAACATGCAAAGTTTTAAAGCAAACAGTTTATAACTATTAGTTTTTTGTATGCATTTTCGATACATAATAGTTCTCTTATCTAACAACTAGATCGATAAATTATATAGTTGAACCGTCCACATATATATGAGTTTGGTTTTGCAACTATATCTTTCAATCTTTGCCTCGTCTCTCAAACCCTTTAGACAAGAAATAGATAACAACAGGGTAAATAAATCTAGAATTGAGGGTAATTAAAATATTGTGTATCCGTTTGCGTTAGGTTGCAAAGTTAAAAAGTAAATAAAATATATATTTAATTATATTTAATGAAAATTTAGAAAATGAGACAGGTGATGCTCTAGACAACTCATTAGATTTCTTTACTTTTTCTTAAATGTGTAAAATAGCCAATGATAGGGTATCTTATTCGTTTTGATCGTGTGCATAGCGACAGAAAATGAAAGATAAACTTTCTAGAAAAAAGAATCTTCTTTTTCTCGCTTAGACATTTGTATACTCGAGATGCGTGTGAATATAAATTTATTTTTTAATTATTGAAATTATAAGTGAGGAGAGGTTTCGTCAGTTCAGGGTCAATGCATACCATCAGATTCAATGAATGTTCACAGTGATTCTTACAAATTACCCATCAAGAGGGATTATTAGTAGCGGGATTTGAATTTAAGCCTTACAAGTGAAATGTTCGAATTCTTACCATTATTAAACTAAGGCTAGAGCATCTTCGATCAATGGATTAAGACACGCATTATTGTTATATGTTATCTGAACATTATAAAAACTCCGATGTATATGTTAGTGGCCTTGCTAACTTACGATTTTGTTGTCAGAATGTTAAAAAGCCACAATCAACATTTTAGCCGGCGAACAAGGAATTTCTAAGTAAATATGTGTAACCTACTTTTAACTTTTTTCAAGAATCACTCAGATAATGATATGTGTAATTAGTGAGCCAATATTATTAGAATCATTGAAATTGTAATGTAAAAGTGTGTTAGTTATTGAATAAACTAGAAATTAGGTAGAATGTCATTTTACACATTGATTTTTACCAAAAATCCAATGAATAATATTTTTTTGAATGAAAGGCCTATTTTTAATTGGTAATTAGTGTAAGAGGCCTATTTTGTTTTATATTTTAAATGAAGATATTTGAATAAATTTAAATATCATTTAATTAATAAAAACATGTTATAAATTACCTAAATTACCCCCAATTTATGAAATTTGCACAAAAAATATGGACTACAAAGTTAATATTGCAGTAAAATATGAACTGCAAAGTTCATATTGCGGTGAAATATAGACTGCAATATGAATTTTGCACTAAAAATATGAACTGTAAAGTGCACATTGCAGTAAAATATAGACTGCAATATGAACTTTGCACAAAAAATATGGACCGCAAAGTTCATATTGCAGTAAAATATGGACTGCAAATTTCATATTGCAGTGAAATTTAGACTGTAAAGTTCATATTGCAATGAAATCTAGACTGCAAAGTTCATATTCTAGTCTATATTTTAATGCATATTGGTATTTTTTAGTTTATTTTAAGAGTTGGGATGTCATTTTACAATGAAAGAAAAAAAGACATATGTCATATTATCAATAAAATAAAAAATAGGCCCTTTATTTACAAAAAAAATTATTCCTTAACTTTAGTGTGAAAATCCTTCTCTAATAAGATTTTTTTTTAAATTGTCCCTCGAATAAACGATTTTGTTGTCAGAATATTAAAATAATGGCCATTAGCTCACATTTTTACCGGGCAACGAAGGGATTTCTAAGTAAATATATATGTGACACCCACTTTTTAACTTTTTTCAAGAACTATTTAAATAATGACATGCGTAATTAGTGAGTGAATATGGTTAGAATTATTGAAATTGGAATGTGAAGTGTGCTAGTTATTGAATAAATGATTTTGTTGTCGGAATGTTAAAATAATAGCCACAATTAGCTCATATTTTAGCTCACGAGCAAGGGATATGATATTTGTGTAGAACCCGCTTTTAAACTTTTTTCAAAAGCCACTCAAATAATGACATACGTAAATAGTTAGTGAATAATGTTAGAATCATTGGAATTGGAAAGTGAAAGTGTACCTTAGTTATTAAATAAATAATTAGTAAATAAAAATGTGTTGATGTACATGCAAGGGCGGAGCCACCTGGCCCACTACCTATGTGTGGGAACTATTGTGTAATTAGCTGTCAAGTTTAGGGACAAGGAATGTAATATTTGTAAAGCAGGGAGTGTTTTGTATGGGATGCTTTGTGCCGTTAGCATTATAAGTTCAGGGTTTAAATTTGTAATATATTAAATTTTTACTTTCTTTCCTTTTTAATTTAGGTAGATGATTATATATCAAAAGATCATTTTTAACTTTTCTAAAATATCGAAACAGAATGGAGAAATATTTTAGTAAAAAATTGGTCTGTAAACATAATTATTGAGTTTGATTTGGCTTAAAATTTTTTTGGCCCCCCCTGAAAGTTAATCTTGGCTCCGCCACTATGTACATGGTACCTTAACACGTGAAATAATAAAAACCTCTCCATTGGAGATGCTCTCATGTTTCAAATTTGGTAAGCTACTTAGTCTGAAAAATAGGGTTCATTTTGTGAATTTATTAGTAATATATTTGTAGGTACATAAGAGTAATCACAGTGGGTATGGTAAATTTATCGATTTACCATATCCCATGTCAATGCGAAGACAAGTTAGTAGACAAACTTAGGTAAGTATGGTAAACAGAGAGTAAATTTATCATATACCTAAATTTTACTTATGCAACTTTTACTCGTATGACCCATACAGCTCTCCTAAACTCGTACAAAATAATAATTAAAAAAAAGTACAAGTGTAGCTCACTCGTATGGAACTATATATATATAGATATATATTTATCTTTCATTCCATCTCACAAAGAGTTAGCAAAAAAATAAAAAAAAATGCTCATACGAGTGAGCACACGTGTATGGCTCATACGAGTGTCCCTCACTCATATGAAGCATTTCTTTAATTTTTTTAAGCACAAAATTGATACGACCTTTCCACACTCGTATGGCTATTTTTTATATCACCCGCTGTATCATATCTCAAAACTTAGTTAAATATTTGCAAATTTAGCTCTAAATTTTACACTCCAAGAAAGTATGGTAAATATGGAAGTAAATGTAATAAAAACTCGTCTTTTTATTGCTTTTGGAGTGTAGTTTTTTTCCGTACGTGTTTTAGTGTGTCAATCAATACTCAAAAGTAGTCCCTTATAGATATACATATTCTTTTTCTTAAGGACTATCTTTTTGATTCTTAAATACAAAAAAATATATTTTGAGGGATATTGTTTTAAATTTGTTATGTTTAAGTATAATTTTTCAGATTTTGGAATAGGATAAAGTGTTATCTCGTGATGGGAGGAAAGTGTAAGTATACTGACTCTTCTTACAGTAGTAAGCTACTTCATCTTGTACATAATTTTTGTGAGTTAGCAACAGCTTTGTTAATAAGTTGATTCGGATGTTGAACTAGTGTACTTTCACTGGCTGCGACAGGTTATTTAATTCAATGATTACTCCATTATTAAGCTGATGTACTCCCATTACAAACAATTTTTTGATGAAATACGTTCCACTATCTTTATAATCGTGGAGATCTTCACCAAGTTTCATTAAAAATTTGATCAATCCATTTACCCCCTTAAAATGGTTGGTCCATATTTTAGGACCAAAAAAATTGGTCCTTAAGAAAAAGGGTATTGTGTGTATATATATAGAGTATAAATGGGTTCCCTTTAGGGTTCCAACCTAGCTTACTTGGTATTAGAGGTTTATAAATGGCAAGTAGTGATTAGTCCCCTTTAGGGTTCTGACCCAGCTTACTAGCATTTCTTACTTGATTCATGTCTTAGCCTATGGTTAGTTTAAAATTATACATAGGTTAGTATGAAAAATTGAACTCTATGATTAGTATGCTCTGTGACTACAACTCAGTGTGGATATTTCACATAAGAAAAACTAAAGACTAATTTGTCTAGAACACACTGTATAATTTCTGGGAATAAGTTAATCATATGCAGTCGAGTCCCTTGAGATCTTGTTAAAGGCAAATGTGCCATTGTGGTTGTGTCTCGGGAAAGTACAGGTATGAGTAAGAATTATCTCCAGATTAGTGTTCAGTTTATAAGGCTCAGAAGAATCAAATAAAATTTAGCTTAGTTAATGCTATGGAATGAACTCTTTATTTTTAAAACAAAACTCTCTAAAATAGAATAAACGCTATCTTATTTTTAAAATCTCCTTTTCAAAATGAGTTTTTTAAATAGGCCTCCTAATAATGCACTAATGATTTCTGGTCTCTCTTGATCTTCTTCTTTAACTTATTCCCGTTTTTCTAAAGATAAAATAGATTCTCTGTATGAGGTTACTTATCTCCCAGAAGATGAGAAAATCCCACTTACAAAGTTGCCCCTTGTAAATCCATACAATTATTTTTCAAAACCCTCTTCCACATCTATCACTTAGTCAGTAAAACAGCTCTTTGGCCTAAAAACCAAGCTACCTGTAAAACAATATGTTCAAGCCTTAAGGTTTGACCAATTCCACATCCCTACTAGTTCTTACGAGCAATTTATCACACTACCTCTCCCTGATTGCTTTGCTCATATAGCCATCACATAAGGTTACACTCATCTCCACTTTGGTGCTATCAAAATAACTCTTACTTTCCATGGCAAGTTTAGGTATACCTGATGTCTCTTGAATGGTCCTGGTTGATACCCGGTTCAAAGAATAACAACATGCGTGTATTGGCACAATTTAGACCACTATGAACGTCGGTACGGTATGGTGTTCTTTATTCTCTTCCGAAACTTCAACATCCCCCTTATAGACCTACACCTTCAGACAGCCTTACAAGTCTAAGTCCACATCACTGGTGCTCCGTAAGTCTCCACCACGTATGTAGCAACCTTTCACCACCAGATGGTTTACAGAGTCCAAAACCATGCCATTGATATACCTGTCTCAAATCTTCATTCTGATGAAGCCCTATGACTCAAGAGCTCACCTCTTTTCTTAGTCTTTACTTCTCATGTATACGATCTTGCTCAGATAATCAGATTCACATTTTCATTTGAGCATCAGACGGTGGCGATGGTCAATTAATAAGTCTGGCATGTTTCTATTCAAATACACTTTCTGTTGGGCTCTGTCTATGTGTAATTTTCTATGAGCAGCAGACAATAGTTTTTATGGTCAATTAAGGATAGAAGTCATTGTTACATCAAGTGTCTTTATTTTGTTTAAGCATAAGATCAAAATCCTAAACATAGAAGACATATTTGTTCAAGGAAGATTACGCTGCAATTCAAAAGAAAACACAAATCGTCATTATTATTGTGTTGAGTTTTTCTATGTTGTGCTAGATTGGCAATTTCAAGAGTTGAACAATTGTTTTAATAAGGTGAATACATAATTGTTGATTTGTATGGCTTTTCTTGATCTAACCTATTCATTTTCCACATTTAATAAAGTCAAATTGCTTTGATTAATTTAGTTTTAGTTTTACACCTCGGAACTTTAAAATGTATGAGCTAATGGCACTTGAGCATCATCTTGACAACTATATTATGGATAGACACTCTGATCACCATTTTCCTAATGTTTTGAGAGTTAGTGGACTTGCTAAAAAGTTTGTTCAAGTGAAAAAATATCATACATATCCATTAATACATTTGCTCTTGAAGTTAGCATTGGTCTTACTCGTTGCAACTGTGACCGTAGAAAGGGTATTCCATGCGATGAAGATGATAAAGCTCAACTACACAATCGTTTACGATATGAGTTGATGAATGATTCTTTAGTGGCATATATTGAGAATGATATGTTGGAAAATATTGAAAATGAAGATGTAATTCAATGTTTTCAGAATATAAAGGCTCAAAGAAGGAATTTTGTAACTCATAATCTTTTTTTGGACATCTCTTTTTTGTTATAGATTTTTTGTTAGACATCTCTTTTTGTAATAGATTTTTAATATTTTAATATAAGTGTTTATATATGTATATATATATATTATCGTGTCATTTTTTTAAGTACGTGGTACTTAAGCCCCCACTAGGTTGAAATACTAGTTTCGATAGTTAGGGTCGTAAGGGCGGGTATGCTGATGCGATAATTTTTCAGGCCGAAATTTGATTCAAATTATTTTTCTATAGGTTAAAGTTCAATATAAATCTTATTTTTGTTAGGTTCTTGTTATATATCTTTATCATTTCAAACTTTACAACACTGTTTTCGGTATTTGGTTTAAACCTTACTTTTTAGTATCGAAATCGCCAATTTTATATTTCCACCGCCCATTTTAATTTAAATTTGATTTCAATCATATTTTAACCTATTTGAATTAAATTATGGTATTTACTTAATATTTCTAAACTCACTTTTAATAAAAGGTTTTATATTGTCAAGCACTACTTCCTTTTAAGAAACAATTATCTTCTGTAAAATTAAGTAATGCGTATTGATTCCATAATTAGCATTGGTACGTATAATTGAAGTCATGCATGAACTATCACAAAAGATATGAGTTTATGAGGTCAACTAGCAGGTGAAAAGTAGGCTGATTTTTAAAGTAAATTAATTAAAAAGATTCCTGGTCCATCGAATTGCGCGTTTTATTGTTCGAAACTTATGGATACCCCTAGAACTTTTTATCCTCTGTTTTAATTAAAATTTTCATGTGTTTAATTTGTTTAGTACATTATTTTTAGTGTTTTTCTTATTTAGCTTTATTGCATGTTCCCATAGTGTTATTTTAGGTTCCTTTAAGTTAGAAAACCTTGCATTAGTTGTTAGTTTCCCTATAGTTTAATGTTTTATTTAGCTATATTGTCTTTAATTAGTTTAATTAATAATATTCATTCCTAAACCATAAATAATCTTTCTTTATTTTTTTGTCCTTTTTGAAAGAGACATTCCTAACTCAAAGAACTACATATCCTTCATGTGGATTCGACCTCTGACTTACCGCGTATTTATTACTTGATTGACCACCTGCACTTGGGTGTTAATAACTCGCATTGTTGCAGTGAGTCAATAGTCAGACATGTGAAGAGAATAAATGAATTATTTTAAAAATTAAAATCATGATGATCTGATCCACTGCTAATATGCTTATCTAATTTGATTATGTTGAAATCATGTTGATTTGATATTTTTTTATTAAAATGACTATAATCGATAACACTCAAAACACGATCAGGTAATTCTCTAAGATGACAAATCGGTTTTGAATTTTATTTTTTCACCCAACAAAAAGACACTCGTTTAGACTCAGACATAGAACACTTGAAATACGATAAAAACTAGTTTATTTATTTGTTGTTCCCCTAGACCAAACAATTTTTTTTCCCATTTAAGTTGCATACACAATACATGCATTCTATATGTTTCATACTACTCGAATTTTAAAAAGATGCAACTTGTGCTTCCAAGAATGTTCAAAGTAACCGGGTATAAACTTTAAGTGAACTTCACTCCTGGTGATAATTGACCATCGGGGTAAAATCATGAGTTATTCACATTTGAGATTGGCATTGTTGTACGAAACCATACGCCTCTCCAAGTAAAGACATGGAAAAATGATTCATGAATCCGAAAAGAGGATACGTAAAGTAAGCCTAATTTATTTAAAGAATTAAGCGTTTCACATTATTAATGTGTGTTGTAATAATAATTTTAGCTTTTCCCATGTATATAGAGAATGTTTGACGCAAAATTTCTAATCCCATAATACGTTGAGAGGTTTGTTTTCAATACAATGCCTAGTCGATACAATTAACAGAAACACGTTTCATGTGCATTTCTAGAAGTTCGATACTATTGAAGAGGCGCGTCCGAAATAAACATGTAAGGACTACGCAAGAAGATTGGGACTACCTTTGCACACTTTTTTTCTTGTGAGAAGTTTAAAGGTTCATGAATATTTTAAAAAAAATTTTTTTTTATTTTGACTCTTTTTATTAGGTTTGACATGTAATTTGTTGTTTGTTGGAATTTTGAAGAGTTTGGCATTGCTAATAAAAAATAATTAAAAATTGGTATTTTTCATTTGTGGGTGGTTTGCGAAAGTTTTAAGGGCTAGCCTATACAGGTTTCCTAAAATTTGGAATGTCAAAGAAACAAAAGAAACTTGGCCAAAATTTTGGTAGAAAATAATGACTTGTAAACGGACCTCTTATTCATGTTATACTTTGGATATTTTTCTTGATATGAATTGCTTATCTTTTTAAACGACACAACATGCTATAGATGAAAGAGATATGTCCTAAGACTATTCATAAGTTATTATTTGTACATGGATATCTATTGCTTATTATTATCAATAGAGTTTATTTCATTTAACTTTAGATTGTTTTATGAATAATATGTATTAATACTAGTTCATCAAGTACGTGACTTGATTGTGGGATGCTAGTAAATAAATAATAATATTATTTGTCCCTAATCATATGTCAATAATCTAGGACCATATTGATATAATGATTAGAGTATGAATCAGCTGATGATTATGTTTCACAAGTCATAGATATATGGAGATATCAAGTTGAACACACTGATACTTGTTAGGGAACAATGTATTGGACTGACCCGCTTTGGGGCACTGCGAGGATTGTTATATAATATCATCAGTGATGTTTCCCATTAGTGATATCGTATTATCCTCAGACCTGAGATCGTCATGGTTACCAGCATGGGGATTGGTGTGATGGGCATCATCAAACGTTGCTCTTGACCGAGTAATTATAAAGATGATGATCAAGCATACTATAAACTATGTAGAGGTATGTGATTGATCAAAATGGGATTTGACACTCTCATATAACAAGAGAAAGATATCTTTGGGCCTCTTGATGAGTATAATTAATGTTTGTATGGCCATGCACAAATAAGGTGTCATTTGTATAAGATTAATTATACTTAGAGATCAAGAAATAAAGATTGAACTATACAAGAATGACACTTGCCTAAGTCTTGTGGTCAATCTAGATATTGGTAGACAAAAGGAATTAATATGTGGCATGTCATTTAAGGTTGTATCGTTTTGACCTTTATGCCCTTTGGATAGTAGTAATGTCTTACTAGAGACCGCTTACTTTTTGTATAATTAAAACGGGCTTTTAATTGCACTGCCAAAGGAGTATAAACCTACAGGGTCGCACACCAAAATGAGTAGGATCAAAAACGAATTGGGCTTGGCCCTAGTTGGACTCAGGCCTAATTCGTTTTATTACTTAGGGTTTCTTATTAGGGTTTCCCTTTAAAAGGAAAACCATTAGTCTATTTTGTTTCACGTGAAAAATAAGAGGCGAAATAGAGAGAACCCTAAAATCGTGTGCTAGTACACCAAGCAAGGATTCGTTCTCCTTCGTGTGTGCATACCGTAGAGGCGTTGTACTTTCTACGCTAAGACGAAACAACAACAACAGAAGGATTTGATCCGCTGTGTTGAAAGGTATGTTTTCTGTCGATTATTATTGAACAGTATAAATCTTAGGGTTTAATGATTAGTGCAGTTTATTGTGTATGTGATGCATGTTCACTGCCCTAATTCCCTTCAGTAGAAGCTTTCTATGAAGTGTAGTGATAATCGATCCAATCATTCTTTCAACCAATGTGGGGGACCAAAGCCATTTGTGGAATACCAATATGAGTATGAGGTAATGGTATATATATATATATTTTTTCCATGGACATGAAATAAGATTTATGAATACTTATGTATGCATTAACATTGACTTTTGTTTTCTAATAGAATGGTGAACCACTTAAGGAATCGAAGGGAGATGTTCAATTCTTTTGTGTTACCCATTTAGGTAAAGATCGTGGGTGGGTAGATCTTGTGTCAAAATTTCGGTATTTAAGTTATATTAATTTAAAAGAAACTAGGTTTAAATTTAATATAATTCATTAATACTTGAAAAATATAGGTATTATTTTGTTTAATTCTAATCATTGTTCTTTTCTTATTTGCAGAAAGTAATGGTTGAATTGAAAAATAGCGCAAGAAATGAAATGACTAAGGCTGAATTTTTTAGAAAATAGTGGTTGGGATGAAGTATAGGTATGTTAAGGATCGTGGCTTTCAGTCTCCTACCAGAAGAGTCCTTTACATCTAGGCAAAGCCGATAGACTACAATAGTAGAGGCAAATTAGTTGAGATGTGAGGCACCGCAATTGAAAGAACTTGCAAGCTGAATGAAACAAATGCACAATTCTTGCCAATCAATCATGCACATAAGCTATTTTGAAGAAGTTTCAGGAGTATTTACTAGAATTCACTACTCTTTTCACGGACGACTTAGATCTCTCTTGATTTAGCTTATCTTGTACTTTTGCAGCCAGTTTGTGATATTGAAAATACTATGTTATTATCACTAACTAATAGAACACCATTATTTTTTTTAGTCCCTGGATAGATAAAAATCCAAGACTAGGTAAAAGGAACCATTATTTTTTGATGTCTCTTGATAGGTAAAAATCCGGGACTAGATGAAGCATACAATTATTTTTTGACGTCCTAAGGTAGATGAAAATTCGGGACTAGGTAAAAGGAACAATTGTTAACTATTTGTTGCTATTTTTTAATTCATGGCCATTTTTCTTGTAATGTTGGTAGTGTCAAACCATCATATTCCCTTCTTAAAAAAGGAATTACCCTCCTATAATTTAATTTATACTAGATTACTCTGCACTTACGTTTGTGAATTACATATGCATATAATTTATATTATAAGTGACCTAGTGGTTAACTATATATAAATTTACGTACATACTTTACATATTCAAACCCTATCACAAACAAATTTTTTATGATTTTTTTTTTGGAAAATAAAATTAAAAGTCAAAAGTTTGACACAACTTCAGACTATTTAAAATTAGTAATCTATTACATAATAGTAAAATGGAGAAAGTTCATCCATAATTACTACATTAATTACCATAAATTTAATTTTCTCTTTTAATTAATTAATTTTAGCCATTTTTCATCTTCCTCCTCTTTTTATTATATTTAATGATGCGATCCTTTCCTTCCACAAATAAAAGGTTTGAAATATAATATTCACATTAAATATAGTCATTTAATTGTATAATTTGATTCTTCGGTTTCTCCTACCATTGCTTATTTATATCCCAGAGCCACCATTAAAAATGTATCAAACATAAAAACAAGATATTTATAATAAGTTTGTAGTATAATTAATGTTTGTGTTAATATTCTAGATTAAATCAAATTTGAGTACTCATAAATATTTCTTATAAAATAATATATTTTTTCAAATTTTGACTTAGTAATAATTTGTGCAACAATTATATAAAGATAAAATAATACGACGCCTGCACATCAAACGAGATACAAACTAGTAATTTTGTACATTGTATAGATATCAATTAATTAATAATAATTGAACTCTGGGGGGGTGGGGATGGGGGGTTGAACGGTCGGTTTTTAGCTTTTACCTCTGCTGTGAGCTGCTGACTCTACAGAAGGTGTAATCATTTGCTTGCGCTTCATGTGAGCCGCAGCTGCTGCTGCCGACTCTACAAAACATTTTTCAGAATCCAATAATCCATACATCTCTTACAATTTATTTTATATAAAATTTATTTGTGAAAAAAATAAAAATTACTGTAAGAATTTTGTAAAAATAAATATTGTATAAAATTAAATCTATACATTCTCACGAATTAAAATTCTTAGGGTCCGTTTGATAATAGCAAAAGTTATCTATTTTTGTGGGAATCTACAAAATGAGTTTAGTGATGTTGTGGATTCTCTCAAACCTGATATTTATTTTTATGAATAGTCATCCATTTGGCCCATCCTACTTTATCTTCCATGAAATGCTTTCTTCCTAATCACTGCCCAAAGAATATTTTGCCATGGAAAGAGACAAACAAACCACAAAAGAATATTTCACCACATTACCCAACTAGTTTTTGAACTTCTTACAAAAATAATTTGTTTTTGCAATATCAAACGGAGCCAATGTATTATGACCTAGTGATAAGAAAAGTCGTTATGCTCGCTCAATGCTTGAGTTTGAGCTCCATCCAAGACGCTCTGTGATGCTAAACCTAGGTACTGCCTGTGCAATTATATACAGGGCCGGCTCTAGGAATGTTGAGGCCCCAAGCGAAAATTAATATCAACAAAAATTGGGGCCCCATATCATTGCCTTCTCCTTCAACAAAACAATCTTAACACCGGTGGTACTAAACTTGAATTGAATAAAAGGAAAAAAGGATACTAGAATGTGATGCATGTGCAATATTGTACCTAGTAACTGTAATTTTATTATGTAGATTTTTAAAACAAAATAAGAAAATAGTTTGACAAAGTTCACTGCATATTGTAAATTGACCCCTTAATTTTTATTTTTTCATCCCAGCTGTACCCGTACTCACACCCATTTTAGCCGTGTCCAACAAAATTTAATATTATTTTTATTGGACACGCCACGTGGCGTGTCCTAGCCGTGTCCCACCCGTACCCGTACCCGAGCCGTGTCCAAATGGGTACCCAGAAAAAAAATGAAGTACCTATGGTTCACAACTTACTAACTATAGCATCGCATGCTTCAAGAAAAGCATTATAGAGATGTGAATGGAGAGATTGGGATATCTGATCGAGAAATATCTTCTCACTTTGTTAAAGCTGAGAGTCTCACTTTCTCTCGATCTCTATTTAATTTCAATGTATAATTTTCATTTTCTAAAGAGCTCTTGAACCTTTATTTTCTATAATTTGGTACCCTTAAATATAAATGTTTACATATAAATCTTTGAATTTTTTTTTTTTGGTGCCCTATGCCAAAGAGGGGCCCTAGGCAAATGCCTAGGCTGCCTCCCCCTCTGGCCGGCTCTGATTATATACACATGGAAGTGGCTATTCTTTGTTGGGTCCATGGAGTAATTTACTCCTTGTCCTTGGTTTTGGCAAGAGAGTGGTTATTCTTGTGGGTCTATTTCAAAAGAAAGATGCTCCTTTTTATTTACTTGAAATACCCTTTTTCAAAAACTATATTTTTTTTAAAAATTATATTTAATTACCATCTACGCACCGGCCCATGCCAAATTGCTGGTAATTAGCGAATACTATCGGCGCTCTGATGAGATTACCTTTGGCTGGCATTGGTAGAGGACAATGGTAATTGGTGAGTCCTAGTAATTAACCACCATGCATAGGCTCGTTCATGGATCGGATTGGAATCGGATTAGTGTGAATCCAAATTTATATTTTAAAAAAAAATCGGATGAATCAAATCACCAAAATATCAATCTAATCCATATCCAATTTGTTGCTCAAAGGCCTAATGGGTTCGGATCAGATTTGGATATATGGATCAAAAATCTCAATCCATATTGAACTAACATATCTGATTCGAATACAAATTTAATCCATTGATGGGCCTAAATATGCATCAGTGATTAGAGTATTTTTTATCTATTTTTTTTTTATAAAGAAAAATATTACACTTCACCTTTACAAAAGAAGAAAAAAGCATCCTTGTAGTACACAAACACTAAAACATATTGTTATAACTAAATTGTAGATTAAAACCCTCCATAAAACAGATAAATATATATACAATTAAGGACAGCCCTTCAAATTTATTTTTCTTGCCTTAATTTGATATGTTTGCCCCTGAATAAAGCTGTATTTAATTTTTTTTACTTATTTATTTTTCAAAATGGGAAAATTGTCCAGTTTTTAGATGAAGTTGAGGTGGGGCTAAAAAAAAAAAAAAAAAACCAACAGCGTTGATGGGAAAAAGGTGTGGGGACTGTAAAGAGCTGTCATAGTCCTCTGCCTGCACCAACGCATTTGATGCATTTTGGCAATACTAAGGAGACTACAACATGTTCCCCATCCAATTTTTCAGCCCTATTCTGCACAATATATATACATATGTTGTATATGTTTAATCATCAGACTTAATCTAACGGCTAATCAGTAAAACTGAATCCTTAAAGTTTGACCTAATTAAATCTCTCTCTCATCCCTAAAATTTAATTTTCGGTTGAAACATTCTTAAAGTTTCTAATTTCAGTTGAAACATTATTAAAGTTTCTAATTTTGGTTTAAGCATCCTTAAAGTTTCTAATTTCCGTTAAAATATCCAAAAATGCCTTTAAAAGAGTAATTCGTGACAATGACACGCGTTTTTCATGCATAATTTTATCAGGGCATCCAATTTTAGATGAGTAAGGGAGAATTAGAAACTTTAAGAATGTTTCAACCGAAAATTAAACTTTAGGTATGAGCGAGAGATTTAGGTCAAACTTTAGGTGTCATTTTTGTTAATTAGCCTTCCAAGGATTACCATTCGATCACGTTTAGCCCTCGGGTCAACTGGGAGCTCTAACTCTAATTTTTGTAAAAACATTTTATGGCTAGCAGTGAATATGATCTAAGTTGTGAAGGAAGATTAGTCGATGTGTGTGAAAGCAGTAAAAGAAATTCGAATAGGAAAAAAGAAATTGTACTTTCAAGCTTGTTCTGAAACAAAAAGACCTCTAAGGACCAAATTTTCTTTGCTAAAATATTGAAAGATATTTTCACTGATGGAAATTCGTTGCTAATTAAAGGGCCGAACGGTGTACAAACAGTCCGTATCATATTTTTCTCCTATACATATATATATAGATATATATTATAAAGTTTCTATAGGCTTCTTTCTTTTCTAAAAGAACGGACTCTTTTGAAGAAAAACATATATAGTTGAATTTTTTGATGAAATTTATGGAGATAATCTTCATGATGAGTAAATCATACTTACCAAATTCCATCAAAAAATTCAATTCAAAAGTGAATGAGATGAAAAATTGATATATAAATGTACTTTTTGGTCGTAGAAATTTTTGATGGTCATTTCACACATTTTTTGGTTGAATTTTGTTACAAAATTGCTATAGAAAATCTGATCATCATGGAAATCATTTGAATCAATATATTTTGATAAAAATAATCAACAATTTTCCCCTTTGAAAATAGAAAGTCTGATCCATTATTTTCTTAAAAGAAAGATATCGTTCGGAGAGACACTTTTTATGTATGTATACATATATATAAAACGAAAACTTTTGACACTTGATGCCTGTGGGATATTATACATAATATTCTTGAGATTACATAGAAAAGAGAGGGAGAGAGAGAGAGAGAGAGAGAGAGAGAGAGAGAAGAAAAAAGAATTGTATTGAATTGTATGATTAAAATATACAACAATAACATCTTTATAGAAATGTGTAGGAGATAAATAAGATAAGTAACAAGGAAGGTAGAGCAATTTAATTATGGAATTTACAAATCAAGTACACAAATCAATCATATATGTCAACATGCCCTAAAATTTAAGGTGGTAAATGTAAGGCCATCTTGAGATTAGAAGTAGTACGTTTTTGAAATCATTTAGGGGGCATAAATTTTGGTGAAGATTCAGTAGTCCGATTTTTAGAAGAGATAGGTCAGAGAGACAACGTTGCAAATAAGTCACATGTACGTTGATGTACAAAATTGATACGCATTGGTGGAGCAAGGGCAATTGAACACTACCCCCCCCCCCCCCCCCCCCCCCCCCCTGCGCGATTTTTGTTTAGTTGTGGGATCATGTAAGATTTGTTCGAGGATTTTTTTTATTTTTGTTAAATATATATATATATATAGTATAAATAAAGTTGTGGGGGCAATGTAAGGTTTTTAAAAAATTAAAGGATTTTTTTATGGTAAACGAAAGTTAAAAAAAATAAAATAAAATAAAAATTTGTGCGGGCCACTTGTAAACCTGCAATATATCAATCTCATATTTTCACAGCTTCCTCTTTTGCCCGATCAGAGTGGTGACATTGAAAAGCTTAGGTACATATTTTTTTCTCCTCCCACAAACAGTGGTGGAGTCAGGAATTTTTTTCAGGTGAGGCCAAAAAAATTTTTTTTTCAGGAATTTTCTAAGCTAATATTGAATCAACCACAATAACCAAAAAATAAATATATTAATCTCAATATTAACTTATCAAATAACAATCTAATAAGCAAATCAACCTCAATAACAAAATTTATTATCAATATTAAATAATATAATAAAAAAATCAACATTAATAAATAATAACTAACAAAAAAATATATTAATAAACACCTAAAAGCAAATATCAACATTAATATTAATAATTAACAATCTAAGAAACAAATAAATATTAATAAATAATAACCAACAAATAAATATATTAACAATTTAAAAAACAAATAAATATTAAAACACTTAAATCTTAATATTAAAAATAAAATAAAATAAAATAAATAAATTTTGGGGGAATAAGATTAAAATGAATGGCCCCTGGTCTTCAACCATAATCACGCATGCTGCCCCCAAACTTACATAGCATCTTGCACAAAACCCCCTCCTCCCCCACTCACAAGTTTTACTTTTATTACATCGCATGACCCCCAACTTTTCACACTACCTCGAATAAGCCCCCATACTATGCAAAATTTTTAAAACAGTCTAGGTGGGGCCATGGCCCCACCTCGCCTCTGCTTGGCTCTGCCGCTGCCCACAAAACACCCACCCTGCATCTTCATTTTTCTCCTCTTCTCAAGTTTCACCTTTTCAATGTTAGTTATTTAGTTTAATATATTAAGGCTCCGCTTGATAACAACATGAAAAATGATAAGAAAACACTTGATTTATATAAGAAGTTGAAAAATAAATTGAAGAATGTGATGACATGTTTTCCATCTCATAGTCATTTTTATGAGTAAATCGATATCCTTTATCCTCATTATTT
Source organism: Lonicera japonica (assembly GCA_021464415.1). Taxonomy (NCBI): domain Eukaryota; kingdom Viridiplantae; phylum Streptophyta; class Magnoliopsida; order Dipsacales; family Caprifoliaceae; genus Lonicera; species Lonicera japonica. Next base: position 47,814,392 of record CM038470.1, read on the forward strand.
TTTGTATAAATTTTTTCTTTCTCAATTACAAAAAGAAATTCCATTGAAAATGTCACAAAGTAAGAAGATATCTTCTCACATGACTATATTGTTATTTATTTGATCTCTGATACTATATTTTGCTTGTTGTTAGTTGTTCAATCTTTGATATAATACCTAATAACTTTAGCCCCACTTTTAATAAGTTTGGCCCTAATTTTAATAAATTTTGTTCTAATTTTAGCTAGACCTAGTATTGTGTTTGCCTTAAAATATTTGCCATATTATTAATTTAATAATTCATCTTGTTTTAAATGTTTAAAAAATATATATATATCATAGTCCTGACCTTGACCCCCATCTCTCAAAATTCTAACATCGCCACTATTGATACAAGTTTAAATTCTCACAATGGCATGTATTATACCAGATGATGACTATCTTCCTTCTCCTTTCCTTCCTCATCTTTTCTCTATATATGATCATACTATAGGTTAAAATTTGTGGTTCTTAAAAGCCTTTTAAACTGTAAGGGTGTGTTTGATTGCCCTTATTTTCCATGAAAAATAGGGTTTTTCCACCCAAGTTGCCACTTTTATGCTGTTTGATTGGCAAAATTTTTCAGGCAGTCAAATTCCATCTTTTGTCACTATTCATGTACTTTTCCATGTAAAGTTTGAAAACATTTTCTTTTGGTGGGGTGGGGTGGGGGGGGGGGGGGGGGGCTTGTTATTATTTTCTAGGTAATTGGCACATTTTTTGAGACAAAGTTTTACTTACTTTCTACATTAAAAATGTCATAACTTAAAATAAAAAATTCAAAATTTAATATTTAAAATCTAGTAATCAAGCTCAATTAAACAAGATCCATCATAACTATAGAATTATGTAAAAAAAAATATTAATAATTTTTTCTATATTAAAAATGACATAATACAACCAATATTTTTCAAGTAGAAAATTAAGACAATCAAACACATTTAATTAATATTTTTCATGCAACTCAATTCTGGGCAATTCAATTGCCAAAAATTTATTTTCTTTCCACGCAAATTCCATACTTTTAATCAAACGCATTCTAATAATCAATTTAAGGAAGATTATTGTTGAATTGTATGGGAAAATTTAAGCAGACGACTAAACAATATTATTGAAGACAAGGGGGGCCAAAATTCTATCATATGATGGTTGATCACTCACCTCAGTCTCAAGAAAAGTCAATAATTTTTTATTTAATTTTTTTATTTTGTGAATCATTTATATATTAATTAAATATATAGGATTTTAGTTACAGGTAGGCCCAAAAATTAAAGGTTCCCCTTCATTATTAGCTACTACAATTCCAATCATCTCTAAATTATTGAGAAATGGTACTATGTATCAGTGCCCTACTTTCAACAATAGTACTCCCTCATCTGACACCGTCTATCTTATCACAAGATCCACCTTTTCTTAATCTTTAAAAAGCTAACTGTGAATTATAACAGCAAAAAACTGTATAAATAGGAATAAGATCCACAATTCTTTGTTTTTTATTTAGACAGGGATTAAAAAGTGATAATATTGATGTCCTTAAAAATATTTGATAACACTTTTACGTTCATTCGATTATTTGCAAGTAAGTAAGGTGTTTATTATTCAAATTTTGAGGGCCGAAAATAAATACATATATTCAATCCTTGACAGTTGAATAAGACATTATTAAGTTTATACTCGATCATTCACAACCAAATAACAAATGCCTTATTCAATTGTTAAGAATCGAATAAAAACTTGAAGTGTTTTCAAGAGGTATTGGAGGGTGCCAATATCTTTACCTGGAATAAAATCCATATTTGACGTAATAATTTCGCAAGATTTTTATTTCATCTCAAATTGGTAGGTAAAATTGACTTTATTAAATTTCAGTTTAATTTTGAATTTTTTATTGTAAAAAATTATTTTATATTAAAATTTAACATATTAATTATGTCCAAGAGAAAAAAAAATATTAATTTTAGTTAGGTTTTCCCCGCTTTAATTTTGAAAAATAATAACACTCATACTAGTTTTGCTTGCTTTCCATGCGAAAAAAAATATTAGCACAAACTTATCTTTTTTTTAAATAAATCTATGACTTTGCCCCTGAATTAAATCAATTTTGATCACATAAGCCGTAGACTATGAAGTCTTTGTTTCCCCTTTAAGTATAATTTGGGAATTTAGAACTACCAATTGTTGTTCTGTATCGAAAATTTTGTATATCTTCTTACTTATTTTGTGGAAAGAAATTGATTATAATATAACGAAAAAGATATATATATATATATATATATGTATTTCTACAACAATGAAAAGGATATTACTTTCTTTCTATAATGTTAAATAGGATTCTATATTTGATTTTTATATTTTTGTAAATATACGTTAATTGCAACATAATTAACCAATAAGAATAAAACTTTTGTAGTATTACGAAGTTATGTACATTGATTATGTGGAAGAAAAAAAATTTAATTATTAGTTTTAAACATCCTAAAAAAATCATTTGTGGGCCCACCCTTAAGTGTATAATTTTTTTTTTGGGTATGCATCTTTCATCAAAAATATTAATTTTACACTAAGAAAAATGAGATTTGGAACGGACCAATCTGTTTTAGAGACAAGTTTACAATGATAATCACATGGTTAACTTTGCACGTTTGATAAATTCAATAAAAAAAAAATAGTTGATCTAATAGTAGAAAGTTAAAGATGGATGCAAAAATTAGTAATCTTACACCGATTTAAGTTGAATATTCCTCATGATATATATATATATATATAATAAAACAGAAAGCTTGTCCAACTATTTACTTTTTAAAGTTAGGGCCGGCAATATTTGACACGACACGCTAACCCGAGACGAACTCGACACGGAGTTAGCGGGTTTGGGTCAAGCATAAACGGGTTCAGGTCAATTTCAAGTCAGACACGTTTAACCCACAAACTAAACGGGTCGTGTTCGGGTTAACCCGCTAACTCGAAATTGACCCGCAATTAACACGATTATTATTTTTATTTTCTTTTACAGCTATATATATATTTTTTATTTTGCCATCTTTCTTGAACAATTATATTCTTATTTGGAGTATTGGTAGTAGATGATAGTTATTATGTTTTTAATGATGGATAAAGTACTAATTTTTTATGTTTATACTTCGGTGATGGAATGTTATATATTTTGACTCTAGATTATTAATATTGAATTTTGGTATTGGGTGATACTTATTATTACTTATTAAAAATTTAAAACTATTATAAAACAAGTTAATTTTTTTTACATGAGACTTAATTGTCATTATAATCTTAAAAGGTTAATCGTGTTGTGTCGAGTTGCAGATTTAACATGACCTATTTATTAAACGGGTTAGTCGGGTCGTATCGTGTAACCTGTAAAATAAACAGGTCATGTTCGAGTTAATATAAATGACACGATTAGTTAAACGGGTCGTGTTCGGGTTGACACTAATACTGTAATACTTGTGTGTTGACACGACCCGAACACGACACGCGAACCCGAATTGCCAGCCCTATTTAAAGTCCTTTGATTTAAAGACTCTCATGCCATTTAATTGTATATAATCAATCTTAGTATTTGAATGTGGTTTCCTCTTACATTGAAACATCAAATTAATGCCATTTTCACTCACAGACAAAATATACACCAAAATATCTACTCTTGCACACATTTTCGATCCCTCCCATCAACTTTAAAAAAAAATATTAAAAAAAATTAAAATTAAAGTATCATAATTTTTAATTGAAATTTTGAATTTTAATCTAATTTATGTTTTTGAAATCTATGAATTAATATTTATAAAATAAGATCTATTGTTAATATAAAATTATATAAAAAAATTCAAGGCGAAGAATGATCATCGCTGATCCAATCTTCGGATGTTTTGTAATGTGATTTTTAATATGCTTTTGTATAATAAACTAATATGATATATATTTTAGGCAACCCTGTAGACCTTGTGCATATGTTTTTGCATTTCATTTAAAAAAATAATAAATAAATAACGTTATCTGTTTTAATTAAATTTTAATGTGTCCTTATTATTGATGTCATTTTACTCGATACAATTATTTTTAACTATCAGTTTTTTAACACTTGATTGGCAGATCAAGTGGAATGAGTTTTGGTTGAAAACCAAGAGTGCCCCGCGCGATCCCCCTCCCCCAGAATCAAACACATATGTATCTGTGTCACTTATACTCAAAAATTTTCATTTTTTTTTTACCATGCCGGTGATATTTATAGAAGAATATTGAATAAATTTTTATGGTTAAATAAATTTTATAGTATGATACTATATATTTATTTTTTTGTGTCAAAGGACAAATAAGATCAATGAATTGATGGGAAAGAGACTACAAACAATTTTTGCAGAGATATTTTTGTCAATATATATATAATATGGTATGAATAGTAGCATTCCACACCTCCTTTTAGTTTGTCCTCTTTCTCAAGCCTCTTTGTATGTTTGGGTGTAATGAAGTCACGTGAATGCCCTAACAGCCTCTCCTTGCCAGCTTTAGTACCTCAATATTAATCCCTAAAAAAAAAATTGGTATTTTTATTTTGTAAATTTTTTTTTACTCTTACCTAAAATATTCCATCATTCAATTAAATAAATTTACTAATTAATACTTTTGTCACAAACTTATAGTCTCACTTTCGTTTTCAGCATGTATCAAATTGATAGTCTGCTTTTCTTTTTGAGACAATTAATCAATATACTAAATCTCACAATTGAGAAATATAATAGTAAGTTGTATTGGTTATGAACATTGATTAGGCGGCTATTTTTTTTTACATAAATCATTAATTAAGTTGAAATTAGTGTTTCTTTAAATAACATAGTTAAAATGAGACTATAAATTGAAACATAAGGAGAACTACGTATTCCACCAGTCTCGAGGCTTTGATCGTAGGACAGTGCCAAACCTCTACCATTTATCGACGATAGTCGTTTGGTCACTAGTAGTAGCACATTATGCTAAGCAACCACATTGTTTAAGTAGGGGAGAATAATTAATAAGGGTGATGATAAAAGCACTCTTGAAGTGTAATGTCACCAACACTTCTATGCATTATGGTGGTTGTACATCATGTTTAAATAGTAGTACATATGTGGTGGCGAGACTACACTTTAAGAATGTTTTTATTATTACCCTTTAATAAAGATAGAGTTGGTTTTCTATATATGGCTAAAATTTAATGGGCTCACTATCAGTAAAATTTATCCAAAAATTATAGCTAATTGAGTAGCGCGGCGCATGTATCACATCGTTGTATTCTCAAGGCATGTTCTAATTAAGATCGCGTCACTTAAGAGTACGTTGTAGAATAATACCATAAATACTTGGTTGTCAAAGCATATAAGCGCCCTTATAACAGAAATCCAGAAGAAAATGAGGACCTAATCCAGGTTTTATGTTATATATTCAGTACCCTATCCCACTCTCCTAGCCTAGAGCTAGCTATACCCTCTCTCTCTCTCTCTCCCTCCCTCTCTCTCTCTCTCAATGACTACAATATATATGAACAACAAATCTCCTTCAAATTTCCCTTTCCTAGAGCTTAAAGATCAAGAAGTTCAACAACACCATATGATTAGCCCACAACATGAGCAAATAGCTACATCATCTTCTCTCTCTTCCCCTCCAATGTTTTTCAGCTTCACAACTACTCAAGATCACAGAGCTGGTGGAGATCATCCTTCTACACAATTCCACCAAAATCAACAAAAGGCAAGATCATGATCTTACATACATACACACATGCATCTATTATATGTATACTAATTGTAAATCGTGAGCGAGGATTTTTGTAGGTATGTAGAATTACAAAATTACCCTTCACTCTTCGAAAGTTACAATAAAAATAAGAGGAGAAATATCACCACATATGCTTATTTTGTGTTAACAATCTAGGCTCTCTCAAAATTAGCAAAACCATGATCCGACGTTATACACGATCCGCAAACTAGCCAGTTTGTTTTAGAGTATGACTAGATATGTATATACGTTTGATCTCCGAGGTAAAATATATAGTTGATTCGTCTATTTGAAATTGAACTTTCATTTTTAAGGATCATGATCGAAACTTCGACTAATTACTAGAGATGTTATCGCTAAAAGGTATGTTCAACGGCTAAAAGTGCATATGCATAAAATTCTTTTAATTTTATTTTTTCAATTTTATAGACTTTCAAATTGATTTTTCTTACCTATTTCTTTTTATGTGAATTGAATTTTAGTAACATGGTGTCCCAATTTCATAAAAAAAATAAAATACAATGACTTAACCCTCCAAAAAGAGAAGGTCCTCAATTTTCCTAAACAAGAAAACTCTCTTTTCTAGAGTTTTTTGATTGTGTGTCAGTGGCTATATGTATGCTTTAACGTTTTAATTTATGAATCTATTAAGATGGCACATGTCCCAACTCTTGCTTTGTTTTTAAGCTCACTGTGTCCAATTATGAAAGCTTTTGTTAAATTATTTTTGTGACTAATCTAAGCAAATTTGCAGCTGATCATTGCACCTGTGACATATCACTATATTTTCAAAACATGTATCTAGATTGTGTACGTCTATTAATAATTATCGATTTTTTTGATACGGTACTTTAATTTGTTTCTTGTGATCTTAATTTTCCATTATATATATAGAGCAGATGGGATTAAAATGTGTTGTGATATATATATATAATTTGAATCAATGAATTAATTACCTATGTATATGTATATTACAGGTAATTGACATTTTGCATGGTGAAAGATCAAGGAAATGGAAGTGTTCAAAAGAAGAGAAAGAGAAAGAGGAAGAAAATTATAGAAGTGGTTCAAATGACTGCAGTGTTAGAGTATGTGCTGATTGTAACACAACCAAAACTCCTCTTTGGAGAAGTGGCCCTAGAGGTCCCAAGGTAATTATTTCATTTTGGATTCATGGATTGTAAATTTGTTCAATTATAAATAATTCAATTCTAATTCAAGAAGTGATTGGTTGAGAAAATTTGAATGTTCGAATAATCACACTAATAAATGAAAAAATCGTAAATTACTTAATAATTATAAATTGCAACAACCAAACGGGCCCTTAATTAATTACTTAATCCCCCACCTCTCTCTCTCTCTGTCGTACTGTCACTGCACTACAGTGCTATTGATCGTATAGTCCTATATATATGCGTGTATATGTTTAAGGAATCTCCATAACTAAAATGCCTAGACAATATATGTGTGAATATAATATATATTTAGGCTTCACATGTGAGGCTAAAGATATATATAGCCTTGTTTATTTATCTTAGTATGTATCTCTCTCAACCCTCTCAAATAAGGCCGATCCTGAGGGTGCGCGACTATGTGTCCATTATTTTAAAACACGGTACTAAAATGAGGATCGGTAAAATATGATTTGTGTATATATATATGAGAAGTTGTATGGTAGAGATATGTATGTCCAATATAAAATATCTACTAGACATTTATTGTGTTGTACCTCAACTAGAAACATAACACATATTAAAGCGTCGTGGTGCAAAAATGCTAGTAAGAATATCGTTTTTCCTTTCTTTACTTCGCGTTTTTCCTTGTAATATATTATGTACTAGACATTTGCAATGGACAATAACATATACGTGTTGGTGTAGTCACTATGCAACGCATGCGGAATTCGGCAAAGGAAGGCAAAACGTGCGGCCATGGCATTAGCCAGCGACGCGTCTATGAGCCCTAAATCGGCAAAGAAAGAGAAAAAAACGCACAAAAGCCTTACTGCAAAACACAAGAAAAACAAGAAGCTTAGTTTTGAGGAATTTTCTTTGGGTTTAATTAGTAAGAATTCAGGTTTTAGACGAGTGTTTCCACAAGATGAAGAAGAAGCTGCTATCTTGCTCATGGCACTATCTTGTGGCCTTATTAATAGTTGAGTTAGTTTTCTTCACTCTTTTTCTTTTTTCTTAAGAAACTTTTGTATGTGAGAGAACTAGAATTGGAGCTGCATGAAAACAAAGTATGGGTTCTTTTATTATAAATAAATAATTTAAATAAATTTGAATAAAGACAAAAAATTTGTGTATGGATTTTTGCAGCCTCACATTGATATATCTGGTCTCCTTAGAGCTTCCTTATCCATATCTAATATTTGTTTTTATATGAGGATTGAAGTTAGTGTCCTTGAGTTTTGAACCGCAAGAAATTGTGCAATAGTGATAAATATTTGTAGTAAAAATGTGTTTTCATTACAAATGTGTACTTTTTGCGACGAAAAATTTATAATATGATACATTTTCATCACAAAATGTACTCATTTAATGACAAAAAATCGTTTTTTATAAGTTAATGTATTCTTTCAATGACGAAACATATAATTCGTCAAAAAAGTTACGAACTTACAATAGCCCAGAGATTAGTGACATAACTTTGAATTTTGTTAGTAGAGGTTGATTCTTAATGTGACCCAAAATTTTATTGGTGCAGAGATCTCTAGCTACTGACTAAAATCATTTTTTGTCACCACTTAAAGTTAAATAATTTTAACGACAAAATGTACTCATTTAATGATAAAGATTTGTTTCTCATTACTTAATGTATTCTTTCGGTGACGAAACGTATAATTCGTCACAAAAATTACAATAGCCAAAAGATTGGTGACGGAACTCAGAATTTTGTTAATAGAGGTTGATTCTTAATTTGACCCAAAATTTTATTGGTGCAGAGATCTCTAGTGACTAAAATCATTTTTTGTCACCACTTAAAGATACGTACGTAATTTTAATGACCAAGTTGTAACGAAATCTTTTGTCACTAGCATAATTTATGACGAAAAATACAATTTTATTGACAACAAAATCTCATCACTAAAGAGTTATTTTGTTGTGCATTAGGCTTCTCAAGTATCGACAAACTCTGGGTCATGAATATATCATGATAATATCCAAACGGTGTCGATAAAGGCACCCTTAATATATAGTCTACACACCTATTATTAAAAAATAACTAGAGTGCCTTAACTAGCAAGTTCATTTTTAACTATATATATATATCCTTTTGGATTTTGAAAATAACGATTCATCGGCCTAATATTTACATTCAATAAACACAATATGATTAATGTAGAACTTCATTGAAATGTTTTCCCTTTGGATTGTAGATGAGTTTTCATTTCATACTTGGATACTCTTTTGATGACATTTATTTAGTGTTATTACAACAACAATGTAAGATTCAATTTTCTCTAATAGAAGGAAACAAAGGCAGCCGAAAGAAATAAACAAAGAAATAAACAAGGAGGTAATTTTTGTGTTTAGAATTGGAATGAAAAAAAGAGGATAAAGGGAATAGAAATTTCTAATTAAGGCAATATTGTTATTTTTTAATAATGCATGTATAGACTAGAAATTGAAGGTGTCTTTATCAACACTCATATACAAAAGTTTTTGTATTGAAATTAATAGGGTTCTTTCAAACTCAAATTTTGGTTTTACGCAGCTTAAATTTTACCTCAATTTTTTTTTTTTGAAGTGTTAGAATAATATACCCATTATGTCTTAAACTTAAAAGTGTCGGTTCTTTATTATAGAGCAACTCCAATCCTCTCTATATTTTAAAAAGATAAAGGATAAATTTGAGGGAAAAGTCACTTTTGGAACATTGTTGTGTATTTTGAGAAGCCAAAGCAAACTTATTTTCGATTTGTGTTTTCCTCTGTACCATATAGAAGAATGTATGTGAAACTTTACATGGGTTCATATATCCTCAGTTTTGCTTTTGGATTTGGGCCCTAAGGGTACCCAACAATTCAATGAGAACTTAGATAAGTATAGTCAGTGGCAGAGTTGAAATAATTTTTAAGTGGGGGTCAAATTTTTTTTAAGTCAAATCAAACTCAATAATTAATTTTGAAAAGTTAAAAATGATATACTAAAATTAATTATATGTTTTGAAATATCTTTATCAATTCAATATTCAACCTACTATAACCAACAAACAAATATATTAATAAACGAATCTAAGAAGCAAATCAACATCAAAACACCTAAATCTTAATATTCAAAATTTCAAAAAAAATAGTATAAGATAATAAAAAAAATCTAACTTAAGAGGCCAGGAGCCGCAAAAAATGAAGAAGGCAGCGGAGTGCACTGGTGCAGTGGTGCTGGTGCCGCGACTGCGCTTCAAACAAATAAAAGGGGCGGCTAAAATAAAATAGACCATCAGCTATACTTTTTGTTTATACACCAACCCTACAATAAATTACAAAACCCGGCCCCAAACTTATACATTTCGTCACACAAAAACCCCTCAGTAAATTGCAAAACATGGCCCCAACCTTATGCAATTTACCGAACTGCCCACTAAATTTTTTAATTACACAATCACCCCCTCATCTTTGTACTATCTCACAAAAACCCATATACTCAATCAAAATTTACGAAAAGACATGATGGGGCCATGGCCCCTCCGGGACCCTACATGACTCTACCCCTGAGTATAGTTTACCAAACATGCACATGCCGACTAAGGGACCCGGCCCAAACTTGGCCTCATTAATATGTTTTTGGAAATACTTTCAAGAATTTTATTTTATAAATTAGAATTTGGCTTAACCCTTGTGTCAAAAATTCTCTCCCATGTTCTTTTTCTTCTTCGATTCCAAGCACCTATTTTTTTATACTACTATTCCAAGCAATTATTTAAAAGGGTGTTAGTGTTACAGTTTTCCACCATGCAAGGAAACTGAGACCAAGGGAATATTAAAGTGAAAAACATAATCCGCAACTCAACCTGAATTTCTGAATTGCCAGTGTCCAGGTAACACTATTTCAGTTTTGTTTTCAACATTCATATTTTAGAAGAAGCTTTCCAATCCTCTTTCCTAGTTTTCATGCGCATGCTGCTTGAGGGACCCGACCCAAACTTGTCCTCATTAATATGTTTTTGGAAATACTTTCAAGAATTTTATTTTATAAATTAGAATTTGGCTTAACCCGTGCGTCAAAAATTCTCTCCCGCGTTCCTTTTCTTCTTCGATTCCAAGCAACTATTTAAAAGGGTGTTAGTGTTACGGTTTTCCACCATGCAAGGAAAACTGAGACGAAGGGAATATTAAAGTGAAAAACATAATCCGCAACTCAACCTGAATTTCCGAATTACCAGTGTCCAGGTAACTCTGTTTCAATTTTGTTTTCAACATTCATATTTGAGAAGAAGCTTTCCAATCCTCTTTCCTAGTTTTCATGTTTAAGTATTTTGAGGCATTGAAAACTAATTATTTTGAAAATTTGTAATTTTGTGTTTTTGTTTTGTGGTTGTTGGTGTTTGGCATGGGGACCCCTATTCTCCCCCCAAATATTTGAAGATAAGTTTGGGGACTTCTCATATTTGAACGGAATGGAGGGTTGGAGCATGATTTTAAGTGATTTCTCCACAAATTTAAATTTATAGCAAATTTTCTCCAGTCTTTTCCTATATTTAGGGACAACTCCATTCCTTTCATATATCTCTTGAAAAAAGTCTCTTCAGTTCTATCCTATAATTCTCCCCGAATTTGACATAATGGATATATAGGAGTCTGCAAATACCCTACCAAAGTGTTTTTTTTCCCAAATTTGACATAATGGATATATTGGAGTCTGCAAATACCCTATCAAAGTTTTTTCTTTTCTTTTTTTTTTTTTTTTATTTTTTTACCATGAGATTGCTTTTACACATACCCTCAAATTTATCCCCATATTAATTTGGAGAGAAAAAAATAGGATTGAAGAACATCTTTTTCCCCTAAACTCTTCTTTAAATATGGGCAAAATGATCTACCATTGGAGCAATCCTCCCTAAACATGATTATTATTTTTTTCTCAAAATATTTCCTAAATTTGAGAAATTTGTAAGGAGATGATTGGAAATGCTTTAAGAGTTCCATTTCTAAAATTATTTAAGAAAAGATACTAGTTTTAGTCAATAATTAAATGTATCAAATTTAATTCAGTGTCTATTTATCTTCCCTTTTTAAATGTAGTTTGAAATAAAACTGAGTTGTATTAAAAAGGGTGATATTAAATATACCGACTTAATCACTACGCCAAAATACCCGCAAAGTCACGGTTTAAAACCGTGACAAAGGACCAATAGTCTGCTCTTCAGTTGTTTTACTTACCAAGCTGATAGAGGGTGTCTAAATGACCCTCTATTTTTAGAGGTCTTGCTCACAATGTCTAATTTTCATTTTGCCACATCATTTTAATAGTGATTTACTCGTGGTTGTATTAGAGAGCACTTTGTTACTCTATTGTCCATCAATCCTATGTATCACTTTAATTTGTGGCAAACTATGGTTGCATTGGAGATGCTCTTCACAACCACCATCTGAACAATTCTTTTTTCTCCATTTTTTATTTTTTTCCCAACTTATCTGGTGGTGGATAAGATTAGTACTTTAGTGGATATTTTACAATTAAATTAAAATTAATTATTATTCATTAATATTTAGGTCAATACTTTTTTTTAAGTCTATCTTAGACGTGGTTAAACTTAACATACAACACGAATTAGCTTAATAAACTCCAGAAAAGGGGATAAATTGACAAAACCCATGGATAGACTCAAAGGGCCTGTTTGGTATCTGCTTTTTTTTTTCCCAAATTTTAAAAACTCAACTCAAAATCAACTATATTTTTACACTTTCCAAAATTTATTTGACTTCGCTTTCTCTCTCTAAATTTTTTTTAAAACACCATAACTTTAAATTCAAAAATAAAAATTAAATAAAAAATATATATTTGAAATATACTCGTCGAGATCTATATATAAAATAAGATCCATTGTGACTATTTTTTGAAAAAAAATTACGAGATTTTTTAATTGGTTGAAACAAATTCAAACAAAAACTAAATTCACTTTTCAACATATTTCCAAATTCTACCAAACACCATATTTTAAAAACTCAACTCAACTCAACTCAAAACATCCACCAAACATCACCAAAATCACCCTTTATATATTTATTTTAAATTCATAAAGCACACTTGTCTCCCCATGAAGTTCTTTTAGTTTGACAATATAACCACGTTTCAAAATTAGTTTTGTAACACCATCCTATTGCTATTATTTAAACGATTTATTGCATAGTTGTTGTTGTTGTTATTATTATTATTATTATTATTATTATTATTATTATTATTATTATTTACAATAAAAAACTACCTATGTTAACTTTGAAGCATAAGGTAGCGAGTGGATAGTCTAGTTGAGAATGGTGATCACCTAAATTAGGGGAAGTCCCATGTTCGAGTCTTGCCAAGTGTGGGGATTGGGATTTTCATTATTAAAAAGGGAAAGAGATAGACTTCGATTTTTTTCATTAAAAAAATTGTAAGAATAAGGTGCAAACTCAAATTAGACGAAAAATATGGGGTGAAAAGTTACAAGGGCATCTTGGTAAAAAGAAAATACGATTCAAAAGCAAATAATGGACATTAGCAACAGTAGGGTGCAAACATAAAGAAAATAAACAATTGAGTGTAAATGCAAATATGGCCCAAAATATAAGGTGCAAATTTGAAATATCCCAAAAAGGAATGAGTGAGTTAAACAATAAAACAACAAACAATAATGATAGAATGGAGACTGATCAGCAACCGGGATTTTACTCAAAAAAAAATTTAATAATAATAAATTAGATTTTAGGTTTGTTTTGTGCGTGGGTGGGTGGGTGCATGTACAACTATATATTTTTTATATCTGGCCCACTGCATTAAAAAAATATTTTCATGCTTTTTCTATTATATTTTGTTATTTTAGAGAACTAGAAATTTTTGTACGTTCTTAGATTAAAATGTGTACTTAATGTTCCAGAATTAATGAATTTATGTCACGTATATTACCCACTTAAAAAAAATGACAATTAAGTTACTTGTCATATAGCTCTTGCTTATTCTAAAATAAAATTTTCTTAATAAAATTTAAATTTCCAGCTGCCATATATTTGACCTTTATCATAATGTTTATTCCCGATTTTGTTGCGTTAGTTTAATTGTTATCACATGGATAGTTGCATTGGAGAATTTTTTTTGGTTCAATGTCTATCATTCTATGTGGCAGTTCATATTGACCTAATTGGTGATTGTATTAGAGATACTCTAACAAAAATTTATATATTTAAACCTACTTGTCGAGATCTATATATAAAACAAGATTTATAATGACTAAACAATTATATACTGAAATTTCAGAAAATACTATTGTATATTATATTTAATGACACATTTCTTGTTTTTTTTCGATCTTGTTGTTCCTTTCAAATTTTACACAAAATAATATATATATATATATATTTATACATAAAACTATAGCACAATAAGAAAAAAGTGAGACAATTAATTTAGAAAAAGTACTATATTAGCACTTTAAATGAGTATTCTACCACTTCACAACTATATTCAAGGATACTTTATGCATGATTAAGCTTCTTGATATCAATTATAACAGACTTCTATTGTAAATTTATCATTTTATAATATCAGAAACAAATAAAAAAATCGAATCAAATTAAAACTTAATGTATTGATAATACTTTTTAAAGTTCTAAAATACTAACTTGGACGGAAGGTATGCCTTTAAAGCCATAAACAGTAGAGAAACCAATTATCATCCTCACAAGTCCCTCAGGTCCGAAGGCAACGAAATTTGCCATAGGGTTTTACCTCCTTGTGCGGTGGTGGCTTGTACAAGACCAAGAATTAGTCGGACCGAAGGTGCGGATAGTCCGGGATATGGCAAAAAAAAAAACTGTACATACATTAGACTTCTCAATTCTCACATTTGATTCACTAGCTTATACTAAAAAAGTGAACCACCAAACACCTCTTCAATTCAATCATTATAAATTGCAAACACTTTATACTTCGAGCTCAAGAGATCTCAAATTAATAGTTTCATTATTCTCTTAACGACATATTAAGTACCAAATCTAACGATAGAAATTTGGTTGTATCATTAAATAGGTTAACAATTGAAAATTAAGTTGAAATTAATGTTAATACTAGAGTCAAAGTGAGATTATTTATTTGATCAAGAGGCGGGCCCGGGGCACCAGCCGGGCCCGCCAGTCCGCGCACATAGTAACGATACTGTCCCCAACTTAAACACCATTGGGCCACAGGTGTGGGGTTTTAAAAAGCCTCGTTACTATGTGGAGAGACTCTCCCCCACTTATATACCCATGTTGAGTTCTACAATTTTTCTATGTTAAGTTGTAACGACTCCACCCCCGGCTTCTTCGAGTCTCACCTTAGGCTCAACCGAGTTCTTCTGACTCCACCAAGTCTAGCTACCGGTACTACTTCACTCGGTATAGACTAGTCCGTGGATCCACCATCGGCTCTGATACCAATTGTTGTACTGTCCCTAACTTAAACACCTTTGGACCACAGGTGTAGGGTTTTAACTTAAAAGGCCTCGTTACTATGTGGAGACTCTCCGCCACTTATATACCCATGTTGAGTTCTACAATTTTTCCATGTGGGATCAATGGTTTGAGCCAACCATTCTCAACAGATACTATGTACATCCTCTTGCTCTTGGATTGAAGAACAAAGACATTTTCCGCCCCAAAAATAGAACCGTCCATTAAACAGAACAAGAATTCACAAATTCGTCTCCTTTTGTTATAGCTTTAGCAGTTTTCCTTATTGGATTTCACTTAAAAATGTCTTACGTTAATCGTTTGTTCTTTTTCCCAAAGGCAAGAGAACAAATGAGGGATTAATTAAAACGCCCAAATCCGATGGCTTATAAAAGGGCAAAAACAAAGGTTTAAGACTTAAAAACGTAGAAGCTAGACCAAGAAAAATGTACCATGTTATAGACATAGGGTACATGACAAAAAAGAAAATTCATCTACTCTTTACATCTTAAGTTATAGTTTCAATGAGACACACAAAAGCCTAACACTATGCCAGAAAAGGGTTTAGGCGACGCACACAAATAGGTTCGTCTCCTAAGATACATCTTAGGCGACGAACAATACGTCCGTCTCCTAACACTTAACTTAAGCGACGTACAAGATATTGCGTCGCCTAAGTTCACTCTTAGGCAACGTACGGATATAATACGTCTCCTAAACTTAACCTTTAGGCAACGCACATAATAAGATGCGTCGCATAATTGACATGTTTCTTAGGCCACGTACATTGGTCATTGTACGTCTCCTAAGATAAGTCATAGGCGACGTACACAAATTAATGTACGTCACCTCAAATGTTACTTAGGAGACGCAATTTAACCAATGTACGTCACTTAAAGTAATTTTTTTCGCTTAAATTTTTCACAAAATTTTGAAAATTCACTTAGGAGATGCACATTGACCAATGTGCGCCGCCTAAAGTCTCACAATTTTCATCAAAATTTTGAATTTTTGAAAAAATTGAAAATTAACTTAGGAGACGCACATTGACCAATGTGCGTCGCCTAAATTAAATTTTCCCTCCACAAAATTTTGAAAATTTGAAAATTCACTTAGGAGACGCACATTGACCAATGTACGTGGCCTAAAGTCTACCAATTTTCATCGAAATTTTGAATTTTTGAAAAAACTGAAAATTAACTTAGGAGACGCACATTAACCAATGTGCGTCGCCTAAATTAAATTTTCCCTCCACAAAATTTTGAAAATTTGAAAATTCACTTAGGAAACGCACATTGACCAATGTACGTGGCCTAGAGTCTACCAATTTTCATCGAAATTTTGAATTTTTGAAAAAATTAAAAATTAACTTAGGAGACGCACATTGACCAATATGCGTCGCCTAAATTAAATTTTCCCTCCTAAATTTTTCACAAAATTTTGAAAATTTGGAAATTCACTTAGGAGACGCACATTGACCAATATGCGTCGCCTAAAGTCTACCAATTTTCATCAAAATTTTGAATTTTTGAAAAAATTGAAAATTAACTTAGGAGACGCACATTGACCAATATGCGTCGCCTAAATTAAATTTTCCCTCCTAAATTTTTCACAAAATTTTGAAAATTTGGAAATTCACTTAGGAGACGCACATCGACCAATCTACGTCGTCTAAAGCCACCTAATTTTCATTGAGAATTTGAAATTTTGAAAAATTGAAAATTAATTTAGGAGACGCACTTTGACCAATGTGCGTCGCCTAAAGTAATTTTCCCGCCTAAATTTTTTTCGAAATTTTGAAAATTTGGAAATTCACTTAGAAGACGCACATTGACCAATTTGTGTCGCCTAAAGTCACCCAATTTTCATCTAATTTTTTTAAATTTTTAAAATTTGAAAATTTACTTACGAGATGCACTTTGACCAATATGCGTCCCCTAAAATAATTTTCCCGCCTAAATTTTTCACAAAATTTTGAAATTCACTTAGGAGACGCATATTGATCAATGCGCGTCGCCTAAAATCACCCAATTTTCATCCAAATTTTGAAAATTTTAAAATTTGAAATTTCACTTACGAGACGCACTTTGACCAATGTGCATCGCCTAAAGTTTTTCAACGGTCACATTTTAAATTATTCAAAGCCCTTTGACCATATTTCTCAGGAGACGGACATTTCTTCCACATTTCACTGATGTTCTATATTATTACGCAGATGACTGATCTTCGAGTTAAAATGGACTCTCATTACATGCCAGAACTAGAGATTCTTTCATATGAGCCTCAGGGTTACTATGTTTACTCACAATGTGACGTAAATGGAATCAATTTCGTTACATGGCAACGAGACCAGAACCGGAAGACCCAGAGTAACGGAGTTATGGTAGAGGCAGATGACATCTCCTACTACGGGGTTCTTGAGGTAGTCGTCGAACTTAAGTACACAGAAGGCATGTCTGTTGTGTTGTTTAAGTGTAAATGGTATAACACTGACCCTGCAGAACCAGACAACACAAAGACAGATCGTGGTCTTTTATCCGTGAACACATGGACCAGTTAGTACAAAGACAGTCCATTTATTCTTGCCAAAATGGCAAGACAAGTGTCTTACATAGATGATCCGTTTGCTGGTCCAGGTTGGAAAGTAGTTAATGTTATGTCCCATAGAGGTACGTACAGTGAGAGCGCACTTGCAAGGGACGAAGCCTCCACCACACAGTATGAAGTAGACGAACCCTATCAAGAGCCCCACACGACTTATTTTCTTATATCTGGTTTTATCATCGATCTTGGCGATATACCACAACAGGATGCTCCCGATTATAACGATGATGATGATAATGACGAGGACGATGATGATAATGATGAGGACGACGACGACGATGATGCCGAAAGCTTTAACAATGACATCATCATATGTTCAGGTGATGAGGACGATGCCCAAGGGTTTGACGATGATGAAGACGATACTGATTGACGTCTTCCTATTGTAATAAAAAATAAATGTAATTTCTTAATGTAATATTAGTCATGGTAATTAGCATATTTATTTTTTAACATTACATATTTTCAAATTTTGTAAAAATAAAATAAACTATTTAACATTATTTATTTTTAACAACATATATATTTTGTAAAAATAAATTAAACTAATTAAATATGTTGTAACACTAAAATAAAATAAAATAAACTATAAAAATAAAATAAATTATTTAAAATTATTTATTTTTTAACAACATATATATTTTGTAAAAATAAATTAAACTAATTAAATATGTTGTAACACAAAAATAAAATAAAATAAACTATTTAACATTATTTATTTTTTAACAACATATATATTTTATAAAAATAAATTAAACTAATTAAATATGTTATAACACTAAAATAAAATAAACTATAAAAATAAAATAAACTATTTGACTTTATAAGATATATAATTATATATGACTTTATTACTTTAAGTTAAAAAATAAAAGACCAACCTAATTTAAGCCAATCTATTTTCACTCCACACGACCGCACACAGCGCCGCTTGCCTGCTTCTTCCCCAAATCGTTTCTTCTGCGCGCGAGAGCTACTGAGCTACAAGGAGAAGGAGTTCTTCAGTTGACAATCAACTCTTCTTCTCTCCTCACTCCGACGGTCACCTCATCGTCGACTCCCCTTTAATCTTCACAAATCACGAGTTCACCTCTATTAGAGGTAATACTCTCTCTCTCTCTCTCTCTCTCTCTCTCATGCTATGTGCTATTGTTATTGCTGTTTTTTGTTGGGTGTATAATGGCTCATTATGAATAAAGAGACAAGCAAATTATACCAACTCCAAAACACCGATTGTCTCTCTCTCTCTCTCTCAAATTCGAACTTCATGTTTTAGGATTTTTACCTCAGTAGCCCTAATTTTTGGTACTTAGATATAGCTGTTGTGATATATATATATATGTTAAGATTTATTAATTATATATTCTACTGCTGCGTCTACTGTTGTTGTGTGTGTAGAAGCTCATATTTTGTGTTAAAGCAGGTGTGTTAAAAGCAGGAGTAATATATAATTAGCTATATAGTTGATTTTGGTGTTGGTTTTTTATAGCTATATAGCTATATAGTTGAGCTAATTTTTATATATGAATACTAACATTTGAATCTAAAACATGAAATTTGAATCTTACAATATTGTTTGTTAATTTGGCTGTGTAGATGAATCTCTAAATTATTAATTCCAAGGCAAATTGAATGGTTACTTCCGAATCTTTCATGAAAGAATTTAACACAAAAAAATTGCCTATATATATAATATATAGGAAATGCTAATATCATCTTCAATGACCTGTTCAATAGGAAATTGCCTATATATATATATATAATCTCTTTGGTGTTCACTTTTCATCATTGTGCCTGCCAAGATCATCTTCAATGATTGTTCAATAGGAAATGCTAATACTTTAGCTTTAAATAGAAAATCTTATTTTGATAGTGGTTTGGACAGCTTTAAATAGGAGTTTGTTTTAATGATTTTTTGGGATGGGGAGTTCTCTATTTTATACTTTATACTTTGTGTTGAAACCTTCCTACCTAGGGGCAGAGTTGGATGTTCTTTGTGGGTTATTTAAGGACTGGACTGGGTAAGTTTGTGGCGCTTTCGTTCAAAATTTGGGTGTGGGTACTACTTATTTTGTCGAGTTTAGTGCTCTTTTAAATGCTGCTGTGATGGCTTTTGCCGAAGGGTGGATGAGGGTTTGGTTTGATTGAGGTCGACTCAGCGTTATCTCTCCCTCTTACGTTTGGGGACACAGGCACACAACAGCACACACAACACACAGCACACAGCAACGCACAGCAGCGCACACTACTCACAGCACACAGCAATGCACAGCAGCGCACAGCACACACAGCACACAGCACACAGCAGCGCACAGCACACACAGCACACAGCATACAACAGCACATAGCAGTGCACACTACTACTACTACTACTTATACTTATTCTACTATTACTACTACTTATACTTATTCTACTACTACTACTACTAATACTCATACTTATTCTTATTCTACTATTACTACTACTACTACTACTTATATTTATTCTACTACTACTACTACTACTACTACTACTACTACTACTACCACTTATACTTATTCTTATTCTACTTATTCTACTATTACTACTACTACTTATATATATTCTACTTATTCTACTACTACTACTATTACTACTACTACTTATATTTATTCTACTTATTCTACTTATATTTATTCTACTACTACTACTTATATCTATTCTACTTATTCTTCAACTACCACTACCACTACCACTACCACTACTTATCTTTATTCTACTACTACTACTTATATATATTCTACTTATTCTACTACTACTACTTATATCTATTCTACTTATTCTTCAACTACCACTACCACTACCACTACTTATCTTTATTCTACTACTACTACTACTAATTCTACTTATTCTTCTACTACTACTACCACTACCACTACTTATCTTTATTCTACTACTACTACTACTACTACTACTACTACTACTACTACTACTACTACTACTACTTATACTTATATTTATATTTATTCTACTACTACTACTACTACTACTACTTATACTTATATTTATATTTATTCTACTACTACTACTACTACTACTTATATTTATTCTACTACTTATACTTATACACTTACACTTACACTTATACGTATTCTACTTATTCTACTATTACTACTACTACTTATATTTATTCTACTACTACTACTACTTATATCTATTCTACTTATTTATACTTATATTTATTCTACTTATTCTACTATTACTACTACTACTTATATTTATTCTACTACTTATACATTTACACTTACACTTATACTTATTCTACTATTACTACTACTACTTATATTTATTATACTACCACTACTTATATCTATTCTATTTATTCTACTACTACTACTTATATTTATTCTACTACCACTACTTATATCTATTCTACTTATTCTACTACTACTATTACTATTACTAGAAAATTCTAATCATATTTCTTTAATGTGTCTAAATTACTACTACTACTATTACTAGAAAATTCTAATCATATTTCTTTAATGTGTCTAAATTATGCAGGTATTCGAAGATGCCTCCTAAGACATCTAGGAGACCGACGAGCAGGGGCCCGATGGATCAGCTGCGTCAAAGCGTTGCACAACGCTCAGCTGCTATAGCCTCTAGAGGAGCTCCCGATCATGAGGTTGCACCGCCACCTTTGGAGTTGCAGTTGATTACGGATGCCTCCTAAGACATCTAGGAGACCGACGAGCAGGGGCCCGATGGATCAGCTGCGTCAAAGCGTTGCACAACGCTCAGCTGCTATAGCCTCTAGAGGAGCTCCCGATCATGAGGTTGCACCGCCACCTTTGGAGTTGCAGTTGATTACGGGTCAGGTTCCGTCTACCCAGCATTCATTTGCCACAAGCACCTCCACCACTGGGCGTTCGTTTCCTCGCAGCATTCGCTGCAAGAGCGGAGGTGTTACATATCTTTTTCTTTTTTCTTTTTTGTTTTCTTCTACTAAAACTATATATATATAAAAATTATTTTTTATGTTCTAATTTGTAGATACTTCGACCTCCACATCCACCTCCACCCACACGAGAGGCATAGTAGTGGGTAAGAAGACTAGTGAAGAAGTGCGAAACCATGGAAAGATTAAGCTCGAGTGGTCCGACGAGCTTAAATTGCCATCGTCTCCGGCGGTTCAGGCCCGTCTCACACGCGACATTGGCAGTGTCGTAAGGGACAAAGTCCCAATGGTGGCACATTCATATTGGGCTCTGCTTAGAGAGCATCTTCAGATTATTTACAACCACTCCCGCCAACAGCCATAAGTTAACTTTTTGGTTCATTTTGAGACTGTATATTTTGAATATTTTGAGACTTTAACAAATATTTAATTTTTTCCTTCCCAAGTACTTTGAGACTTTATGTATATGTTGACAGTTTAATTAAATTTTGTGAATTGCATGATGTAGCTTTATGAATTGTAATTTTGTGAATTTTGGTGTTTTGGAATTAGTTGTTTGGGATTACAGGTTATTCTTGGTATAAATCTTGATAACAGATATATAAAATGCAACTTTTACTGCATGGGTAATTGTAATTCTAGCATTTTTGAAAAAAATGGTCTTTTACTTAGGAGACGTACATTGGTCTATGTACGTCGCCTAAGAAGGCCCTGTGTCCCATCTTAGAAGACGCACATTGGTCAATGTACGTCTCCTAAGGGTACACTTAAGAGACGTACATTCACCAATGTACGTTGCCTAAGTGTTCCTCTTAGGAGACGTACACTGACCAATGTGCGTCTCGTAAGTTTTAAGCTTAGGAGACGTATATTGATCAATATGCGTTGCCTAAGTGTCTTACTTGGGAGACGTACATTGATCAATGTGCGTCTCTTAAGTGACCACTTAGGAGACGCATATTGATCAATGTTCGTCTCCTGAGTGACCAACTTAGGAGACACACATTGGTCAGTGTGCGTCTCTTAAGTTGGTCACTTAGGAGACGTTCATCATGTACGTTGCTTAAGAGTTCACTTAGGAGACATACATTATGTGCGTCGCTTAAGAGATACTTAGGAGACGAACCTATATTTGTACGTCGCCTAAGATCTTAGGCGACGTAACTTAGGCGACGGCTCTTAAGAGACGGCTTGCTCGTCGCCTGACTCTTAGGAGACGAACATACTTATCTTAGGAGACGGACAATGTGCGTCGCCTAAGAGCTTGTTGGGCCTAGTGTAATTGGAAGTCATCTAATTAGAGTTGGGAATGGGTCAAATACAATCTTTTCATTTGGAATTGAATTAGGGTATATTAGGTACTATGTTATAGAAATAGTGTATATCCGTATCGGACGGAATGGTGAAAAGAAAAATAATCGATATTATGGGGGTCTTAGTTTCCATTTTGTGTACAGTCAAATATTTTATCTTTGTTGTACTCGCACAATAAATGTTCATAAAACGGAATAATGTACTACATTGGATAATGAACAATCATTATTGAGAAAAATAAGTAGATTCGTGAATTTACTTGGTTAAACAAATAAATCTAATTGTTAGTTTGTAAGGAAAATGAAAAACTAAATACAATATACAATATTTTGATCATCTTCTTTACATGATGTCATTTAAAAAGATTCTAAAGATAAACAGTTAGATAGTCATTAATTAAGTGCTCATTAATTTGATTAGAGTTTATATTCATTCTTGCAATCTTAAATGGTAAGTTCACAATAGAAGTTACTTATAGTTCATGGGTCAAAATTATCATGCTCGATCACCCAATTCTTCGATCGATACCACCAATTCAACTCGATTTTTACAATTAATGAGTAATATATTATATAAAGCCAACCCTAATTTTAAAGTTGTGTCAGATTTTTAAATTGCCTATTTTATCCATGCAATCTATTTTTTTGATTAAAAAATATGCTTGCCAAAAGGGTTCGAACTTTGGACATTTGACAAAATTATCTACTACCACTAAATCACTTAACATTTTTGTTTTTATATTTTGGTTTGGACTATATGTATCTGACTAGCACACGCATCGCGTGTACATGTAATCTAGCATATATAATTTAATACCAAGGAAGCTAGACATCGGCCAGCCTGCATTTATCATTATCGATCATCAGCCTGTTGGCCATATATATCCCTTGTTGAATTGTTCTTTGCAAATTCCATCAGGTTGCCGGCAGCCATCTTTAACAATATATGAAAATGGGAAAGTAAGCCAAACAGAAACAAGGGCAATTACAGTTTTTGGTGGCTTGCTCTTGACTCTTCTTCCATTCAACCATGCATGCGGTTGTGAGCACTTTGTAATATATATACCCAACAAGAAATTTGGCTTTCGGAGGGAAAAAAAATTCTCATGAAAAATGGCAAGGAAAACAACTGATTTATGTGATAGTTGGAAAAAAAATAAAAAATATTGAGGCATGTGGTGAGATACTAAGATGTCTTACTTTTTGACTTTTTCTATGGAAAAACATTATTTGCGAAGAGTTCCTTAATTTTCGGAGATGGAAGTGGATGAGGAAGCAAAAAATTCACAAAAAATAAAGAAATATGGAAGACATCTGCTCATAAAATGGGTATGAGATAGAAAGTATCTCATCACATGCTTTAACTTATTTTTTAACATCTCACACAAATCGATCAATTAATTTTATTTTTTTTACTATTTTCAGTGTTTTTTTCAAACGTAAACTAGATGATATATCAATTCACCAATAAAGATTTCGAGAAATTTTTTGGGTTGCCATAAGGTCTGTCTATGTAATTAAACAGTGGCAAGAAAATGAAAATCTCCACTAATCCACAAAAAAGTTTAATCTTCCCATAGAAAATCTTGTGTAGTGATTAATTTACCTCACAAAATTTTAATTTAGTAACAAACCTTGTATCTTGCCACAAAAGGTTCTTTTTACAAACTTTAGCGACAAAACCTCTCTTGCAACAAGTTTCTTATACAATTAGCCATATTTCCCTGAAGATTTTGGTCTACCACAATTAAGTAATTATTTCACGAATAATTGTATATGCTATTTATCACACAATTATATGAAACAAATTCGTCACCCTTTGTTGTAGTTTTCGCCATTTTCCCTTTTGGATTTTACTTAAATATGTCGCATGTTAATCGTTTGTTCAGTTCTTTGATCTGCTATAAACAATGACAAGTAGTGCAGTGGATCATTAGCTTTTGTTTCTCGTGCCCATTTGTGAACTACTACTTAATTGCTTTGCGGAAGTGATACAAGAATTACTGTTTATATATATATATATATCAATCCCTTTCTCTTAAGGACCGTATATATATTTTTTTCTAAGAAAAAATAAAGGTTTAAATCTCTTCCTTTTATTACAAATAACTAAGAAGCTCTCTTCATCCCGAGTGAGACTCAAACAACCTGGGAATTCCCAATTTGATCTGGGTAGGTGCGTTTACACAAAGCTAATTAAAAATAACTAAGAATTATATAAACATAGTAGTTGTTCTTGTAAGATTTTGCATGCAGATACATGTAGCGGTAGAAGCATCGGATTTCTTCGTGTTTACATCAGGTTATATATTCCACAAAATTATCCTTACATCTTCAATTCTGGTTTTGATGAGGAAAAAGCCTAATTGGAAGTCCGTTTGCTGGCATCGGAAATGGATTATATACAATCTTCTCATTTGTAATTAGTTTTTCCCATCTGAATTTTGTTATCAACCTATGCATAAAGATTAGTACCTCCACACGAGCAAACTCGCTTCCTGGGCACATCCTTGTTCCTCCTCCAAATGGCACAAAAGTGAATGGTATTGGCCCTTTTCCCTCAAATCTCGATGGATCAAACTTTTCTGGATTTGGGAAGTATTTTGGATCTTTGTGCGTTGTATGTACACTCCAATATAACTGGTAATGAAATAATTTTATGAATGATTAGTTTTTGATAATGATCAAAAATTAATGCTACATGACCCAAAAAGAAATTCCCCCAAAATCGCCAGGAAATGCATCTGAACTATTCACCACTTTGTCTCCCATGTTTCAGTGCATGCTTACATAGTTTCAACCATGAAAAAGTAGAAAGAAAACCACACTAGACTATATTGAATTTATACCTTCCATCCCTTAGGAACTGAGAAGTTTCCGTAAGAAAAATCGCTTATAGCTTGTTTGAAGGATCCGTTAGTTGGAGGTACAAGTCTCAAAGCTTCATTTACGACGTTACGAGAATACTTCATCTTTTGTATGTCTCCCCAGTTCAGCAACTCTTGTGGCCCTTTCAATTTCGCTATCTCGACTTGCTCTATTAACCAAGACAAACATTTTTTGAAGACAAATAAGACTTAAAAATGTCCAAAAAGATATTGTTTAAACTAGACCAAAAACTACGAAATTCGTCAAATGAAGATATATATGCCCAAAGTTTTATGTATGTATTTGTTTCACTTTCAGAAATTTGCCCTTACCTTCTAGGACATTGGCATAGATATCAGGATGATCCGCAAGATAATAGACGACAGAGGTCATTAGGGTACTTGTAGTTTCATAACTCGCGAGCAATATACCCAAGATCATACCAGGGATCTCCATTTCATTTAAAAACTTGCCTTCCTCATCAGTCCACATAAGGATCTTTGATAAGAAGTCATAAGGGCATTCACCATCTTTCTTCTCTGACAAATCGTTTCTCCTCTGCTTGATAATCCGTGAAAGCTCTTCTCTAAGCAATTTCGCGGCCTTTATAGCACGATTAAAAGCCATGCCTGGCAAATTTATAGGCACGGAAATTAGACCTGTGGTTACAAGCTCGAAAGTATCAGCAAACCTAGCGACGAGCCCTGGATCTTCAACACTCATGAATAGCTTACACGCCAAAGAAAAGGTCAAGTTTTTCGACAGATTGAAGACTTTGACTTCTGGATTGGGGGTACTCCGTATTTTCTCCATTTCATTTATTGTGGTATAATCGATTATCGGTACATACTTTTGGAGTGCTTCGGGTTTAATAAATTCGGGGATGGTTTTCCTCATTTTCTTAGTAGTATTCATTACGGATGTGTTGGGGGAGCTAAGAACTTTATCAACAGTGGGTGGCCAGCACGAAACCACAAGCTTGTTTTCGTTAGAGAACAAGAACTTGTTGCCGGAAGGGCCGCAAAGAACGGCCATTGTGTCACCTCCGATGGAGGTTTTGAATATTTCCGATGAGTATTTGTTCATTCTTTCATTCACGAATCTCTCGGGGTGACCAGACCTGCCAGTGGAGACGAATTGGAGAGTTTCACCGATGACTGGCCATCCGATTTTGCCAGGTGGGAGTGTTGGGTTGTTGGTTTTGTTTTTGTAGAAGAAGAAAATAAGAAAGGATGGTATAAAGAGGAATCCTATAAGAAGAGATGATGAGAGGAAGAGATCCATATATTGTAGTTATGGTTCTTTCGTTCTTTCTCTTTTCTTGTTAGAACATGAAGATAGATAGTGTGCTAGAATAGGTTGAGATGTATTGTATTATATAGGCAAATGAAAGGTGTCTTACATATCCTAGTGTCAGTAGATTTCTCTTTAATTTTTATTTTTTTGATTGCGTTTGTTTTTGGTCTTGAATTGTTTCAGTTTAGTTTCTAAATTGTTTTTCTTTTTTCTTTCTCTTGACTTATTTCAGGAGCTACTATTGAAACATAACAAAATACTCTATAACATTTTAACATTAGCTTGACCCTAAAAGATCGAGTATATGCACATTGGCTCGACTCCTAAAAATTGAGTATATATGCACATATTCGATTATTAAGGGTCGAGCTAGTATAACTTTTTTTAGTCAAAAATAATTTGATCCTTAAGTACTGAGTATATGCACATATACTCGATTCTCAACAAAACGAATAAATAAAACGAAGTGTTAATAAATATTTTAGCGTATTTTAATAACGTCCACCGTTATTATTACTAAATATCCTAGTGTTGACTCTCCATTCAGAGATGGGGGCTTTAGTATGTATATAGACCTATAGCTGCTTTAGTTACATGAATTGATATATATATATATATGAGTTAGGCTATAAAGAGGAATTTCGTCACTTTAATAAAAAGAAGGGATGATCATATGGAGGGGCAATTTGATGAATTTTTTCATAAGATTTTGTAGAGATGATCTATATTATGAGTAGATCACCTCCACCAAATTTCAAAATAAAATTCAACCTAGAAGTGGGTGTTTTGAAAAATTGATATATATGTACATTTTCGGCCGTTAAAATTTTTGATGATCATCTCACCCACTTTTAGGTTGAATTTTTTTTTTGAAATTTGGTGGAAGTGATCTACTCATAATATAGATCATCTTTCAAAAAAAAAATTCAACCTAGAAGTGGGTGTTTTGAAAAATTGATATATATGTACATTTTCGGCCGTTAAAATTTTTGATGATCATCTCACCCACTTCTAGGTTGAATTTTTTTTTTGAAATTTGGTGGAAGTGATCTACTCATAATATAGATCATCTCTACAAAATCTTATGAAAAAATTCATCCAATTGCCCCTCCATATGATCATCCCTTCTTTTTATTAAAGTGAGGGAATCCCTGTTTATAACCTAACTCATATATATATAGATATCCCACCCATATATATCCCATCTAGAATTATGGAAGTGTTGAATTAATATATATAAATATATATATATATATATGTCCCACCCATAACCCATATATGGAAAGTGTTGACTATAGAGAGATTGGGCCGCCTTTATTAAATTATGTAGGTAGAACCAACTTCCCAGTTCCCCATGAATTAATGTTGATATTAGAAAGATACCAAGGGAAGCACAATAATACATTTTGCATCGTAAATACTACGATTATTTTTAATACCATGTATAAATTTTAGTGATTTATTTATGCACATTATGAATTACCTAAAATAGTACCAATTGTTTTGTGTTTTTTGGTGATCTATTGCCGATTCTGCGTATTATTTTCAGTGCATTAAGATACAAATATAATCTCTATTGAGACTAGTGGGCTCAAACTATTGATCTTACATGAAAAAATTGTACAATTCAACATAAATATATAAGTAGGAAAGAGCTTCTACATAAAAACAAGATCTTTTAAGTGAAAATCCGCATACCACGAACCAACATGTCCGATTAGTGCCCTAAGCCCAACCCATATACCGATGGACACAACAATCTCAACAACATGCTACAAGGGCTGCTTGCTTACTGGTCTTTCAAAACATAATAATAATAATAATAATAATAATAATAATAATAGAAGAAGAAGTCTTTGAAAATAATAATAATAATAATAATAATAATAGAAGAAGAATAAGTTTCTTTCAAATCTTTGACGAATCTCATATTTCCAAATTGAGACTATATTTTGTTTGCCTTGATTTAAGTATCCATTTTAATTTTGACGTGGGCCTCCTTAATTCCATAATCCTCCACTCCTTAATTTGAATCCGAGGCCTATATATATATATATATACAAAAAAGGTGTCTAGTTATTTTGATTTTTTTTTTAAAGTTAAGATGCATGAGCCAGCTTACACGTATTTTGATTAATTTCTTTCAAATTCTCAATTAAAGGCATAGGATTAGAGGATTCACAACAAATTACTTGTGGCCTGATCTTCGAAAGTTGCATATCTTATTGCTTAAACACATAACATATATTTCATGAGACATTTTTCATATCTTAAGTTTGCCGCTTCACTAACTCTCGAGGAAATAATCAAAAGAATGGGCCTTTGAATAAATTGTGATTCAAACCAATAATTTCTTTTTACTTTTGCCTTGAATAAGTGGCTTAGTTATTTTTACGTGCTTATTCTATCTCAAATTTAATAATTAATTTCATTTCAAATTTTCTAGACTTAAAAATAAATTATTTATTTCTACTTATAAATAGTCAAAAATACAATATGTTTTTGTCTGGAAATCTCGTATATTACTTGAATTGCGATAAAAAAAAGTAAAATAAAATTATGAGTTAGAAACATCTTGAAAA
Source organism: Lonicera japonica (assembly GCA_021464415.1). Classification (NCBI taxonomy): domain Eukaryota; kingdom Viridiplantae; phylum Streptophyta; class Magnoliopsida; order Dipsacales; family Caprifoliaceae; genus Lonicera; species Lonicera japonica. Next base: position 47,844,390 of record CM038470.1, read on the forward strand.
GAAAATAGAGCGATTAATCTTTGATTGAAAGAGTAAAAATATTTTAATGCTTGGAAGTTTGAATTTCTGGGGATAGCTTCCAAATCTTGGCAAAAGAGTGGTTTTTTTTTTAGCGGTAAGATCATATATTGAGGTTATTCCAAAAGGTTATAACTTCAAATCAAGTTCATTGGATTATTTTTGTTTTTATTTTTGTCATTTTTTTAGGGAGGCCGGGTCCAGGTCCCCCTTTCTTTCATTTGGGAGCTTGAGCTTTTTTAAAAAAAATATATATATTATTTCTATGAACTTATTTTTCTTCAAAATAATTTGGCATAGAGTATTTCACATTTCAAGAATGCACATGATGAGCTGTTGCTTGCGTTTAATAAATAGTATTATTTAAATTTTTAAGTTATATAGAACACAATATTTGCCATCTAACGCTTGCTTTTTCTTTATTTCTTTTTAAGTTTTATAACCTTTTGCGAGATATGGGATGATATTGTTAAAGATATTTTGAATTTGTATTTCATTTTTTTTTTCCTTTGTCTTCACATCCCCCACTATTAGTGGATTTTGTTATGATATGTTAGGTGAGGGCAAAAACAACAATTTTCAAACGTACAATTGAAATTCAAAAATAGATTTGGCACTAAATCTAATAGGTAGCAATTTTCCCACCAGATTTATGTTATATATGTATATATAGAGTTCATTTTAAGTATGGACCAATCCTTATGGATTGGTCTTTTTATGACGGTTTTCCGTCATAAAAACACTTGATGTGTGTTTCTTATGATGCAAAACCGTCATAAAATGAACAAATCCATACGGATTGGTCCGCACATGATCATTCTCGTATATATATTTAAATCCCAAAATGTATGTCTCTTATCAAAAATTATGTGGTTGAAAATTGCTTTCACACAAACCAATAATTCAAATCAATTTGTGTAGCTTATTTTCCCCACTTACCTCTCCTACTCTGACAAAAATATCTTCTTTAAAACACTCTATTTCCTACTTTTTGAATGGATAGTTTTTAAATTTTAAAAATAAATAATGTATTAAAAAATGCAAATTTGTACAGTTAAATTTAAGATATTTTTTAAATAAATAATAGTGCCCGCTTTTGGCACGAATTTTAACCTAATATATATATATATATATACACACACATATAAGGAAATGATCATGTTTGAACTCTATATACGAGGAGTTCGCACGAATTTGAGAGGAAAAATGCGGAGTCCACCTAATAAAGCAACTTTCACTCTCTCCCTCCACTTTAACCATTTACCTGCCAAAAGATAAAGAAAAAAAGAAAAAAGCCTATTTCCAATTTCAGTCTCTTCTCTTTACCCACGAGAGCTGAGAGTTAATTCTTCTCTTTTTCTTCTTTCAAATTTATCTCCTTGAAAACAACTCAAACCACAAATAAATCATATCAAAAACAAGAGAGAGATTGACTATTTGAATAAATCATATCAAATTTCTCTCCTTGAAAATAACCCAAACCACAAATAACTCATATCAAATTTCTCTTCTTCTCTTGTATTTGTTTTCTTATAATTGACATAGCTTCTTGTTTTTGGTATGATTTATTTGTTTGTTTGAGTTGTTTTAAAGGAGGGAAATTTGAGAGAAGAATAGAAGAATTGGCACTAATCCACAAAAAGTTTAATCTTCCCATAGAAAATCTTGTGTAGTGATTAATATGCCTCACAAAATTTTAATTTAGTGACAACCCTTGTATCTTGCCACAAAAGGTTCTGTTTACAAACTTTAGAAACAAAAGCTCTCTTGCAACAAGTTTCTTATACAATTAGCCATATTTTCCTGAAGATTTTGGTCTACCGCAATTAAGTAATTATTTCACGAATAATATTTTGTATATGCTATTTATCACACAATTCTATGAAACAAATTTGTCGCCCTTTGTTGTAGTTTTTGCCATTTTCCCTTCTGGATTTTACTTAAAAATGTCGCATGTTAATCGTTTGTTCAGTTCTTTGATCTGCTATAAACAATGACAAATAGTTCAGTGGATCATTAGCTTTTGTTTCTCGTGCTCATTAGTGAACTACTACTTAATTGCTTTGCGGAAGTGATACAAGAATTATTGTTTATATTTATATATATCAGTTCCATTCTCTTAAGGACAATATATATATAAATATTTTCTAAGAAAAAATAAAAGTTTAAATCTCTTCTTTTTATTACAAATAACTAAGAACCTCTCTTCATCCTGAGTGAGACTCAAACAATCTGGGAATTCCAAATTTGATCTGGGGAGCGGCCTTTACACAAGGCTAATTAAAAATAACTAAATAACTAAGAATTATATATGCATATATAATAGTTGCTCTTGTAAGATTTTGCTTGCAGATACATGTAGCTGTAGAAACATCGGATTTCTTCGTGTTTACATCTGGTTAAATATTCAACAAATTATCCTTACATCTTCAATTCTAGTTTTGATGAGGGAAAAGCCGAATTGGAAGTCCGTTAGCTGGCAACGGGAATGGATCATATACAATCTTTTCATTTGTAATTAGTTTTTCCCACCTGAATTTTGTTATCAGCCTATGCATAAAGACTAGTACTTCCACACGAGCAAACTCGCTTCCTGGGCACGTGCTTGTTCCTCCTCCAAATGGCACAAAAGTGAATGGTATTGGCCCTTTTCCCTCAAACCTCGACGGATCAAACTTCTCTGGATTCGGGAAGTATTTTGGATCTTTGTGCGTCGTATGTACACTCCAATATAACTGGTAATGAAATAATTTTATGAATGATTAGTTTTTGATAATGATCAAAAATTAATACTACATGACCCAAAAAAAAATTTCCCCTAAATCACCAGGAAATGCCTCTGAACTATTCACCACTTTGTCTCCCATATTTCAGTGCATGCTTACGTACTTTCAACTATGAAAAAGTAGAAAGAAAACCACACTAGATTATATTGAATGTATACCTTCCATCCCTTAGGAACTGAGAAGTTCCCGTAAGAAAAATCGTTTATAGCTTGTTTGAAGGACCCTTTAGCTGGAGGTACAAGCCTCAAAACTTCACTTACAACGTTACGAGAATACCTCATCATTTGTATGTCTCCCCAGTTCAACATCTCTTCTGGCCCTTTCGATTTCACTATCTCAACTTGCTCTATTAACCAAGACAAAAAAAATTTCAAGATAAACAAGACTTAAAAAGTCCTAAAAAACAAATGTATAAACTAGACCAAAGACTACGAAATTAGTCAAATGAAGATATGCCCAAAATTTTATGTATGTATTTATTTCACTTATAGAAATTTTCACTTACCTTTGAGGACTTTGGCATACACATCAGGATGATCGGCGAGATAATAGACGACAGAGGTCATTAGGGTGCTTGTAGTTTCATAGCTTGCGAGCAATATACCCAAGATCATACCAGGGATTTCCATTTCATTTAAAAACTTGCCTTCCTCATCAGTCCACATAAGGATCTTTGATAAGAAGTCATAAGGGCATTCACCATCTTTCTTCTCTGACAAATCGTTTCTCCTTTGCTTGATGATCGGTGAAAGCTCTTCTCTAAGCAATTTCGCGGCCTTTATAGCACGATTAAAAGCCATGCCTGGGAAATTTATAGGCACAGAAATTAGACCCTTGGTTACAAGCTCAAAAGTATCAGCAAACCTAGCGATGTGCCCTGGATCTTCAACACTCATGAATAGCTTACATGCCAAAGAAAAGGTCAAGTTTTTTGACAGATTGAAGACTTTGACTTCTAGATTGGGGCTACTCCATGTTTTCTCCACTTCATTTCTTGTAGTATAATCCATTATCGGTATGTACTTTTGGAGTGCTTCAGGTTTAAGAAATTCGGGGATGGTTTTCCGCAGTTTCTTAGTAGTATTCATTACGGATGTGTTGGGGGAGCTAAGAACTTTATCAACAGTGGGTGGCCAGTACGAAACCAGGAGCTTGTTTACATTAGAGAAGAAGAACTTGTTGCCAGAAGGGCCACAAAGAACGGCCATTGTGTCACCTCCAATGGAGGTTTTGAATATTTCCGACGAGTATTTGTTCATTCTTTCAGTCACGAATCTCTCGGGGTGACCAGACTTCCCGGTGGAGATGAATTGGAGTGTTTCGCCGATGACTGGCCATCCGATTTTGCCAGGTGGGAGTGTTGGGTTGTTGGTTTTGTGTTTGTAGAAGAAGAAAATAAGGAAGGATGGTATAAAGAGGAATCCTATAATAAGAGATGATGAGAGGAAGAGATCCATATATTGTAGTTATGGTTCTTTCTTTCTTTCTCTTTTCTTGTTAGAGCATGAAGATGGTGTGCTAGATTAGGTTGAGATGTGTTGTATTATATAGACAAATGAAAGGTGTCTTATATATCCTAGTGTCAGCAGATTTCTCTTTAATTTTTATTTTTTTGATTGCGTTTGTTTTTGGTCTTGAATTGTTTCAGTTTAGTTTCTAAATTGTTTTTCTTTTTTCTTTCTCTCGACTTATTTTAGGGAATAGCTCAGCCCCTAACATTTCAATATTAGCTCGGCCTTAAAAGATTGAGTATGTGCACATTGGCTCGGAGGCTAAGGAACAAGTATATGTGCACATATTCGGTTATTTGGCGTCGAGTTAGTATAATTTTTTTTACTCAAAAATAGTTCGATCCCTAAGTACTAAGTATATGCACATATACTCGGTTCTTAAGGACCAAGCAAATATGACAAAGTATTAGTGAATATTTTAATGTATCTCAATAACACCCACTCTTATTTTATTAACCCTTGAATTTAGGCTTTTCAAACTTAAATTTATTTTTTATGATATTTGCTCTAAACCAGAGTCTGTCTGTTAAGACTTAGAACTACCGCTTATTATTAAAAGTATCCTAGTGTTGACTCCCCATTCAGAGATGGGACCTTTAATATGTATATAAAGATCTAGATGCTTTAGTTCCATGAATTAATATATATACTTATAGGGGGCTGCTATTAACCCACACTAATTTACACTCTAACACTCCTTTAAAAAAAATGTTGATTATTCTATTGACACATACCACATTTTTTTATTTTTGATTAATGATTAAAACATTAAACTCATCATTTAAACCCAAATTAATTATATATCCATTAATTATAATCTCTCTTCTTCTTCTTCTTCTTCTTCTTCTTCATCCTCCTCTCCACCGCCACCACTCCCGCTGCCACTGCCGCCACCACCACCACCACCATTCAAATCATCATTCCACTTCAAAAGAAGTTGGATACTTATATTTTTATTATTCATTTACATTTCCTTTCATTTATATATCATTCGATACAAAAAAATGCAAGAAAATTAAAAAAAACCACAAAGAATGTTTACTCGGTTCCGAGGAGCCGAATGTTGTTCATCATACTCAACCCAAAGAAACCGACTAAAGTACAGGGTACTCGGTCTTAAGGAACCAAGTTAGGCTTTGGGTAATTTTTTCAATTTCACTCAATTCCTTAGGACCGAGTAACTTGTGCTTTACTTGGTTCCTTTGGGCCGAGTATGATGAATAACACTCGATTCCTAAGAACCGAGTAAACCTTCATCCATGGAAGAACTTATTTTGACGTGGTGTGTGCACCGGCCAAACCAAAAACTCTTACTTATTCTTCTTAAAAAACAGATCTAATAGATTCTTATCAATAACACATGGTGAAACTTTCTTTTTAACCAATAACAAAAAAGTTGGAGAGGAAACAACTAGATTAGGAAAGAAGTTAGAAGAAGAAGATTAAAGATGAGATTTGTAGGGTGAGTGGTGTGATATGTTTTTTCGAATTGTATAGAGAAAGAGAGTGGAGTGGAGCATTTTTTTGGATTAGTATTAATTAATCTTAAAATTAAATATAAAGTGTTATGAGTGTTAAGAAGATATAAAGTATACTTATGGAGTGTTAGAGAGAAATGGAGTGTTAGAGAGTTAATTGGTGTGTATCAATAATAGCTAGCCCCTTACATATATCCCACCCATATCCCATCTAGAATTATGGAAGTGTTTATCCCATATATGGAAAGTGTTGACTATTGAGAGATTAGGCCGCTTTTATTAATGGATAGGACTATTCACAAACCCTATATTTTTTTATGACACTCTTTATATTGACTCAATACAAAATAGCCGAATATGTGATCATTTATTTAGTGCAATATGATTGAATTATTATTGGTAACAATAAAAATACACAAACTCAACATTATTGTACCGAGTAATGTGCACATATTCCGCCCTATTATACTAAATCAATGCACACATACTCGGCTTTATTGCACTGAGTCAACATAGAAGTGTTAGAGATAGATATAAGGTGTATCAATAACCCCACCTTTATTAATTTGTAGGTAGATCTAGTTTCCTAGTTCCCCATGAAATAATATTGATATTAGAAAGATATTGCTTGCTTTTGTCTTAATTAGTACGATTAATTTTAATATCATATATAAATTTTAGTGATTTACTTATGCACAATTGCACATTATGGATTACTTAAAATAGTGCCTATTGTTATGTGTTCCTTGTTGATATGTTGCCGATTCTTTGTATTATTGTCAGTGAACTAAGATACAAACACAATGTCAACAATACGCCATTTAGGAGGAAATATTTCCGATCAATAACTTACTCAAATGGAACTAGACTATTTATCGGTATTTTTTAAAGGAAGTAAATGAATATAGCAAGTGACTTACAATGCTAATTACAATATATAAATAATTTGTTATTTATTTATAGAGAATTTTTATTATATGACGAGTGAGAAACATTTTTGTAATGAAACAGATAAACATGTGTTACGATTAGGTATTTTCTCTTGTAATGTAATTTTAAAATAGGGAATGATTTCTTATTATTTTTAAAAGGTGAGGAAATTAAATCAAGCAAGCCCAATAGTTAATGCTTTATTCAAGGAAAGAAGATTAAAAACATTGTTGGTTTGAGATTTCGTCTTATTGGAAATGAAGTAAAAGATCTTATATGATAATATTTTTTGTAAAAAATTTAATGAATAATATTTTTCAGAAATAAAGGCCTATATATCATTATCATTTTGAAATAATGTCTTCTTTATCAATTGTGTTTTAAAATAAGGATTTTGACCGAGTACAAACTTAACTTTGCACAAAATTATGTTGAGTGCAAACTTAACTTTACACCAAATTGTGTTTTATGCAAACTTAATTTTGCAATCAAAAAAAATTAATGTAAATTTGTTTCACATGATGTATTTATATTTTTTAACAAGTATATTATTATGTAAAGAGAATAAAAATAACTATCCGAGCTCATAACCAAAAGACAAGATCCGACCTCACCTTGTGTCCGAGCTCAGTAAGATAAACGAGAAGTAAGTGCTCTCCAAGGACACGTGGCAACAGCATAATGAGAGCATGATCGGCACGTCCAGCAACCAGTTATTAACCGCCCACTACGCAACTAACTCCGCTATTATCTTCACACAAAAACAACGTGAGAAGTGAGCCCTATCATCCTGTAACCACTAATTCCTTATCATTTAAGGGGGCAGGCTAAAGATGGTAGATGAAAATATTTGTAATTTGATCATCATCAATCCTAATAAATATTAATCACTAAAAGGGTGGATGTAAACCAGACCTACCATCCATTGGCTGGGAGAACCATCATTCTTCAATATAACCTTCTGCCTACCTTTTTAACACGTTTCTTGCACTTTGTTCATAAATTTTATGTGTAAGCAACAATCTAAAAAATTGTTGACATTACAGCTATCGCCATCTGTGGGAACGGCAGCTTCTCACTTCAAAGTGTAACGAAAACCTAGCTAGCAATACCTTAGGCCCACCACTTAGCCCAGATCTGAAAGATGTCTTACGATAGCGATTGTAACCCCAAGCGTAACCACACTTCCCCCGTGGAAGAAGAAAACCTCGACACTACCCTATCTAAATCCAAAGACATAACCGTCCTAAACACCCCCCACCCTGACCAACCACGAAAGGACAAAGAACCAACCAGTCGCCCATATTATAAATCTACCACGCAAGTCCGTAATGATGGGCCCTCTAGGCGACGAGCTTCAACTTGACCATCCCAGTCCCACCAATCAAATCAAGGTGGTGACAGGGAGCTGGTTAAGCTCTTGCTATATGATAACAGGCCACTGAGGGACACACTGCTGAAACTGGCGAACAAACTTCCTTCTGGCTCTACCAACCATGATGAGCGCGAATCTTTCACCAGTTGTTCCCCCGCAGGACAAGACAAAAGTGGTCAAAGTCCCCCCATGTATACACCAAAGGAGAAAGAGGGATAACGGCTTGATTCGTTACAAATAAAAGTTAAAATTGTTTAACTTACACATTATATCGAGCTTGTGAAGCTTATTTTAATGAGAGTTAAAATGTTTGACTTGTCCATTATACCGAGCCTATAAAGCTTAATCCTCTGCAAATAAAAGTTAAATTGTATTTAACTTTATCGCCATGCCAAGCTTATGAATATAAGCCAAATTGTTTAACTTATCCAGCAAACTTTATGACACTAGGAAATAGCAATCAACACTATATATGAAGAAAAGGAGTGCATTACAAAAAAGAAAAAGTCCAATACAAACAACAACAAAAAAGAAGAAGAAGAAGAAGAAGAAGAAGAAGAAGAAGAAAATGGAAAATGGAAAGCTTAATCTAATGGGATGGAACGGTCATGAGCACCAGTGTCCTCTAATTCACCCTCTCCAACCTGCTCCCCATCATCAATCCTACTATGACCAGCTGCACCACCAACAGGGGGGTGAACTTCCACCACCTCCCTAACCTCAGCTACCCCGACCGCAGGCGCCTCTACAGCATACTGGAAGTCAGCAGGAATGAGAACAGGAACCCTCAAATCACTTATAGGAGGCACCTGAGCAGCATCAAGCCCCCAGTCATACCCAGCCTGGTAAAGCTTGACCTTGATTGACTTGAATTCAGTAACATTTTCGTTGAAGCAAATATCATAACCCCTCTACTCCGCATTAGTGAGTTCCCGCTCATGGATTGCCTTGAGGTTGGAGTTCTCTTTCAGAAAGTGCTCGACCTCTGAAGTCAAGCGCTGGTTGTCTGACCTCAAAGTATTGACCTCACCCTGAGCACTCCCCTACTGCTGGTTCAAGCTAGATATCAACCCGTTGGCGGTATCCAACTCCTTCCTCTTTGCCTTCAGCTGCTCGTTCAGGCGTTTTCTTTCCACATCCAGCTTCATAAAGGCCTCGTTCTGGTTTCTACTAAGGGCAGCCCTCCTATCGTCCAACACCATGAACTTCTGGGCAGCCTGCTTAAAGAAAGACAAAATGATGACAAGGAACAAAATGAATTAAGAATTGACAATCTGAAATGGCTAACAAGCTCGAATATCCACCTTCAACATATCTTGCAGAGCTTCATTCCTCAGTTTAAGGGCGAGGATGTCCTTCAGCTCGGCAACATCATCAGCCTTTGTAATCCCATACATGATGATGGTTGCAACAGAGGGGGAGCGATATATGGAATCAGACTCCACTAACTCGCGGCCTTGGCAGCGAAACACAGGATGCCAACTGTGGTTTGGCTCTTCCTCTACATGTTCGGCTACCTAATCTTCAACCCTTTGAGGCTGATCTTTTTCCTAGAGGGCGGCAGCTTCCACTTCCTGACCAGCTGAGGGGGAGGAGGGTGGGGTAGTCACCACAACTCTATAGCAGTAGTGAGGTCTTTTCTGAGTAGGAGACGCAGCAACCTGTCCAGCGTTGGCATCATCCTATATAGCTTGACTCAAGTTCCTTCTTTTAGGGGCCATCTCCACAGAATTTTCGATGGCACGGTAACTTGTGCCTTTGATGTCCTGGTAAAGTCGAATTAGGTCGGGATCGATTGGAGTATTCGAGCTACTGTGACTTTGCTCAAAAAATTTTCTTTTTTCCTTATCTTCACAAGTAGCCGAGGTGCTAGGGGCTCCAAAATTAACAACTAACCCAGTTGCAGTGACGCCCGTTCTGTCAATAGGCCCCTCCCTAATCACAATTCCTGTAAGGATGATAGGACGGGAAGCTAGGCGAACCTTAACCTTCTGCTTATCCTTAAGCTTGCTCGGTCTCTTGGTGTTACCAACCCAATCTGGTTAATTGCACCTTTCACTCAGAAAAGCGGTATCCCAGGGGGTGTAACCGAGCAAGTTGTGAACAGCTTGGGGTGATCAAGAATACGAACCCCTTGGACCGTTGAAAATGATCATGGGGTTGATAGAGTCCCAATCAACAACTTTACTGCTCGGACGACTGGGCTTCGCTGCAAAACAAACACACAAATTGTATCAAAGTGAACACATATTGCAACACGAAATGAATAACAAAAGTACACCCAAAAATCCTACCAACATGGCGATGTATATATCTTTTTATCTTAGCTATATTCCTATCATCCCAAGAACCCCCCCCCCCAACTACTACTAAGCCCTCGTCATATCCATTTTTGGACTTGGTTAAACACTTCACCGAATCGAAAGCCCTAACTTGAGCTCGAAAGTAATAGCGAGAATGATTGCCTGGATTATTACAGAGGGAATAGCACCAAAAAATCTCCCTCCACGTGAGATTCACCCCCAACAATCTGTTCAGATCAGCACAGCCTAAGACTACTCTAACCCCATTTGGACTCAGTTAACATAGCGCCATGTTGCATTGTCTCAACACGTCACACAACAGGGGGTCTAAAGGCAGTTTCAACCCCGCCTGTTCAAATAGGACAGGATATATGCCAATCTCCCCATCCCTTGGATCAATAGTGGGCTCCTCGTTTACTTTAGGAAGCCTCACTATGCACCCATCAGGAATAAATCGCTGAGAGAAGGTAGTAAGTTCTTCGTCCTCCTTAACTAAATACCCTAGCATACTCATCTACTATATCCAAACCCTAACCCTCTAAAAGACAAAAATGAAACTACAGAACAAGAGTGAGGGATAAGGAAGACTTACAGAGCCAGAAAAATACTTCGAGGAAGGACAACCGCAGTTTCAAACCGTAACTATAATCCGTCGCTCGCACAAAGAAAGAGGGAAAAAAATCGCAAAAGAAGAGAAAGTTTTGAAAATGAGAAGGCAAATGTGAAAGTGGGTAAGTTAGACAGTTTTTTTCCAACACAGCGTGTTTCCCTTCTAAAAACACGCCTAATGATAAAATTGCATTTAATGTGAGTCATTTCAATGCATTCACCAGCTTTTTTTGAAGTACAAGCCATCCGCGAGGTGCCACGTGACGCCATGGGCCCCATTCTCCTAGTATAAGCGTCCGACCTCCATGAACATGCCGAGGTCAAACACTTGGGGGGCAGTTGAAGGGGATAAAAATAATTATCCGAGCTCATAACCAAAAGGCGAGATTCGACTTCACCTTGTGTTCGAGTTCAGTAAGATAAACCAAAAATAAATGCTCTCCAAGGACACATGGCAACAACACAACGAGAGCATGACCAGCACGCCCAACGACCAGTTATTAACTGCCCACTACGCAACTAACTCCGCTATTATCTCCACACAAAAACAACATGAGGAGTGAGGCCTATCATCCTGTAACCACTAGTTCCTTCAATCTATAAAAGGAACTCACCTTAATCATTTAAGGTGAGTTCCTTCGTCAATATAACCTTCTGCCTACCTTTTTAACACATTTCTTGCACTTCGTTCATAAATTTTGTGTGTAAGCAATAATCTAAAAAATTGTTGACCTTACATTATATTTCATTCATAAAACTTTAAAATAACAACAAATAAACACAGATACATAGTAATATTTTAGAAAATAAGGAGTGCAAACTTAACTTTGCATAACTCCGAAAAAATTATTATGTGCATTTTATTAATAAATAGGTTTTGAATATGTAATTTGTTAAAATTAATCTAAAGTACTGTCAATTAAATATTTATTTATAATAATATGCTAAAAACATGTAATGCAAACTTAATTTTGCATGATTCCGTAAAAAAATAAAATTTAAAAATTTACTGTAAAGTTAACTTTACGCTACTTTTAGAGTTTGGTCAATTGTCAAATATAGGCTCTTAATTCAAAAAAATATTATTCTTCGATTCTTTTGCAAAAAACTTTTTCATAAAAAATAGACAGAATAAATAAATAAATAATAGAAGAAGAAGTCTCTTTCAAATCTTTGAAGAATCTCATATATCCAAATTGAAACTATATTTTGTTTGCCTTGATTTAAGCATCCATTTTACTTTTGACATGGGCCCTGCTTCCATAATCCTCCACTCCTTAATTTGAATCCTAGGTCTAAATAAAATTAAAAAAAAAAGTGCTTAGTTATTTTAATTTTTTTAAAATGTAAGAATGTCTGAGGCAGCTTACGTGTATCTCGATTAATTCCTTCCAAGTTCTTGACCAAAGGCAAAGGATTCACAGTACATTATTTGTGGCCTGATCTTCAAAAGTTTTATCTCTTGAAGTTTGCCACTTCACTACCTCTTGAGAAAATAATCAAAATAATTGGGAATTAGAATTGTGATTCAAACCAACAATTTTTGTTTTAATCTTGCCTTGAATAAGTGGCTAGTTATTGTTGGAGTATCACAATATAAGTATTACAATAGCAACGAGTACATTAATTCCAACAATAATGATAGCCAAACTAAAATTAAATTAATGATATTGAAGTCCAAGAAAAATTTTTCTATTTTGGATACCAATCAAAACAATTTTACCATTAATATTGGTGAGAAGTGAATTAATTAACATGCATCGATGTAGAGAGTCATCTTGATTTTAATTGCCTAAATTGTAAACCTTTCAAAACATATTGATTTACAATAACAAAAACAAATAATAGTGTATTACTATTAAGTCTATATAACCAACATTATTAAAATCATATTAACAAAATAATAATGCCAAAATAAAATCTTAAACTTGTCAAAACGAACTACGAAAATATATTATAAATATAATGGAAAGATAATTCCATAATCTCGATAATGAAATCTTTGGGTTAAGGCGAGGATCGATTATGTCACTCTCTTTAAGACATTTAGCGGCTCTGCCCTAACATTTATGCTTGCAATTCGTAAATGTCACGCCGTCTCCAGGATACAACAAGCCCCAGAATCCCCTTTGTCTTGATTTTCCTTGAACGGTGAAAAATCAGAATACTAACACCCTTGATAATCAATGCTTAAAAAAGTAGACAAAATTCGTCGGAGACGAAAAAAACAAAAAAAAAAACTTTTTGGTGCCTCGATTTCTTCAAATGAAGAAAATTCATTTTTTGCTTATGCTCACGATTAGCTAAAGGAAGAGAAAATGAAGAAAACAAATCTCATTTTGCTTAACTCTAAAGCACATATACTTCATTTGGGGTCAGAGTATCGATTTCAAATACGTATCCTGCACGGATATGCCGCCAATATGGTGAGATACGTATTGGATTATCCTATATTTTAATATTATTTTTAAAATTTTGGATACGGTAGGGATACAACAGCGTATCCATGCAAGATACTTATCTGAGTATCCGATATTTTTGAATTATTTTTAAAATTGTGGATACAGTAAGGATACGGCGCGCTAGAATACCTGTGGGATACGGCGGTGTAAGTTTTGTAAAAAAAAATTATTGGGGTCACTTTAAAAATAACAAATAATTTCTTTAGTATAGAAACCTCCTAAAAATACTTGGGCTTTGCCTTTATAACTCAATAAATAAGTCAATCATTTTAACAAAAGATGAAACAACCAAACCACTCTATCATTTATCTACAATCATTGTTGTTCGATCTCTATCCTTCTTCTGGTAATCAAGTCAAAATATTATATCTACTTTTAAGTTATTATACAATTAAATTACTTAGTTTTTTGCTTTAGTTTTATGAATATTAATGATATTGTTCATAAATTTATAAAATTCTTATACCTGAATAATTAAATATATATATATATATAATAATTAAATGTATATATATTATAATTATTTTTTACCATCCATATACAAGACATATTGTATCCTGTATTTTTTTAATTTTTCTGTATCATCATATCAGTGCAGTGTCGTATCCAATACTCATATCCATATTCTTGCTTCATAATTACTTACCATTCTCTCATATGAAGAAGAAAGGGAGAAAGTAACTTTTTATTTATTTATTGTTTTTATCTTTTTGGTTGTCCTCAAGTTTCTCATCAAGTGTATTAAAATAAGGAAGCACGCTTTCCATTTTCTTTGGCCCAAGCTAATCCATTTAGAGAGAGAGAGTAAGTAGTTGTTGGCAAAAATAGTGGGGGGTTATAATGTCGAATTGTTGGATAGTTAGTCAAACATTTTCAAATTCTAAATATCTAAATAAATTTTATTTTAATATATGTTGTTCAAAAAAATTTATTCAAAGCAAGCCCGAATTCGAATTAGAGTCGAGTCGGTTTAGTACGATCGTTGCGCACATGCAGTAAGTCACATTTATTAAATTCTTCATCTAACTATACAAAAATTGGATAAACAAAACATATATATATAAATTCATAAAAAAAATCACATTCTCTAATACACAACATAGATAAAAAAAATTGCTTTAATTTTTTCAAAATACACACTAAATTCCAACAGTTATGAGTTAGAAACAGCTAAAAAAAACATAGAGCGATTAATCTGAGATGGAAATAGTGCAAATACTTTAACTGCTTGGAAGTTTGAATTTCTTGGGATTTCTTCCAAATCTTGGTAAAAGATTATTTTTTTTACATGATTGTTTTAGAATATAGTTTAAATTTCTTGGGACTGCTTCCAAATCTTGGCAAAAGATTATTTTTTTTACACGATTATTTTAGAATAGCCCCACCCCAAATTTTGTGTAACACTTCATATATTGACTCGGTATAATAAAGTCGAGTATATAATCATTTACTCAGTGCAATAGAGTCCAATTATTGTTAAGAACAAAAAAAAATACACTGACTCAGCTTTATTGTATCGAGTAATATATAAATATTCGGTCCTATTACACCAAATAAATATACACATATTCAGTTATATTACACATATTCAATATGAGAGTATTACAAAGAGATTTGAGGGGTGGGAATAACCCCACCCTTATTTTATTTGAGACTACCATTCTTTCGTTTCCGATGTCAAAATACTTCAGAGTTACAAGTCATTAAAGTAATTACATGTTAGGGCAAAAATGACAATTTTGCCCTTAATTTTATATTTTTGTTGTCGCGCATGATACAAACTTAAGGTTCCAAAATATACGTAAGTAGTGCGAAATACGCTAATACAATATAATTGAACAAAAGTCCCTTTCCCTAACATGAGTTTTATTTTTAGGCCTCGTTTGATTCACGGATTTGAAGACTCAGCAAATGAAACACTTTGCTTTCCATTGTTTGATAAGCACAAATTCCGAAAACACTTTCTTGACAAATGAGAAAATAGGGGGTAAAGTTATTCCTCTCAAAACCTATGGAATTGATTTTCCCTTGTAATTTCCTAGCATTTATTACAAAAAATTTGGACAACAATATCCCTACCTAAATATTTTTCATGCTTTACCAAACACAAGAATGACACGAACTTTACTTTCCTACCTCCTTAAGAAAGACAAGAGAATTGAATTTCCTTCCGTGAACTAAATCGTGCCTAGTGTTTATCTATAATATATTATAAAGCCAAGTCTTATTTCAAATACCTTTTGAAGCTATGTCAAATTTTGTTAAATTCTAAAACTATCCTCAATCACATTAATTAATACCATATAGTTTACATTTGAGTTACTCAAAGGATTCTGAAATAATTACAATTGATATCGAGACCGTTGATTTTAATTATCTTCTTCAAGCTCTAAAGTGTTGTTCTCTAATTGCAACTGCACATTGATCATGGATTTCAGTTATATAGTTAAGTTAAGAAGAAAAGGTAATGGGATAATTAGATGATTATTCAGTAATGTAATGAACCAAAATTTTCAGATGTACAATTGAAATTCAAAACTAGATTTTCCCACCGGATTTTTGTTAAATCTATACTATTTTATAAAATCAAGTCCAATTTCAATCGGCATAAAACTATGTTCAATAGAGTTCGAACCTTGAACTTTTGATAAAAGAATGTGCTACTTAACCACTAAACTAATTAACATCTTTACTAAATACATTTAAGTAACACTACACGCGTGATCTAGTGTGTATATATATATATATATATGAATGTGTATCTATTTTGAGGAAAAAACAGGCGGTTTTTTAGTTTCAACACCAAATGGGTAGAAAATCGACTTTGATTTCGGCAATGGCAAAGCCGATTCTATATCTAGATCCCATTTTCTTTGGATGCATATACAAATACAAACCCTCTCTCAAATGTATCTATTGCTCTCTTTCTCTGTCAATCTCTACACATAATCTCTCTCTAAATGTGTGTATATATATATGCATTTTTTTTAAGCAAAAGGAGGGGAAAGCCCCTAGAAAAAATTATTAAAGAATAAAACCATTAACCAACCTCTCTGTATGTATACATATTACTTTTTGTCTAATATATATATACATATATGCATGCCCGCTTTAAAGGAGACGGGATTAATTGTTTTAAGGTGTGGAATGTCCAACAACGCAGGCTGTCTTCTGACATGGCCTGAGCCTTTTCCCTATCCACGAGCATCATAGCGACACCCAAATGATTGTAAGCCAAGCTGGCAGAGTCAATGGCCGAGTCCTTCATGGTCAACGCTCGGCCAGAGTGGAAAAACGTTGGGGCAAAGATCGCAGCGTCCCCAACTATTTCCTTGGTATGATCTGACGACTCCATGACCTGGCCCTTTACAGCTTCCGCTAATTCTGCCCAGGTTGGGACCGCTTCGACCTTAACGACCTCCAAAGATGGAGATGTAGAAACACCCCTTGGACTCGAGGGAGGAGTATTAGGCTTATCAACTCCCTTATATGGAGAAACCGACCTTATAGATGCATTCTTGGACGTTTAGATCCTCGGACATAACCTCTTAGGAGCAGGTTCATCAGCCTCTTTTCTTGAGGGCTGAGCTTTCTTCTTTGCGAGTGAAGCAGCAAATTTGCTGATCAACAATCTATCCAGTTCAAATTTGATTTTTTCTGTTTCGTGCGACTGCCGACCAGATGTAGATGCTCAACCCTCTTCCGAGTCAGTTGGTTAATCAACCAACTTGCGAGGACGATGAGTCGAAGACTGGTCAGGATCTGGCTCAGCTTTTTTCTTGGATCTGGATCTTACCCTATTTTTAAGACGGATAGAAGGTTCTTCTCCCCTTAAAACAGCATTGAAGCTAAGAAACCTACCGGGATTGTTCCTGCTCGGGAACACTGGGACGGGTTGCCCTGAGCCTTTGGCTATGATAATAGCCAAGTTCTGTTGAACTCTGAAATGGGATTTCTCCTCCCGTGTAAGCTTGACCTAAGGAATATCTAAATAGTTTGAACGGCAGCCAGTGTCGTCTTGGACAACTAGAGCAGGAACTTGATCAAGAGCTCTTCCCCGGTTCCCTTGGCGCAGTTCGTGAACCCTTTGGCAATCATGATGTGTCTTTTCTACCTTGTACTTCCTGAATAAGGCTTCTTTCTGCCAAAAGGTCCACTTTGGCCCAAGCCAAATGCTGCTTTTGTCCATTTTGGGAAAGGATGTACGTGTATAAGGATATCCGAGCAGGTTGTGTGCTGCCTTCGGATGAAGAGATGGAACCAAAGGGATGCTACCATCGTCGTGACTGGCAACGGCGTTAATCTAATCAATCTTAACATATAATTCTGGAGGCCGATCAAATTTGGTCAAATCACTTACAAATGGGGAAAAGAATAAATGTTAGATTCTTACCTACGATTAGCAGGACGAACAAAACCAACCAAAATAAAACACACCAGGTCTAGAAACACGTCGGGGGACTGGCTTGTTAATCGAACTGGGATCAAGTCCCCAATCAGAACGATTGCATCTGAATCGATCTCTTTATGAAAATCAGGCAAAGCCAATACCAAACTGGGGGCATCGTGCCTAGCTTTCAGGCTATATCCATACTCTTTCTTGGTGAGGATGTAACAGTACCTAAGTTCCTCTAATCTTAACTTGGTACCGCAGATTTCATTGAATTTCTCTATTCCACAAATAAAGTGAACAACATTTAGGGAAACTTGCCATAAGGTCAAACTAAATTTCTTAAGGAAATCAACCATTAGTGGACCTAATGGCAACCTAAGCCCGCACTCTTTAAACAGCGACATATGAACAAGATATTCGTTGCGGGCAAGTTTGTAATCCTCAGTAAAAGGATTTTCCCCCTTTCTAATTCTCTCCAACTAATCCCCTTTGGGATGTGTGTTCTAGTAAACTGGTCTTTCTGCTCATCAATTACGAATGCAAATCTACCCATATTCTAAAGAATGCTACAAACTAACAAGAACAAAAAATCGAGAATTGATTTTGGAAACTTACTCGACTGTCAAAAATCTCTGAGAAGAGAGAAGGATGAGATATCGAAGCCGAACGGAGGATCGATGGAACTCTTAGACGCAGGCGTGAATCTGGGTGAGATCGATAGAAGCTTATGTTTGCAAGATAAGCCTTGAAGAATTTATCGAGCAAGAAGATGAATAGAGAAAAATGAAAGGGTTTCAAGTGGCTAAATGTTTTTTTGTTCCTTCTACCGCCTCCCATCACATAGGGAACCGTGGTCAATGATGGAATGCATTCAATGTGCGAGACCTACGAGACATCCCGCCCATTTTTTGAACACATGACTAACCAATTAGATGAACGACAACTGTGACAATAGTTACACGCAGCTGTGAACCACAAACCTCCTACGTGAAGCACGTGTCATATCCATCATGTTACGGTTCATCGGATAGCTTCGAATACAAAAAATGTTTCCTGATCAACATCTTGATAAGGAGACCAAGCACTTGAATCCATCTTTAGACCGAATTCAAATGCTTGGGGGGCAGTTGTGGGAGCATAATGTTGTACCTAGGCCTCGGGCCTATATGGAGGCTCGAACTCCTACTAGCTGGTGAGAACAACCACGATGTATGATCAGATTGTGGGACGATCATCAAGCAACAAGTTATGGATAAGATGTAGCTGAGTTAGAGGATAGACGATAGGAAATAACCAGTTCTACTAGTGTGAACAAGGTTATTAACACCTGTAACCTTGGAGTAGTGATCAAGTTAACCTTTTATAGTAATTTCCTACCTCACTAGACCCTATCTAGATGGTATAAATAGAATAGGATAAACCCTTAGCAGCGGATGAGCAATTTTAACCACAGCAAGAGCCATATATTAGAGCCATATCTCTATCTCTCTCTAAGGAAATTGTATTTATTTGGCCATTAGAGCCTAATGAAGAACACAATCACATACTCTGGGAGGACGTACTGCCAGATTGGGAATCAAAGCTACTGGAGGAACCTGCCCACACAAACAAAAACCCATTGTCTCCACTGCTAATTTATTGTTCATCGCCACCTTTATTGAATTTGGTTACAGACTCTACCGATTTGGGCCGATTCGATTTCCTTTGGGTTTGGTCAGATTTATACCACCCACAGATAACATACATTTTTCTCCTAATTTTAAGTAAATTTTTTTGTTTACTAAATTTTATACCCGACAATTCAATGAAAAACCAATCCAATATTTTTTGGTTTGGTTCGATTTGGCTTTTTTGTACTATTGGTTTGGATTGGGTACAAATTTTTTAAAACCGATTTGATTGGTTTGGTTTAGGTTTGAGTTGTAAACCGATCCAATCCGAACTGTGTGTACCCCCAGATCCACCCTCACTACAAAACTTTCTCAATTATTTTATTATTCGTTCCACCCTGTCTAGAAAAAATATTCAATACAACAGTTATAACGCTACATATTATCATATATTCGATTAGAGACCCATAATCTAGTAAAAACTATCCAATTCTTTACTACTGGTCGTTGTAAAAAGCTACAAGGTATAATTTAATTTCTTTTTTTTGTGTGTGTGTGGAGTTAGTAAGGTGTATTTGAGTTAGAAATATTTGGCTTAATTTAGTACCCTTTATAATAAATTAAATATTACTTTTTTAGTATATCTTAAATTAAAAAAATTATTTTCTTTTTAGAATATGACCCTTTTATCTTATCACAAATAAAAAAACATGTTATATTTTTACGAACGATTTATAGATCCGCATGATTCGAGTAGATCAACTACTAGGTAGACTTGAATTTTGGATGCCCTATATGGATTTTTTTCATTTTATAACACACTTAAGTTTAGATAAAAATAAAAGAATTAAGAAAAAACCCTAAATGTATTGATACCCATTGATTATGTCCAACGTAGTATTTTATTAAAAACTAATAAAATAATAATAGTAAAATTAAATTCTTAACTAGATAAGGAAATTCTTATTTTCTTAATTTTATAAAGGTTTTGTATTGTGAAATTTTATCTTAAATTAGAACACACCCGCCCGCCCACACCCCCCCCCCCCCCCCCCCCCGGGGCAACCCCTCCCCTCAACCCAAGTAGAAAATCATGCGTCGGCCCCTGGGCTTACTCAAACTGACCTTTTTGGGCTGGGTTTAATGGGTCGAGCTAAATGGGCTTATTTTTAATTGTTTAAATAAATTTTAAAAATATTAAAATATAATTATTAAATTTATTCACACAAAATAAACATTTTTTATTAGAAATGTTACGAATGACGTGTATATGATTCAAATATGGATTGCATCAATTTAAATATATACATTCCAACTACAACATAACTAAATGCACTTTGGTCATTTATTTTAACTCTCTAAAATTGTATATAGTGATGCTTTATAATCATATTTTATTCCTTGGTTTTGAAGAGTTAAATATAAATGTGAAGGGCTTTGACCATATCTTGTCGCATATTAAATTTCACATATACAAATACATCATTTTAGTCAGGTAGCGGGTAGGCCTAAAAATAAAATGTCAACCCATAGCCCAACTTTATCGGGGATCAGGCCGCCCAAAAGCCTATTGACTAATCAAATGGGTTGGGCCAGGTCAGGTTTTGGGCCTAGGGGCCATTTGAGAAGCCTAATTGGGCCTTCCCTGAAATATTTTGGGTACATATATATTCAAAATAAGCGTACATTTTAAGTAATATCTTAACTTAAGAAGCTTAGGTTACGGATTGAGGTTTTTTGATAAAATTTGGTGGAGATAATATTTATGATTAGTAAATCATTTCAACCAAATTTCATAACAAACATGATCTGGGAAGTGGGCTAATTGTAAAATTGAAATATATATATATATCTATAAAGAGGGATTCCCTCACTTTAACAAAAAAAATTAGGGCTGGGATTTTAGAACCGGGAACCGGAGAACCGGTCCGGACCGAACCGATAAAACCCGGTTCGGTTCGTTCTTGAAAAATAGGAAACTTTTGTTAACGGTTCGGTTCTTGAAAGTTGTTAACGGTTCGGTTAACGTTCTTGATATAATTTTTTTTCTAATAACCGTTAAGGAACCGTTATTAGATTTTCCTTCTAAATTGCTTTAGGAACCGAACCGTTAGAACCGTTAAGGAACCGTTAGAACCATTAAGGAACCCTTAGAACCGTTATTTCTTTCCAATAACTATTAATATTTTGGTTTTTCCCCGGTTTTTTTCTTGTTAACGGTTAACCAATAAACCGGTTCTTTCCAATAACTGTTAAGGAACCGGTTTTATCTTGTTAACGGTTAACCGATAAACGGGAGAACCGAACCGTTAGAAACCGTTCGGTTCTTAAACCGGTTCTTCACTTTTTATAGGTAGAACCGAACCGTTAACATAGAACCGGTTCGGTTAATGGTTCCTCAAAATTTTTTAAAGAACCGAACCAGTCCCAGGCCTAAAAAAAATGGATGATCATTTAGAGAGGTAAAGCGATGAATTTTTTTATGAAAATTTGTATAAATGATCTATATTATGAGTAGATCACTTCTACCAAATTTCAAAAAAAAATTCAACCTATAAGTGGGTGAGATGATCATCAAAAAATTTAACGGTCGAAAATGTACATATATATCAATTTTTGAAAACACCCACTTATAAGTTGAATTTTTTTTTGAAATTTGGTGGAAGTAATTTACTCATAATATAGATCATTTATACAAATTTTCATAAAAAAATTCATCGATTTACCCCTATAAATGGTCATCCCTTTTTTTGTTAAAGTGGGGAAATCCCTCTTTATAGCCTATCTTCAACCTATAAGTGGGTGAGATGATCATCAAAAAATTAAACGGTCGAAAATGTACATATATATCAATTTTTGAAAACACCTACTTAAAGTGAATTTTTTTGAAATTTGGTGGAAGTGATCTACTCATAATATAGATCATTATACAAATTTTCATAAAAAATTCATCGATTTACCCCTATAAATGGTCATCTCTTTTTTTTGTTAAAGTGAGGGAATCCCTCTTTATAGCCTATCTCTATATATATATATATATATATATATGTATGTATGTCTAATTAATAGATATATATTTCAATTTTGTAATTAACCCACTTCTTAGTTGAATTTTTTTTAAAAAATTTAATGGAAATGATTTGTTAATCATGGTGATCATTTCCTCAAAACAATTAATTCGATTGTTCCCTCCCCGCTCCTTATACGAATTTAGCATTTTTTTTCTCCCACGCTTTCTGTTTATCAACAACCAAAAATATTAAGGAACATGAGTAGTTTTGTTCCGGTCATAGTCCAATATTTTCAATCCAGGCTGACACTTGTAAAATTTTATGTCATTTACGTTAAATATTAGGATTATTTACTTCCCCATGCATAAAACCAATGTAGCAGGTTTTTCTAGTTGCTATCAAATTGCATCTCTCTAATTTTTCTATGACCGTGAATGATGATTTTAATTGTTTTTTAGCTTAACCTTATATATATAATATATGTGTGTATGTATATATAACATAGTATATCAGGGCAGGTTCAGGGTGGATAACCAATCCCCCGTCCCCATCCCCGACCTACTCCCCTTTAAAAGTCCCCGACCCGGCCCCATACCTGACCCCAGTCGGGTACCTGCAGATATTCGAACCCACAAGTATTTTTGCCATCCTTATAGAAAACAACTCAACAAATTGTTAATTATACCCACTAGCTACAAGAAGCAGACTCTCCAGAAACTCCAGAATTAAAGCTAATTAATGGAATACTCCATTGTCAATCATACAATGACTGATTCTCTTAGTACTATGTGTAGATGAAAAACGAGGCACTAATAAAATCTATATCATAAGATAGATAATATAGTTCTAAATGAGTTCTCTAATAGTTAGAGTGACTGTACAAATGTGTGTTACGAAGGGGGCGAAGAAGGTTTTAGAAGGTATAATAATGATGATCATAATAATAATAATAATTTAGCTGTGTTTGGTTTGAATAGGAACACAAGGACTCCAGTAAGTGGTTGTTGTCCGGTGATGGGCCTGGAATCAGCGAGAGCAATGCCTTAGCTTCCAAAGCCTCCTTATCTCATCAGCCCTCGTAAAGTCTCTCTCCTTCTCGACTGTGCTCTTTCTTGAATCATTTTGGACACATATTCTACCTTCACCTTCGCTCTCTCAATGCTTTCTGCTTTAGCTTTTCAGTACCTGTGCTATTTAACTTCAGTATCAATTTCATTCATACAAATTCGCGCACTTGCGATGTATATTATATATAAATTGATTCTTTGTGTAAATTGCATATTTAAGTTTTATTATGACAATACCTCAGAATAGCTCGAAGGAGACAACAACCCAAGAATGTTCAACACTTTCTTCACTTCTTTCCCTATTTCTATCAAGGATTGAGCCAATGATTGATGTTGCTTTCCTCCTTTCAATTCTGCAATGCATGCATGCAATCAATTAAAAGGTTCTTTCAGAGAGACAAAGTGGGAGAGAGAAAGAGAGAGAACCTTGAAATTTTTAAAGTTTTGTTAATGAACTTCAAGGGTTCTAGAAGGACACCGGTCAACACAACGTAGTCTGCAAATCATCAGACATTTTGGTTTCGAAATCAGTCCATAAGCCTTTTTATACTGTTGAGATTCGGCAGTGATCAGTTGAGGGCCCGCTGCGGCTTTAGAAAACATCTTTTTGGTCTCCTCCAGGATTGCTTGCCTATATTGCGTTACAGCCGCCTCACAATCTTCCAAGGTCTAAAAACAACATAATATAACTTACAATTTAGATGTCTCTCTTCAACTTAAAACTATACGTGAAAAAAAATCTTTAATTCTCACTTATGTCTAGATAAATAAATCATTGGGATGTAACATCTACTAACTCACTTCTTTTATGGCAATGAAGGTTGTACAAGCTGAGGGCTCATTGCAAGGGTCTCTTTGAAGGAAATGGATATCGTCAAGAAATGGAGTCTATACAAGTTTCTATCGATATTAAGGGATTAAGATTTTGTGGACCTGAACATTTGAGAGAAAACTGATACTTGCATCCAATTTTATATTTTTTTTTATTATTTAGCGAATAAATAATTTTCTGAAGGCCCTTTATCTTTTCATTATTATTCTTGTTGTTACTTTTTCCATTCCCGGTTCCTTAGGGTAGTTATTCATCTAGGAACTCCCCAATCATAGAATGCTTAGAGCAATAATACTTCTCCATATAAATAAACGATAGTGAAAATGGATGAGTTTTGTTGTACCTGATATACATAAAAGATTGCTTGTGTTGCATTATCTAGTTGTGATGCTGTGTAGTTGATTGGAGACCGGTAGTGCGTACTCATCAAAAAATGCTCAACGCCAGGGGATGGTAAGATTCGAAAACCTGCCAATAGATATTTTTATCAAAAAGAACAATGGAATGGGTTAAATAAGCGAAAAATAATCTTCTTTTTTTTTTTGTTTTTTTTTTTTGACGTAGTATACGGCACCAGTCGACATGTGACACTAGCATGGTAAATTTTAGTCACCACGTACCTCGCCAATGGTCACGTAATTTCCATCTGATTTGGACATTTTCTTGCTGTCCTTTTGTGACACTGCAACATGCACCCAATACCCGACTTTGCTTTCCGGGCAGACAGCCCAACTCTGGGCAATTTCATTTTCATGAATGTGGAAACTTCAAATCTATTCCACCGCCATGAATGTCAAACTCCAAGCTAAGATAGTGAGAACTCATAGCACTGCACTCTATGTGCCATCCTGGTCTTCCATGACCCCAGGGGCTTTCCCAACTTGGTTCACCTAGCTTTGCCGCCTGTACATAACCAGAAAATAATTTCAAATAATTAGAAGGTGTTTTGATTGTCCCTCATAATACATTGATTGCAATTCTAGCATTTTGCAATAGAGAGCACACTTTGTCTTTGAAGTTCTTTTTGAAATTTCATGAAGGGCTTTTTAGAGGTCCCCCCCGGCGCCCCCGCCCCCGTTTTTCAATTTGAAAATAGACTTGCCCCTATGTTTTCATAATCGACAGTTTGCCCCCTTGCATGTGGGAGAATCTCAAAGAATTACACAAACTTGGGTGGTTTAAATGAAAAAAATTGGACATTGCACTCCATTTCCACATTATGCTTTGAGATTCCCCTGTGCACGTAGGGGCAAAGTCTAATGATTATGAAAACAGGGGGGGCAAAGTCTAATTTCACCTTAGAAAAATAGGGGGAAAAGTTAAAAAAGAAACTTCTTATATGAATTTCTTTGATTATGATTAAAAATTCCATCTCATGCATGATCTATGCTTGATTTCTAAACTTAAGAATGAAAAATTATTCATTGTACTTCTCACCTTCCACAAGGCGAAGTCGGACTGATCTCGCTTCCTGGGATCAAAGTCAACTCGCTTGCCCGCCATAACCTCTTCGGTTATCTGCCGGGACAAGCATCCATAACTTTTGCATTTAGCAAGGGAGAAGTACACATTCCCATCAGCTACATATGCGCAGTCATTATTAATAATCTGCAAGTAACACCAACAATAAGGGAACATAAAAGCTGTGTGACCATGAAACAAATTTCCAGTATAACAAAACAACTAGCATGCCAAAATATTCTATAGCACGATCACGGAGCTTCCCTGCCGGCCACTTAAGGTCTATGGCCTTTTAGAACGCGTCTAAAATCACGACATATATATATATCACAATAGTCAAACAAGAATGATGTTAGCCATTGATAACACTAATCACTGTTTCTTTCAGAGTTACTTTGAACAACGACTCTTCACTTGAAATAGAGGTAGCATCTTATGCAGCCCACTAGAGTGTTTTAAATAGCAGTAGCGTAACGCATAGCATTTTGGTTCCAGAATTGAGTAGCGCCCATAAATTGCGTAATAGCGTAAGCTATTCGGAACATGAATGGTGTAATAATAAAAATAAAAATTAATTATTATACTAAAGAATATTAGTAAAAAACTAAAAACAAATCAATTATTTAAAAAACTATAATTATTATTTTATTATAAAAGATAATACTATAAATAAGACATTAGGGAAAGGCCAAATATTGTAAATGTTTCATATAAACAAAGGGCACACAAGTCATTTTAACCTTTACAAAAACCTAAATATAAAATATCTCATATCTTCTTCTCCACTTGATTCATTTTGCAGCCTCCTCACTCCTCACTCGGTCACTCCTCCCTTCTCTCTCGTCTATCTCAATCTCATTTATTCTTCTTCGTGGAACAGCAGCGCCTAGGGTTTGAACGGCGCCTAGGGTTTTCAAACCTCTCTTCTACGGAAAAGAAGTTTATTTTTTTATCCCAAATAGCCACGCTTTCTCCATTTAGCATGTTTAGCATACACTATTGAGTGAATAGCGTGCCACATCTGTTCCCTACGCAATTGTAGCACACTATGTAGCAATCTGTAGCACACCATGTAGCGTTTTGCTTAAAAATTACGCAATAACATGCTACACAAGGGCGCTACAAAACGCTTTTTAAAACATTAGATGGGATAAAATATACAGTTCAATAACTCCATCATTCCTAGCAACTTCAATTTCGCTTGGAGAGAGAACAAGTTTGAATTATCAAAAATTTCTCAAAGATTGTGAAAGAGTAAAGAAGGTAATCACCTCATATATCATATCAATAATTTGGGGAATGTGATCAGAAACCCGTGGTTCCTGGGTAGAGGAAGCACTGCAGGATAAGTCATTTCATCAAGAAAGAGTTGCGAAAAGCGATTGCTGACTGTTAATATATCTTCTTGGAGCTCATTTGCTTTTCCAATAATCTGCAAAATTCAACCAGATGAAATGTTTAGTTAAAGCAAGCTTTTCGTTCAACAATTGGATGCAAAAAAAGTATTCAACTTCAATTTAAATGATCCACATTTGACGAATTGGGCTACAAGCAAAATTCAGTAATCATTAAACTGAAACATAACAAACAATTTCAGTAAGAGGATCCCGACAAATTTCAACTTCAATACATCAGTTGAGGTTAACATAGTTGGGATTCACCATATTATAATCAACTTGCTTAGACACTTAAAAAGACATCCTTTTACTTTTCTGAAACAGATTCATTAGTTAAACATGTTTCATACTTTGGGGTTTATCTGGAATGTTGCATGAGTTGCATCACAGACCGACTTGCAGTGAAAAAGTATAGAGCATCTATAGAAAGAAAGATCTCAAGTTGGAAACTTTACTTCCAAGTCTGTAACAACTCGACGTATATGAGAAAGGATGGCTTCTATTGATCATCGTAGTTCTCTAGGTAGGAAAACATCAAAAGAAGTGGCATCATTACTCGCAACTTTGATGAATTACTGAATATGTCCCACATCTACAAGATAGC